>QEPC01000136.1:5973390-6010526 GCA_003113815.1 Sphenodon punctatus | reverse complement strand
GCATCTAGACAGCATTGGGTTCCTGGACCCTTTTCAATCTGGGTTCCGCCCCGGCTATGGCACCGAGACGGCGTTGGTGGCCTTGGTCGACAACCTCCGCCGGGAGATGGATGCAGGATGTTTCAACATTTCTCATCCTGCTAGATCTCTTGGCCGTTTTTGACACCGTGGACCATGAGCTGCTGCTGAGACGGCTGCGTGACCTGGGGGGTCTGGACAGGACTGTTCTTGAATGGTTCCGCTCATCCCTCTCGGGGAGAAGCCAGTGGGTGGTGCTGGGAGCTGAGTCATCTTGCCCCCGCACTTTATCCTGCGGCGTTCCACAGGGTTCTATTCTGTCTCCATTATTGTTTAATGTATACATGCAGCCCTTGGGGGAGGTTGTGAGAAGGTTCAGGGTGCGTTGTCACCAATATGCTGATGATACTCAGTTGTACCTCTCTTTTTCAGCTGACCCAGACCCTGCTGTCTCGTTGCTATCCCAGTGTTTGGAGGCCGTGGCGGAGTGGATGTGACAGAGCAGACTGAAGCTCAACCCCGATAAGACGGAGGTGATGATGGTGGGGAGAGCGAGGGAGGTGTCGGCCCCCCTCGTTGGGGGTGGGGGTTTGCCCTCCCATAGCTTGGCAGGTTCAGAGTCTGGGGGTGATTTTGGACGGGGACCTCCGCCTGGAGCGGCAGGTGGAGGCGGTGGCGAAAGCTGCCTTCCACCAGTTATATCTGGTCCGGAGGCTGCGTCCGTTCGTCTCTGGCCAGAACCTGGCCTCCCTCATCCATGCCTTCATCACCTCGAGGCTGGACTACTGCAATGCGCTCTACGTGGGGCTGCCCTTGTTCCTAGTTCGGAGGCTGCAGCTAGTGCAGAATGCGGCGGCCCGCCTCCTGTTGGGGACGGGCCGTCGGGAGCATATAACGCCTGTGCTCCAGACTCTGCACTGGCTGCCGATAGCGAGCCGAGCCAGGTTCAAGGTATTGGTGTTAATATACAAGGCCCTTCATGGTCTGGGCCCCTCATACCACAGGGACCGCCTTGCCCTCTGTGCCCCAGAGCGGCTCCTTCGGTCCGCCGGGGGTGCCTTCTTGGAGGTCCCCCATGTTAAGCCGGGGGCCACAATGGAGACGGCATTCTCGGTGGCCGGGTCACGCCTCTGGAATTCCCTCCCGGAGGAAGCTCGCCTGGCCCCAAGCCTTTTGACATTTCGGCAAATCTGTAAGACCTGGCTATTCACCCAGGCCTTTGGGGGTGGGTGGGGTGTGTGTGTTTTATCGTCCCCCACCCTTATTTATTTATTATCCCAGCTGGTTTTATTGTAGTGTTTTTATGGATTGGTTTTATTATTATATTGTTTATAAATTTATAAATTGTTTATAATTAACATGTTAGCTGCCTCGAGCTGTTCACAGGAGGGGCGGGATACAAATTGAATAAATAAATAAAAATAAATAAATGGGGTACTGCCAAAAAATCCAGTGTGGGGCACATGGGAGGGGGTCGAAAAAGTGTGTGGGGAAAGGCACCCATGCATCCCCTGCCTATATGAACTGAGGTGCCCACCCACACCAGCGGACAGGTCCATGGCCCGGCTGCCTCCCTGGTCCCGCCCACAGGGAGCTCTCAAACAACAACCACACACACACAAGATACACCACCACGTCGGCTCAAAGCGCAACAAATCCCTCTCACTATGCACAAGGAAAGAGCCAACGCCATGGAGCACAGCAGCTTTCTGCATGTTCTGCCCAGTACGTGCCTCCATTGTTGCCTGGGATTGCTAGTGGCTGCCACTGACTCCCCGGGTCATGGGCAGGATGGGGTTGCTGGCTGCTGCAGTTTCATGTTTCCATAGTGTCTGCAGCTGTATGTCATGGCAGAGGGTGAGCAGTTGGGTGGGAGAGGGGGGAACAGCTGCCCATGAGTTGTTTGCAGGGCTGGTCCATGGTCAGGGACCCGAGTTCACTGCACCAAAAAATCTTAAATTCTGCAACCAGTGAAGCCAAATTCTGCAAATTCACCATGAGCATTAATATTTGCATAATTAACTTGATTTACATAACTATGCATGCTGGGAAGCAAATCTGCAACAGGTTTGACATAGAATTACAACTTTGCTAATCAAACACAACTCAAATCTTCTGGAATTTCAGCACCCCAGAATTCCCACCTCATATTAAAACCCCAGACCTCCCTCACCCAAACATAGGGCCTTCAGACCCCACCCACCCACAATTAATCTCCCAGGGGCCTATTTACCCTCAGGTCATGGTCACACCTCCAGGACAGAAGGCAGCTGCAGCAGCAGTTTTAGTTTGGGGTCAGGCAACAAGTTTATGCCTGAGCCAGGATTTAAAGATCCTGCAGACAGCCCCCACTGCAGTGTCACTGCAATTTCAGCATGGCATTGCGAGGATTAGCTGATTCTGCGAGGATTGGCTGATTCTGGAAAAACCACTGCAAATTGCAGCAATGCAGTCAACTCGGGCCCCTGTCCATGGTAGCAGAAGTGCATGGAGGCTGCCTGCATGGCCCCGGTGACCACCCTGGGAGCTGCCTGTTAGAATCTCTCCCCACTCACTCCACGTGTGTGGCTGCTCTGCAGGTGTGCTAATCAGCAGCCATCGACCCCCACACTCAAGCCTTGCTTGTTTAAAAAAAACTCTGCCAATGGCCAGCTTCAGTGAAGTGCACAACAGGCCATAAATGAAGGGATCCATTTCCAGCTGTTCAGTCTCAGTTCCTGTCAGGTCTCATCCTATGGCCGTCATGACTAAGAGATATTTAGGGATATCCTCTAAGAACTTATACAATCCTTTTTTGAACCAATAAGCAGCTACTGGCCTTCACAACATCCTCTGGCAATACGTTCCACAGGTTAATTGTATGTTGAGTTTAAAAGTTCTTCCTTTTATTTATTTTAAATCTGCTGCCAGTTAATTTGATAGAGGGTTCAAGGTTCAATTCCAAGCCTGAACATGCCCTCTAGGAGTTTATGGTCAGTCCCTAAATGGTCTGGGCCCTGCCTATCCACGAGACCGTCTCACTCCCCGGGTGCTGCATCGGCCCCTACAGTCATCCAGGGGTGTCCTGCTCAAGGTCCCCCGGGTTTTTCAGGGGGGCACGCAGGGGAGGGCATTCTCAGTGGCCACGCCACGGCTGTGGAACTCCCTTCTGGTAGAGGCTCGGCTGGCCCTGGACCTCCTCCTTTCGGAGTAGTTGCAAGACCTGGCTGTTCCGCCAGGCGTTTGGCGGGGGAGATGAGTAATGGGAGGGGGGGTTGTTATTTTCTCTTCCTCCTTTTTATGTGATTTTAATTGACAATGTTTTTAGAATTTGTAAGCTGCCGCGAGCTGCCTGTGGCAGGAGGGGTGGGGTAGACATTTCAAATAAATAAATAAATAAATAAATAAATAAATGCCTGGCTCTGAGAAAATGCTGAGCACCTGCAATGCCCACTGGCTTCACCGCAGGAGTTCAGGACCCTTCTGCCTCAGCCCCACAAAGCAAAGACCACAACTGAAACTGAATAAATAATTCATGGGCCCACAAAGCACTTTTCATCCTGTAAATCAAGACATTGCATAAAGATACTATACCAGAGCACAACAGTATGTCAGCTCTGCAGCATTTAGTCTGAAAGACTGGCTTATACTTACGGATCATAGACACAGTTAGGAGTGAAAGAGTGGTTGGCCTTATGCCCTAGAGAGGCACAGTACTTGGCTGCATGGTTGTAGGGCTCTGGCACATCAATGACCGTTTCGTCATCAAGGGAGATTGTGTTTCCATTCAGGGTCCAGTCTCTGCTGTCCACCTAGTTTAAAAAACAAAAATCCAGATGGATCAACTTTCTCTGCATTAGCTATATGACCCTTTCTTGAATTTCCATTTTTTTTCCTTTCACAAGTGAGAGAGATTAAAATCGATTCTTTAAATTTTCGCATGACACAGGATTTAATAAGAAACTATGAGGAAAAATAAACTAAAGTGTGTGAGGTCAGCGAGAACTTGGGTCTTTCTACAAGAAAACAACATTACAAGAGGATCAAGACAATACTAACACATTCTCTCCAATGTCTCCCTTCTCCCCCTCCTCCGCCACCATTACCTCCTGGTGCGTGATTCGCACTCCATTGTAAAATGACATAACCGTGCTAGATTCTGCTGCTATTTTAGAAAATAACCCTTCCCCAGCACTGGAAATGAGGGACACATCAACATACACCCTAGAAAAGCAAAGAAGAAAAGGCAGAAATCAGATCCATCATCATATTTGCAGTTATCTAAATGAGATATCACTACTACTGCCAGTGCAATTAATAGCTCATCATCATTTATAGAATCCAAATGCAAAGTAACCTAACAACTTCTGGTTATAATAAAGAGAAAGTCAATTTGGGGATCATGTTTCTTATAAAGAACACTTATTCACATAAATCTTACTGTTTATAGGATAGCACTGGTTTACACCTGTTCTCTTATGCTGGTGAAGAGTGCAAGGGCCCAAACCTGAAAACTCTTACTCAAATGAACAGTCCAATCCAAGTCCGCGTGCATAAGGATTATTCACTTGACAGTTTACAGGATCAGGCCCTAGGCCTTCAGGTTTCTCAAAATAAATTGGTAGGAATATCTTATTTGGATAACCATACAAGAGGAGGGTTATAATCACAGTAAGGTACACAATAAGACCTTTGCAAATGAATAGGATAACAGTAATGGTACGGAGGTCACAGTTAATCTACATGTTGTATATGGCAAAGAAAATGCAGATGTAGCATTGCAGGATTCTAGTTAACCAATATTCTGAGGAGAAATGTGCTATTTTGACATTAGGAGATATGAAGTGAACATTTCCCCCTTTATTCAGGTTTTTAAAAGCAAAGTTCTGGTCACCTCACTGAACAGAGCAGTCAATGGGACTACTCCAACTGGTATGGGAAGCAGAATTTGGACCAACACCAAAAATTGTACTAGCACAAGCATTAAACTGAGCATGGCTGTGTGTTCAGAAAGTGGAAACAGCGCATTAGTGTCTGATCCTATAAGATGCCAAGCACCCTCAATTCCCATCGACGCTGCACCTTGAAGGATCAGCTCACCAAAATAAAAACCCACCACAAACATAAACAACTTGTTGGGTAAAATTCTCTCTTCTCTGAAGTCCATGACAAAGCTTCTATTGACTTCACTTGAGCCAGGATTTTCACCCCTTGGGCCACACTAATCAGACAGTGGATTTTATAGTTATTTTTAAAGCCCCTTTTGGTATGTTAAAAAAGTTCCAATTCCTTCATGTAAATCCACATACATTAAGAAACTACTTCAACCAAGAGTTAAGCCAATGTTCCACACCAAACAAGTTAAAGGCTCAATCTTGCAAGCCCTTACACATATGTATCTCTTCAACCACCTCCAAGAGTAAGAGTTTGCAGGGTTGTGTCCTAAACGCAAAGCAGACCATAAACTTTATTGAAAGTCTTTAAGCAGGGGAAATGAAAAAAGGATTCTACCTCTCTGACTCATAAGGATCAGGAAGAAGTGCATTTGTAGTAATGCAGGATGAAGTAGATTTATCAAAACTGTATACTGGGCCTAAAAATAAATCAATACAGGAATTAATGGACAATATTAAAGCATGTGTCTCTCTTATTAGAGTGTTATGCATTCAAAACAACAGAAGCAAATTTGCTATTAAATCAAGATGGGTCAAAAAAAGTCTCATTTAGAACTGCAGTAGTAGCTAATAAAAATATAACTTAGTTCTCAGTACATTACGCTGAATTTCCCTTCCAAAACTATTAAATGGTCTATTTTACATACAACCTTTTTTCAAAACAAAGAAAAGAAGATGATCTTTATAATACAAAAATGACAAGATTTTTCTAACCTAATTTTGGCTGCGCAACTGGCATTACCTTAAAGAACCCTGATATTCATGAAGTGCTAAGTGTCCGCTTTCTGAAAATAAGAAATCATTAGCCACTTTTGAAAATCCTGACCTAGTTTTCAATAATGGCAAGTAATGTCTATCTACTAGCATTAGAACTTCAAGCCAAAAACAATAATAACTGGAAACAAGACGTGCTGCAGTCATCTATCTCCTGCCATTACTAAATACAGAAATGGGACAGTTTTGTATAAGTTATATTCTTAGTTCCCACCTCCCTTCTCCCTTACAATGAACTCTCCCATTTTCAGTCAACATTAAAATGCAAACAAAACAGGTGTGTGGGGGGAGGGGAAAGCTTGGTATTGGAAAGTTTGAATAAAAGGAGGTTGTCCTTGGTAACCAAATTCTAAAAATGATCCGTTTCCTGAATGAAGCCAGCTTTATACAGAGTGCAGTTGTAACCTATTTACAAAGCATAAATTGTCTCCTCAGGGTAAGAAACAAAACAAAAGATCCCACGCTTTTACTATGCCATTTACAGGATTTTAAAAAAACAACAAAAAACAGGACCTGGGCATCCTCTTGCCGGTTTGTTCTTTTTCCCCAATGTTTACAAGCTTATTCCACATTCTATAACTCTGTGACCATTTCACATTCTATTTGTACTAATTTTTCATCTATGGACAAGACTGGCATTATACCTTAAGAAAGTTTAAGGAGGAACTCTGGGAGAAGGCCTTTAAAATATAAACCCAAACCAGAAGGGCCCAATTCACCCATTTTACACATGGGGTGAAAACAGACATAATAATAATAATTATTAATAATAAGTATTTTATATACCACCAGCAATGTACCTGGCACTTTACAATTGTAAGAAAGACACGGTCCCTGCCCCAGCAGACTTACAATCTAAGAGAGACGGGAGGGGGGAAGATAGCGGGGTGGAAAAACAGAGGAAGAGACAAGGATACATACATGAACTTGTGAGGTCTCAGGTGCACATGCTTGACTTAGTTACAAAGGTGTAGTTACTCATTTAATGTTACACAAGATATGATGATTCAGGGTAAGTCAGCAAGGGAGTGAGAGAAACGAGGAGCCAGGGAAAGCTTGATGGAAGAGGTGGGTTTTGAGGAGGGATTTGAAGATCTGGAGGGAGGAAGCCCAGCAAATGCGTTCAGGAAGGGAGTTCCAGGCATGGGGGGTGCCAGGGGAAAGGGGTGGATGCGTTTAGAGGAGCAGGGAAGCCATGAGCAGGCGAGGTTGGTGGCAGAGCAGGAGCGGAGCTTCCGGACAGGAGTGTAGTGGGAAATGAGTGCTGAGAGATAGGGGGAAGCAAGGCCATGATTCAATTCAATTTATTAAAAACAGTAGCTTTCGCCATAGTCAAAACAACAACAAAGAAAGTACAAATACATACACAAATTAAAAAAACAAGACCCAAAACTTCTGCACAGCAGTCCGTCTGACCCACAAGCAAACCTAATAAAAATTTCATAACAATAAAAAGGGCCTAAACATACAAACAGAAGGTTCTGCAGCAAGGTTGGCAGAATTTGATGCGCATAGTGGTAATAGTGTCAACGTCCTTTGATTGCACTTCGGATTCTAGATGCTAACAAAGTGAAAATAGCAACAGCTTGTATATATGTTGCCTCCTGATGACGACAGTATCTTTATCAGCTTATCCCTGTTCGTAAGACTTCGCTCTCCCCAAAATGAGGTTAGCCAAGTCCGCCTGAGAAGATCATATAAAGGGCAACAGAGTACAAAATGTTCAAAATCCTCCACCACTGAATTAGTACAGGGACAGAGCCGTGAATCGTATGGTACACCAGTATAACGGCCTTCCACCACAGCAGTGGGGCGAAGCTGAAAACGGAGGCATGTAAAAGCCCTCCGAAGTGTGCCATCCTTTAAGAGATCTAAATAAGGCTCGGCTCTGTGCCACTGTTTATAGAGACATAACTGAGGGGCTGCTTTCCAGGACGCAAGCGCAGCTAAGTCTTCCTACTTGAAAATGTCAAGCAGTCTTTGCTTCACCAGATACTTTTGCAAAGCTAAACTTTTTCCCCCAATACAGGGGATAGAAAGGCCTGCTCTCGTAAGATGGATAAGAACTAGAGAAATCCAAGGATAAGAGCATGCCCCTGAATAATCTAGCTCCTCCTCCAGACAAAGCACTGGTAAAGAGGGTTCTGTCTGATTTGATTCACTTGAGCCAGTACCCCAACGCCCGTTGCCTCGTAAGACAGTCTATTGACAAAATCCCTGTCTCAGCTCTGATCACAGGGGCAGGGATACTCTGGGGTACCCTCAGCACCTTCCTCAGAAAAACATTCTGCACCGTCTCCAATGCCTGAACATCCATCAATAGAGTAATCTCCGACCCGTAGGTAAGAGTCGACTGTACCTTGGCCCGATAGACATCCAGGACTGAGGACACGGTTATTCCAGGTGAACTGGAGGCCAACTTAAGAATCCCCTTGCATGCCTTCCTTGCCTTTAAGGCAAGTAACTGCCTATGTCTCGCCCAAGACCCACTGTCTGAGATGGAAATCCTCAGATAAACATATGAGGAGACTTGTTGGAATTCCTTTCCTCTGATGCACCAACTGCGCTTAGGGGTTAGCAAGGCCATGAAGAGCCTTGTAGGTAAAAACCAGGTAGGGATGTACAAACGCAGTTCGGGAGCTCGGTGTTCGGCCCGTTCACGAACACCCCGAACCCAAAATGTCCCCTGCCCGAACCAAGTTTGGGTTCCGAACCAAGTTTGGGTGGGGGGTGGGGGACAGGGCGGAAACCCGGTTTTTCCTCCTCCCTCCAGGCTGTGTGGGTGGAAGGGGCGCCAGGGCTCTCACACACCCCCAGCCCAGCCTCGTAATTTTTTTATTTTTTTTAAAAAATCCTCCCCAGGGATTGCCCTACCTGGTGATGCCGGGGATCCAGCCCCAGGTCCGGCGGTGACAGTGGGTCCGGCAGTGCTCTGGAGCGCTTCAGGCCTCCATTAGGCCTTTTCAGGTCATGTGATTTGGAAGACATAGTAGAGGCCTGAAGCGCACCACTGGACCCACTGCCACCACCGCTGCCGGACCCGGGGCCCCGGCACCACCAGGTAGGGCGATCCCTGGGGTGGAGTTTAAAAAATAAATAAATTACTAGGCTGGGATGGGGAGGTGAGCCCCGGCACCCCTTCCACCCGCACAGCCTGGAGGGGGGAGGGAAAGCCAGGTTCCCCCCGTTCCCCGCCCAAACGGGTTCGCCCCCCCCGAACAAGTTCGGGCCAAACAGCCAGAACCCAAACAGTTTCGGGGGGGCCTGAACACCGAACGGGCTGAACACCGAACCTCCCGGTGTTCGCACATCCCTAAAACCAGGAGTTTGTGCAGAATGCGTTCAGGAAGAGGGAGTCAGTGGAGAAAGGAGAGGAGGGGCTGTATGTGGTCAAAACGACACTGGCAGCAGAGTTATAAAGAGAAATGAGAGGAGCAAGGTGAGAGCGAGGAAGGCCAGTGAGAAGGAGGTTGCAATAGTCAAGGCAAGAGATGACAAGGACAAGGACAAGGATTATAGCAGAGGAAACAGTGAGGAAAGGACAGATCTTAGCAATGTTGTGCAGAGAGAAGTGACAGGATTTGGCAACAGAATTGATCTGAGGTTTAAAGGAGAGAGGAGTCAAAGATGAACACTAAGCTACGTGCCTGAGGGACAAGCTGGATGTTGACCCCATCAACGAAGACAGGGAAGGAAGAGAGAGAGAGAGAGAGAGAGAGAACGGAACGATTAGGGGGGGAAGATGAGGAGTTCAGTTTTAGCCATGTTAAGTTTGAGCAGATAAGACATCCAGGTAGAAATGTCAGAGGCAGTTAGCGAGGTGAGACTGGATAGAGGGAGGGAGAGAGAAGGTGGAGAGATAGAGTTGGATATCATCAGCATACAGATGGTACTGGAAGCCATGAGATTCAATGAGTTTGCCTAGGGACAGAGTGTATAGAGAGAAGAGAAAAGGGCCAAAGATGGAGCCTTGGGCAACTCCAACCGAGAGGGGAAGAGAAGTAGAGGAGGCACCAGCAAGAGACACATTGGAGGATCAATCAGAGAGGTAGGAAGAAAACCAGTTGAGGACTGAGCCACGGAAACCAAAGGAGCGGATGGAGTCAAGTAAGAGAGAGTGGTCAATAGTGTCAAAAGCAGCAGGGAGATCGAGGAGGACAAGGATGGAGTAGAGGCGACTGGGTTTTGCTAAGAGAAGGTTGTTAGTTATTTTAGCAAGAGCAGTCTCAGTAGAGTGGAGGGGGCAGAAGCGAGATTGGAGAGGGTCAGAGGAGGAGTTGGCGGAGGAAAGTCAAGGCAATGGGTATACACAGCACGTTCCAAGAGCTTAGCAACAAAAGGGAGGAGAGAAATGGGATGGTAATTAGGGCTAATCTCACTTTAACATTTCTTGTTCATGTTGCAGGGCTGTATTGGTGCCCTATGCAGCCCTACAACATGCATAAGTAATGTTAAAGCAGTGTTAAAGTAGAGTTAGTCTTATATCTGTTTTCACCCTTGGTGTAGTTAGCTTACAGAGAGGGTGCAAAGAGATACCATTGTATTTTCTCCACACTTGGACACCAATTTTGTTTTGGTATAAAGACTAGTTGCAGGGCTCTGGTAAATCAGGTTTCTTTCATGGCAGTTAAAAAAGATATTAGCCAAATGATTAATCATCTTCCTAGTGATACAGGGCAGCTATATATTGGGACAATACAGCTAGGACAATCGTATCCATTCATTCCTTTTTTTAATCAAGGAAATAAGACAACATCAAAGGTTCCCATAAAATTGCTATAAAGAAAGAGGAAGCTAGAAGGGGCAATATAAAGTGTATATATGGCCGTTTTTAGACGAGGCGCTGAGAAGCACCTCCTGAGCCGCGAGTTAAGAGAGAAGTCGCGCCACGCTGCTGGAAGTGATGTTCTCCCCGTTGCCAGCAACAGTGGCGGCCGGAGGCGCGGAGCTGTGCAGAGGCGTGTTCTAGAGACCTGAAAATTGAGGTCTCTAGAACGTGGCTCTGCACAGCACTGCGTCTCCAGCCACCGCCGTTGCCGGCAACAGGGAGAACACTTCCGGCAGCGCGGCGCGGCTTCTCTGTTAACGCGCGGCTCTGGAGGCACTTTCAGCACCCTCATCTAAAAGCAGTGTAAGAGGATTCTCATGACATTCCTCACTTATCTCCTCGCACAGAACTTCAGGATTTATCAGGCGAAAGCAGACCACTGAAAATTGCATACATATATTTCTGGCCTACGCTTACAGCTTCAGAAATGTATGCATGCAACAGGAAAATGTACACATTAACTCTCCTTACATGCTAGTTCCACCTTACTCACTAGACTTCAAAAAGGAAAATGTTCACAATGATGGAGGCTCATGTGAAATTGCCTGAAGTGCAGATAAGATGGTCACAGTAAATGTCTGAGCCTATGGGAACTTACTGCCTGGTACCACTTCAAAATGTGGCTTTGCCTCTTCTACAGATAGAAGGTTCGCCAGTTTTGTTTCTATCATTTCGCCATCTATGAACTTTCCATAAAATGCAGTCTTCTCATCTGGGTAAACATAAGCTATCTTCTCTCCAGTCATCTCTCCTTCTTCATTCACTTCTCCAACCAGACTCCCTCCGTCATAACAGTGAAAAAAGGGAGAGGAAACGTAGGCAAAGAAAGTACTGTTCCACAAAAGTGCGTGTTAAGAAACTCCTTGCTATCATTTACTGTTGAAACTATCGGGTTATTATAACCAAGGCAGAGGACAAAAAGGGTTATAATTTCTCTCTCTCGCCATGATTTTCTCTCTAACCAAGAGATTATCTACTCCAAGTATTATTTATTTAGATTTTTTATCCCACCCTATCTATCCCTTAGGCTGGCTTACAAGTCTAACTTATTAACTAACATTAACTAACTAACTCCTCTTTATCCTCACAACAATCTTGTCAGGCAGGTTATGCTGAGAGAGCTGTGATGGCCCAAGGTCACCCAGAGAGTTCATGGCTAAGGTGAGACTTGAACCAGGGCCTCCCCCTACCGCCTGGTCCAAGTACTACACTCTTAACCACTACACTGCATTGGCTCTCCCAAATAGATCCCAGCATGCCCCACCTCAACACCTCTTTTGGATTTAATAGACACCGTGACAGCAAATGGAGCTATTACTCCTTTCAACTCATCTTCTCTCATCATTCCAGTGCAAATCTCCTGTAACAGCAATGCCTGAGTTTTCTCAACAACTCACGTTTTTCTTCTTAACACCAGGAAGCAGATCACACCAAACAGCTGAACTAGCTTTTGCTCCTTTCATCCTCAAACATTTCAGCCAAGTTTTCACTTTACTCATTTGAGGAGTCCAACTGTGTCAATGAGTGTGTCAAGTGAGGAGTGAGATCTGCTTGTATAAAGGATACAGGAGTGAGCCTCAAACTCATGCTTCCACAACAAGATCTTTCTACTCTTACAAGACAATAAAGATAAAAGGAAGGCACTGTAACAGGTAAATAGAATCAGAGTCCCAGCGTCAAAAGGGACCTCAAGGGCCATCCAGTCTAGCCCACTGCATCACCACATGACCTGCCACACCCCAACTATCTGCACAGAAGAATCCATCCAAGGAGAATATTTTTAAAAAAATTAAAATCTGCCACAAGTAAAGACCAGGACCAACCAGAGCACACTGATGGCTGATGTAACAGGGAACAGTTTTAGAAAAACAAGGATCCAGATGTCTCAAGCAGGTAAGCCACACCCATGCTGCAGAGAAAGGCAACAAAACCTCAGTTGACTGCCAGTCTGCCCAGATGAAAGCTTCCTTCCAGTCGCTCAAACTTTTATTTATTTAAATTTGTATCCCAAAGGCTCAGAGCGACTAACAGGTATAAAACAAAAATCCATAAAAGCAAAATACAAAAAAACCCAAACTTCTAACCATTCCACAGAAAGCACCCAATACTACCTCCCCATATCCCACTCCAATCCCCCTCACAACCCTACCCCAAACCCTCCAGCAAATCTTCCATCCCCTATCCCTGCCCAGCAAATGCCTTTACAAAGAGCAAGGTCATACGCCACCTCCAGAAGATGCCCAGGCTCGGACTCAACTGAACATCTTGGGGAAGGGAGTTCCACAGCACTGGGGCAACAACCAAGAACCCCCCACCCCCCTGCAAGCCCTCGCTGTACAAAGAAGACTAACCAATGGTCCCCACAGGGAGGTGCTCCCAGCTGACTGCAAGGGCTGCAATGGGACATGGAAGGACAGATAGTCTCTCAGGTATGTGGGGTCCAGACCGTTTATTTTATTTATTTATTTATTTATTTATTTTGTAGATTTCTATCCCGCCCCATCCTGCAATGCAGCTCGGGGCGGCTAACAGCAATAAAACAGTTAAAAACAATTAAAATACAAATATAAAATATACCAACAAAACAGGGCAGAGTCCAATAATAAATAAATACATCGGTGGGGGATTAAAAATCACCCCCCCCCACCCTCCCTCCCAAAGGCCTGGGCAAACAGCCAGGTCTTACAGTTCCGCCGAAATGTCAAAAGGCTTGGGGCCAGGCGAGCTTCCTCCGGAAGGGAGTTCCACAGCCGCGGCCCTACCACCGAGAATGCTCGCTCCATCGTGGCCCCCCGCTTAACACGGGGGACCTCCAGGAGTGCACCCCCGGCAGACCGCAGGAGCCGTTCCGGGGCTCGAAGGGCGAGGCGGTCCCTAAGGTAAGAGGGGCCAAGGCCGTATAAAGGTCAAAACCAGCACCTTGAATTGTGCCTGGAAAGCTATAGAAAGCCAGTGCAGACTACAGAGCACCCGTGTAATGTGCTTGCAGCATCTCACCCCCGACAGGAGGTGAGCCACTGTATTCTGCACCAGCTGCAGCTTCTGAAAAGTCATCAAGGGAAGCCCCACGTAGAGTGTGTTGCAGTAATCTCGCCTCAAGGTGATAAAAGCATGGATGACAGAGGCCAGATCCAAATCAGAAAGAAAAGGCCACAGCCTCCTCACCAGATGAGTTGGTGAAAAGCACTCCAGGCCACCGCCGTGACCTGACAATCCAGGTGAAGCAAGGAATCCAAAAGCACTCCAAGGCTGCAAACCTGATCGACCAGAGGGGGCTGGATCGCATCAATACGAGGAGTCCCAATCCTCTCCAGGTCACAA
Source organism: Sphenodon punctatus (assembly GCA_003113815.1). Taxonomy (NCBI): domain Eukaryota; kingdom Metazoa; phylum Chordata; class Lepidosauria; order Sphenodontia; family Sphenodontidae; genus Sphenodon; species Sphenodon punctatus. The sequence continues at coordinate 5,996,432 of QEPC01000136.1, read as the reverse complement.
AACTGGCCAACCATCACCACCTCAGTCTTGTCTAGGTTCAACTTCAATCAGCTCATCCTCATCCAGTTCCCAACAGCAGCCAGGCAACGGGTAAACACCGAGACTGCTGGGCCTGGGTCGGATGAAAAAGAGAGGTAGAGCTGGGTGTCATCAGCATACTGATAGTACTTCACCCCAAACCTCCGAATGACCTCGCCCAGCGGCATCGTATACAAGTGAAACAAGAGGGGAGACAGAATGGAACCCTGTGGGACCCCACAAGGGAGGTCCCAAGAAGACGACGAGGAATCGCCCATCACCACTCTCTGGGGCCTCCCAGACAGGACAGAGCGTAACTACTCAAGAACGGTCCTGCAGTCGCGTCAACAATACCTCATGATCAACGGTATCAAAGGCCACCGAAAGATCTAACAGAATTCACACAGTGAAAAAGGGAGAGAGTGAAAATGCAAACACTGCACAACCAATGTACTACTGAATAAAAATCTTTAGATATGGAACAATTATGTTACTTAGTCTACTTGTGATACAATGTATACATGCAAACACCATAGACTACTATTGTAAATAAACAAAGTATAAAATTATAAAAATATATATTGTTATGAATCCCCCTAGGGGAAAAGAATGCAGCCAATAATATGCTGACACCGTCATGCACCTTTGACACCTCCAGACGCGTTTGGGGGTGCACCCCCCTTCCTCAGTGGATCAGTATGCTGGTATCTATGGCTTATTGAATATTCAACAGAATCCTTAAATTTTCCTCCATGCTTGCGCCTCTATAGAAGCGCAGAGCTCTTCCAGATTAGGATTCCCCCGCTACTACACTCACTCACTGCACAAATATAACCATCCTCCTCCTTGCATCGTGAGTGCTGTTATGCAACCTCACCCCCTGTAGTTCTCAAAAGGTAATGTCCTATAAGCAACAGTCCCAATGTTCACCAGCCAGGACAGGCAAGGATCTAGTTCACAACTGGTTGCCCTCACAGTCCAAGCATGGTGATCAGTTAGACCTTGAGCATGTGTGCAGGCTCCACCAGCCAGGTACCTGATATACAGTTATAGTACCTAGGCTTCAGAATGCCCCAACAATCACACCTCCAGCTGCAGACATCTTTGAGTGTTAAACAGGACGGTGGCCTGATGTGGCCCGCTTGGATCCATGGGCCACCGTCACATTTGTTAAGGGCCATCCAGTTGTTTGTCCCGGAATTTCCCTGTGCATGTTGGTGGCTAGCCTGGGCTGTGACCCTGGAGGCCTCCAGGTTCACAGCCTGGGCTAGCTGCCAACACACTCAAGGAACAGCCTGCCTAACTGGGCTACAGCAGGCTATGACATGTGGCAGCCCACTGTTCCCGGCCTGGACGGACCTCCCATGACTGATGGCCATGGCCGCCCGTCATGGAGGGGGCAGGCTGCTGAGTGAAGCATGGGAGCGGGGCCATCCAACTGCACATTCATGTGGCTGCCTGGCCTGGCCATATTAACATTTGTTCCACGGGCAGACCGGATCCTGACTGGGAAGCAAGTGGCTTCCCTGGATCAGTTTGAGACAGTAGAGCTCCGCCATCACATATGTTAATACCCTTTGATGCTTCAGGAAGAAGGGGGGGGGGGAGGAGAATGTATTCTTGGAGGATTTCCTCCTGTAGCATCAAATGGGAGAACCAGAGGCTGTGGAAACCCCATCTTGTCCAGTTACATGGGATCAGTTTCAGTGGCTGTCCCCCGCTGATGCAGAGGATGTCCTTGGAACGGTCAGAGCCACCTCTTGTGAACTGGACCCATGCCCATCCTGGCTGGTTAAGGTTACCCCGGAGACGTTGGAGCCATTGCTGTCCAGGGTAGCAACGCCTCCCTTAGGGATGGCAGCGTTGAGCTGCCTCAAGGAGGTGGTGATGCGGCCTCTGTTTAAAAAACCATCGTTGGACGTTGACTCCCTGGCCAGTTTTTGGCTGCTCTCTAACCTTCCCTTTTTAGGGAAGGTTATTGAATGGGTAGTGGCTTGGCAGTTGCAGGGGCATCTGGACCGCATCAGTTTTCTAGATCCCTTGCAGTCCAGCTTTTGTCCAGCTTATGGTACCAAGACTGCGCTTGTGGCTTTGGTCGACAGCCTCCACCATGAATTGGATCAGGGTTGCTCGACCCTTTTAATTCTGTTAGATCTGTCGGCTGCATTTGCTACCGCTGACCATGAGATGTTGGTTACTCACCTGCAGGACCAGGCCAGGGTGGGCGGAACTGTTCTTGAATGGTTCTGCTCGTTCCTGGCTGTAAGAACTCAGCGAGTGGTGCTTGGGGATTGTCGGTCATCTCCCCAGGAACTCTTGCGTGGAGTCCCGCAGGGTTCCATTCTGTCCCCTCTCCTGTTCAAAGTGTAAATGCAGTCGTTGGGTGAGGTTTGATGTTCAGTGTCATCAATATGCTGATAACACCCAACTCTACCTCTCTTTTTCATTCAACCCAGACCCCACAGTCTCGGTGCTTACTCGGTGTTTGGCGGCTGTGGGAAACTGGATGAAGGCGAGCCGACTGAAGCTGAATCCCAACAAGACAAAGGTGATGCTGATGGGTAAGGCAGTCGGATTGGCATCCCCCATCATTGACGGGGTTTACCTTCCACTGGTCCCTCAGGTTCGGAGTGGCGGTGCTCCTCGACTTCCAACTCCGTCTGGATGTCCAGGTGGGGGCGGTGGCGAGGAGCGCACTCTGCCAATTACATCTGGTGCAGCGGCTTCAGCCATTTGTCTCAGACTCCGACCTGGTCACCATCATCCATGCTTTCATTACTTCGAGACTAGACCGCTGTAACACACTCTACATGGGGCTACCGATGGTGATGGTCTGGAAACTGCAGCTGGTGCAGAATGCGGCGGCCCATCTTCTTATGGGGACAGGCTGCCGTGTGCACATTACATCTGTGCTCTGTTCACTGCACTGGCTGCCTATAGTCTTCCAGGCCCGATTCAAGAGGTTGTTGCTTGCCTATAAAGCCCTCAACGCCCTGGGCCCCACCTACTTACGGGACCACCTCACTCCTCAAGCCCTAGATCAGACCCTGCAGTCGACTGGGCGCACCTTTCTTGAAGTTTCCTGGGGGGCTACTATGGAGACGGTATTCTTGGTGGTTGCACCTAGGCGGTGGAACTCCCTCCTGGCAGAGGCCCGGTTGGCCCCGGACCTCCGTTCTTTTTGACGATCATGTAAGACCTGGCTGTTCCACCAGGCCTTTGGTGAGGGAGATGGGTGATTGGAGGGGGGTAGAGGGTTAGGGTGGGTGGGTTTTTGTGTATATTTTGCTTATATATTTTTTAACTTCTCCCTATTGTTATGAATTGTTTTAATTAATGTTTTATATATTTATATTGTTAGCTGCCCTGAGGTGCCTGTGGCAGAAGGGGCGGGAGACAAATTCTTAAAATATATGAACAAAATAGGAAAAAAAACAAATAAAAAACACCTCACAACCTCAGTCATAAATTTATCCAACTCAGTTTTAAACTGTTCAGGTTCTTTGCTCCCACAACTGCCTCAGGGAGATTATTCCAGTAGTTCACTGCTCTGATGGTTAAAAACCTTCTTCTAATTTCTAGCCTAAACGTATTTACAACCAGCTTGTATCTATTAGTTCTTGTACAAGAATAAGCCAAGCTCTTTTAGCCTCATCCCATCAGATAAGTCCTCCAGTCCTCTGATCATCCTGGTAGCTCTTTGTTGCACTTATCTCAGCTTAAGTTCATCCTTCTTAAACATTGGTGAGCACAACTGAACACAGTATTCCATATGCGGTCTTACCAGAGCCTTACACAGAGACAACAATCCCTATTCCTACTGCCTATACCATGCCTAATACATCCCAGGATAACATTTGCCTTTTTTGCAGCGGTATCACTTAAAATATCTACTCCCACAATGTTTTACTGCTAGGACTGCAGGTGGGGTCTGATTACACTGCAATGTGATGTTTGAGGGACAAATTGTAATTATGACACTTGGCATTCACAGGCTCCAAGATGGCATAAGAACATAAGTAGTTTCATAATGGGTCAGACCAGTGGTCCATCAAGCCCAGTACGTTTCCAGCAGTGGCCAATCTCGGTCACTTGGGGAGAAGTACCCAACAGGTCACAATGGGCAATGCATTGTTGTTCACTCCCAGCTCCCGACAGTAAGAATTTCCATCTGCAAAAATAATTCTTTAAAACACAGGCATACTTTAACCATGCTACAGCATTTACTTCTGACCATACTGGCAAGAATAGAACACACTTAATAGAATAACAGAACACACTTAAACATGAGATTTTTAAGATTGGGGCACTTGGAGATTACTTATTGCTTTATCTCTAGACATGGCAGTTCAAGCTAGCTGGGAGATTTCTGTCACAGGTTCTGAAACTGGCCTTTCCATGTCAGACATAATTGCTCTACCACTGAGACAAACCAGACTACTTATTTCTAAATTACAGGCAATTGTGCTGTGGATGTTTTTCTGGCAGACTCCATGGGTGTCTTAGCTACTGATGCCCATTTGTGCATTAGGTAATCTATGGTTAGTTTCTGCAAAAAACACAGTTTAATTTCAGTGTTTGAAACGTCAGAAATATTTCTATTTTTTAAAAAACATCTTTTTTTAGTAACTTAACATAGAAAGGGGTCTGTTCCAGCTCTCTATAGAAAGCAGTCTACTGAGTGGCTAACAAGAGGATAGAAGTCCAGCAGTGTCAGAATTCTTGGAATATTGTGTGACATGCTGTAGACAACAGGCGTTGTATATTGTCACTCCAGGCCCCGTTCAGCATTTACTCATCAAAACGTTGCTGACTTTGGTGGTCTGAATAGGACCACTCATCAGTGATTACAGAAGGAACCTTGCTGTGCTCACTGTACTTAAGTACAAGCTAAGATTTGCACCTTAAAAATATTCCCCACACAAAGGTTTCTGAAGAAAAATCTCAACATTTAGAGACAGGAAGAACAAAAATACAAAACTTCCCGAAGCTACTAGGAAACTCTTATTTTCTGGAACTAGGTGCTTCCTGTTTTCCTTTAGCAAAGACATAATGGCCATAGGACTAAACCTTACTCCAGACTATGCCCAAGCAATCAGGTTTAGAAAAGCATCCCAAAGGAATCTGTATGCTGCTCCCATATTCCTTGACCTGAAGCAGGCATTAGCACCTGCCCCCAACTCTCTTCCAGTTCAACCCTGCCCTGAACTCCTCAATGTATCTAGCCAACAAGAAACATTCAAGGAGTTTGTCTCCATGGCCCATGTAAATGGCATATTCCCTGCATAGGCTCCCTAAATCCTGCTCATCCCATGAACAAAAAGCAATGCCACTGCAACTGTTCATAAAGTTCAGGTCCCCAAGTGAAATGTGGGACCGCGATGTGCAGATTTCCCACAGAAATCTCTTCCCGGTGTGGAATCTCCTCCCCCACTCCCCACAGAATTTCCCCTTCTGGCTTGCAAGGGAAGAGTCAGGGAGAAGATTCTGTGCTGGGAAGAGATTCCCAGCTGGTAAGTTGAAAGGGGTTGCATGGGAGAGGCAACCCAGGCACCCTCCCCCCTCAACCCAACAAAGCCCAGCTCAACATGAAAGAGTGGGGAGGGTAATCCAGGACTCACCCAGCCTGTCCAGCAACAGGGGAACCCCAGCACAGTGGGGTAGCAACAGGATTTCCCTGCTGCCAGGCAAGCCAGGTGAGTTGAGGATCCGGGGCACTCACCTGGCTGGCGGGACTCCGGCAGCTCAGCCTGAGCCTGGCGCAGCCTTCCTCTGCGGGTGCAGACCTGCCATGTCATGAGGACATGCTGGGCTTGGTCTGCGTTGCTAGAGCCTCTGCACTACCAGCAACGTGAGTTGCTGGGCTTCAGGCCAAGGGGGATGTGGTCAATGTCTGGCACCCACCACCCAACCCAGCCCAGTCCCAGGGAGTGGGGAGGAGTGGCTGGCTGGCTGGACAGGGCAGGTGCAGACTTCCGCAGAATTTTTTTAAGAGTTCCATGGAAGAATCGGGGCCCTGATAAAGACCATCTGCAGCCACAGAATGGATGCATGGGTGAAGTTATAAAGGAGACCAGGTGAGATACAGCATATAATGCTTCACTGAGATTAATATGGTGATGTTTTCTGTATAAGAGGTCTTCATAGTTCAATTACACTTTTACTTACGACAAGAAAAGTAGCATATTAAGAACATGCTGTATTCTATGTAAGAGAACAGGATTACCGGGTAATATATCCAGCAAACTCCATGCCTAATATTATCTTTGTACTGCCCTTTGAATATCAGTCGTCCATCAGAGTCATATTCTTGAGCTGGTCCATTCAGCTCTCCATCCACGTAAGAACCATGAAGAACCCCGCCATCCTCGTAAGTATACAGTCCCTGGCCTTGGAGAGCATCATCAACATAATAACCTTCTAGCGTGCTGGAAAAGAGGAAAAAGTTCAGTGTGTTTCCACCCTTTTACAAAAGCAGAATTAAAATCAGATCCGCCTCCTGTTTGTCATGTTAAAATCCCTAAAACATAAAGGATGGGTGAAAACAAATGCGAAAGGGGTACACAGTAGCCTACGAGTCTGCTCATTAGTTCAGTGGCCACCAGATGTTGGCCCACTTCCACCTCACGCTAGGCAGCTGGCTGCTACTGGACATCTCATCTGGAGAAGGTTAGCGACACGGCGCAGGCTACGACTCACCCAGCCAAGGTAATCTGGACTAATGTGCGACCCCCTCCCCCATCTGTTAGGCACCACCCAGCCCCAGGGCAAGGTCCAAGGATCGGGCCCAGAGAAGCGCACTCACCCTGGCCACCAAACAGCTGATCGGGGGGGAGGGGCACAGAGCAGCGCACTCACCCAGGCCATCAGACAGCTGATATGGGGATGCTGGAGGAGCCTCTTTCCCTCCCATCAGCTGTTTGGCTGCTCAGGCAAATGTGCTGTTCCAGCTCCCCCATCAGCTGTTTGGTGGCAGCTCCTCAGGCACAGCAGGGATCCGGGAGTCCTGCCCCATGTGGACAGCTCCTCGATCAACCCGTGGCATGGAGGGACTTGTGACAGTAGCCCCCGTGCCTGGATTCTCTGTGGGAGGGGGCTGCTAAAACTTCCCACTGTCCCAAAGTGCAGCGGCTTTGGTTCTCACCCGGCTCATTTGTTTTCACCAATGTAAAACCATGTTAAAAACTTAAGAAAAACTAATCTTCAGAGTCCTCAAGCTCAATATTTAGCATTTCTACTGCATTTTCACCTTCAATGCACTTTACAAACAGTAACCAACGATTCCATTTTATTTATATAGTGCCATCGACCTAGACTGCACCACTCCTGTAAGATGGGGAATGTATCCCCTGGCGAGGTGGAGAAGGAAAATGACTTTCCCAAGGCCAGAAATAGAGTTACTGTCAAAACAAATTGGTTTTGGATTAGCTATGAGGATTTCCTTACTCCAAATCCTAGGCTTAGAGTATCAGCTTTATCATCAGCAACACGTAACTCTATATTATACCACAAGCATGATGTCTGCCAAAGAAACTACTGGATCTGGGTTATTTCCAGCAGATCTGGCAGAAGTGCTGTAATTTTTACATGTATCTCTTTAAAAGAATGCAACATATCAAAGAGACCCAATACAACAGATTGTATTCAATTTTGGGCACTGTACTTCAAGACGGATATGGACAAATTGTAAAGAATTCAGAGAGAAAGGAAGATGATAAAGGGGCTACAATGCAAGCCATAGGATGAAAGGGTAAAGGTATTGAATATGTTTATCCTACAGTAAAGAAGAGCGAGGCATGTTAGCAGTTTTCAAAAAAAAGTTTGCCACAAAAAAGATTGAACATGGTTGTTCTCCACTGGCACAAGATAAAACAAAAGGGAATGGGCTTAAATTGAATCATGGTAGATCTCTTGGGTAAATGTCAGGAAAAACTTCAGTTGGACGATGGAACAGATTGCCTAGGGAAGCTGCGGAGTCTCCTTCCCTGGATGTTTTCAAGAACTGGCTGGACAAGCATCCACTTGTGATAGGTATAGGCAGGCAAGATGGGCACCCGAGGGTGGCAGGGGCACTGCCCTTCCTGTGCCCCCTTCTGCTCTGCCTGAGGTGTCTCTTAACTGTCACACAGGCAGCAGAAGCAATTTCTGACCATAAGGCAGGTCACAGAACTCTGTCAGGGCCCACAGCAGCAGCCGCTGATGATTTTCAGGGTGGAAGGGGCCCCGCACCAGGAGACTGCGCTTCTGTGCACATCCGTTTTGAACCAGGCCCCAGCACTGCAGGCTAGCTGAAATCAGGGGGCAGAGCCTGGTTGGGAGATGCTCAGGAAGGAGTCCCAGAAGGGACAAACATAGTTGGAGCGCGCTTGGGCGGCTAGAGGGAGCCGTCCAAGCATGTATAATGGGGAACGGCAGTTCCTCATTATAGCCACCAGGGAGCAGGCTTTCATTGAGCCCTATGGGCTCAATTTTTAAACCACACCTGGATGCTATTGTTAAGTGCCCAGGTGAGATGTGCGGATGTGTGCGCCGCAAAAATGAGCTGGGAGGAGTGGGCTCTGGCACTCAGGCAGGGACCGGCTGGCACGCATGCTCAGTAAGTGAGCACAAGGGCTGTTCTCATGCACTGCTCAGCTGTAGCCATTTTGTAGGAGATTGTGTTCTTGGCTGGCTGTGTCTCTTGCTGCTAGACTTGGTTGCCTTGTCTCCTTGGCGGCCATGGTCCAGGTTTGGTCCCAAGGGTGAGAGTGGTTTTTTATTTGTATTTGTACCCCCTCTTCAGATGTTTTATGTTTATGTTGTTTGTGTGTTTTAGTATGTGTATTTTTATATTTTTATATATTGTAAGCTGCCACAAACTACCTTTGGCAGGAGGGGCAGGATATCAAATGTCTTAATAAATAAATAAAAATATAAATAGCCCTAAATTCTCCCCTTCTGCTTATTCTAGCCCCTATTCCCCTTCCTAAGTCTCTCCCCCAGCTCCTGTCTCTCAGATTGTAAGCCCTAGGGGCAGGGACCGTGTCTGTTTTATTACTTTGTAAAGTGCCAGGTACACTGCTGGCGCTATATAAATGTTTGTTAATAATAATAATAAAAATTAAGTTCAGAAAGCATCCTGGTAAGCAAGTTTGCAAAGAGAGCCTCCACTTTTAAGAGGATAAGCAGTACAGGAGAAGCATGGACTTCATTTTGGATCAATATCTTGTTAACACTTCTTTATTATTTTGTTATCTGCATGTCTGGAATTTCCTTTTACTGCATTTTACTCTCAATATATATTAAAAGTGTGACAGAATTCCTCATGCTTTCCTTTTGTAAGGAATTCCTATATAAGCAGCATTCATATGCCTTCCATCTTTGCAATGCTGCTCTCAGCATATGGTAGAAAAGGCCGTTTAGAAAACATTTCTAGTCTCAGGGAGAATGGCAGCTGTAGTTCAATGCCAACCATTTCCTACTCACAGTGATTATGCCGAGTATTTTGTACAGTGCACTCAAACAAACATCAGATACTACTAAATGCTGACTACATATGAGGTACAGGAACATTTCCCCCCTCCCACCAAACATGGCCATTTAAAAAAATTAGAAAAAGCAGATGTCTGAATTCATCCTCTCTCAAGTCTGAGTAATCAGCAGCAAGTGAACAGTAATGCTGGCGACACAAGACCGCCTATTTGTAATCTGTAATTCTGGGGGGAAGGGGGAGGTAAAAAGGCCCAAACCAGAAGCTAAATACTCATGCTGCAGGCTACAGACCTCATATTGAACATATTTGTAATACCTTTTTCATAAACAGTGCAGCTACAGAGTTCAGCTGTCAGCCCTCACTGACAATGCTGTAAGGGAAACACCCCATAGTCTGGACTTAGCTTCAGCTACCTTGTGGCTGAAGTGCTAGAGATAGAGAGTCTACATGGAAGACATTCTGGAAACTGTGGAAGATGCTTCAATAGAAGGACCTAAACTCTACTGACTATTGTAGTGAAGCCTGCATGTTACAACAGCATCCAATCTCCCAGCGGGGAAATCTCCTGGCTGGGAATCTTACAACGTGGTGTGGCGTGCTCTGCACGTGGGCACTTGGTTAAAAGTGTAATCAGCTGTGTCATGTGGCTTTTTTCCCTTACAATTGTAAGGGCTGGATTTCAAGCCCTGACAATCTCAAGAAAAAAAGCCACATGACATGCCTGGTTACACTTTTAACCAAAAGCCCACGTGCAGAGGACGGCACGTCGTAAGATTCCAAGCCAGGAGATTTCCACACAGAAAGATTTGGCACTGCAGTAACGTGGGCAATCAGCCTTAGCCTTGATTGTCTTCAGACTGATTGAAACACCAGCCAGAAAGAAAATGTCTACTTAACCTGCTATCCAACAGCACTTACACAACTCCTTAATTCTGACTGTCGAAGGCAAGAAGAGTTCACAGTCTGGTAGGCAGACTTTGCCTCATACATGTGCAAGAACCACTGTTGAGAACAGTGAGAATTCAAGGGAGCACCTAACCTTCAATGGGATTTACATTCCTAATTCACTAAAGCACAAATATCTTGTACCTTTAATAATTTTTTCCCCACACTTAAAATTGTTAAATAGTGTTGAAAGCTTCAACTGGTTTAGAAGCGTTAGTCTTTAACAAGGTCAGAGTGACCCAACTCTCCCATTTAGGAGCAAGCTATGCAGTCACTTCATTACTTTCAGAGTTTGCAAACAAAAGAATACTGGGTGCTATTTCAGCCAGATAACACAGGACACCCTGTCAATTAAAACTTTCATAAAAGACCGCTCCCAAGCACTGGACATGGACACAGACATTAATATAAACAGGAAGAGAGGAAAGAGTTATTATTTACCTTCCATCAAAAAAGAAGAATTTGCCCCGACCATTTTTTTCTCCATGCATGAAGTGTCCCTCAAATCGGTCTGTAGAAGAATAGGTGACTGTACAGAACCCATGAGGCTGCCCATCGTCGTCAAGAAGCCCTTCAAAACCAAGCAGAAACACACCACCTATCAATACAGGCCTGCAATCATATAGCATATACAATAATCCTTTTTAATATTCTTGTTATCCCAGCTCAATATACACTTTGATAGATGTGTAGTCAAAACATTTTATTAATTAAAGAAATTGATGCATGGCACTAAGGACCATTTTAGTCCTTCAGAATTCACCAGTACAGAAAGCTTTGACACAGACTTGGTCCAAAGTGTAGCATAGGAATAAAGCTTAGCCCATGAACTTCTACAGTGCACTAAAGCGGAGAAACGTTAACCCACAGACTTCTATCCAGCAGCTGACCACACCTACAGTACACAGGTGCCATCTGTGGCTACTTCAGGTACCAGAATAGGATGATCTAGGCATTTAGAATGTCATGTTTCATCTCGACCAGACAGAGATTAATGTTGGCAGTAGGGATGGGAAAATCCAAATCGGATGAGTCTGATCTACCCAGTTGTCATTGGATCAGATTAATTCAGAGGTGCACTCTCACTTGTTGCCCCCTCTCTGCTATTGCAATTTGCTAGACTCATCTTTGCTCCATTCATCATTAAAGGATTGTGGCTTAGAATGGTGAATGGCCCATTGAACTGAATAGGTTTGGTTTTCCAATTACTTCAATGGGAAAGGGGAAAAATATGATCCGATTCCATTTTTAATCCGATTCAAGTAGGATTTTATTGAATCCGATTCCAATTTTGATCCAATTCCAATTTTCAGCCAGATTTCAGATCCCTAGTTAGCAGGTGAGGCCTGCTTGGACAAAATTCCATAAGGAAGAGGAAGGTTACCATTTTTTAATATTTTATGAACACTGACTGTCCCCATTGACGTCTGGAAGCAGCTGCCCCAAGGAGAGTCTGAGAAATTACAGGATGCTGCTCTGTGGCTCAAAAACTGTTGGCAGTAGGAATGGGAAAATCCAAATCCAGCCTGCAGCTAACAGAGATGGGTGAAGTGTGGATACCGCTGCTGTGCCCGATTCAAGTACATGGTGTGCAATTTCGGCAGTCTGGCTTGAAAGAAAAGTGTTCAGTTCAGTGGCTTGCATGAAGACTGAAAACCAATAGCCCATTATACAGAAATTATTTTAGAGAAACATGGTCAATAATTTTTTGTAATATAAAAACAAAGTCTGTTTTATTGAAGAGCCAGTTACAACAGTTTAGCCAAGTTTAACCATTTGCCTTCAGTTTTTCAGCCACAGAGCAGCATCCTGTAATTTCTCAGACTCTCCTTGGGGGAACTGCTTTGTAGGAATAAGTCAGAAAAGCCAATCTAGCAAGTGTAAACACTATATGCATAAATCTTCAAGGAAAGCTCCCTCATATCTTTCTATCCACCAGACGTCCTGAATGGAGTTGTCCCATAGGGTCTGTTTCTGGACCTTATCCATAGCCCACAGAAGTAAGAAGAAAATGGTCTCCCATTTTCTTTACTGGGCTTTGGATCAGTCCCTATGTTGCGTGTCAATACGAGCATGATCAAATCTGCCAACACCACAAAAGCCTGAGAGCACGGCAAACACGACAGGAGGGCAGAAACAAACTGCCAAGTGAACCAGAGAGATTAGAGTAGAGGGGGCTGCAGGCAATGAAAAGCACTTCAGTACTAATAACTGTAAAGCCGTACACCCAGGGAGAGGAAATAAACAGCTCAGATACAAAATTGGATAAGCCAAGTAGTTCCAGCAGTCATTAATCAAAGAGGGGTGTGTGTGTGTGTGTGTGTAATTGTGCCTCCTTTAAAGGGGCACTTTTTGCTAAGATGTCACATGTTGGAAGCATGTATGCTGCTTTAGCTGTGTTAGTAACATCAGACTATTAAAACTGAAAATCCATTCTACCTGCCACTTAGCTTTACTCACTAATTGCATTTCTCTCAGCTTGGCCAATGGCAGTCAATTAAGCATTCCAAAGTATGTACCAGCACAGCAACACTGGAGAAGCACCTGCCCTGTTCATAGGATTGCATAGCTAATGTAGCACTTAACATAAAGTGGTGCATCCAGAAACCACCTTAAGTAGCACCCTTGCACTTGCTACAATGACTCCAGTCCACACATCTCCCCCCCAACCACATTTTCCTGTTTACCACCGCTTTCTGTAACTCTATGAACAGATTAGGTTGCAGGATGCTTTGTGTGTAATGCATAGTTACGCTGAAAGTGTCTTGATCTTGCACGTTCATCGAAACTTTGGAATGGTTTCACCTCACTCTCCATCCTCAGAGCATGGTAACGGCATGTATTGTGGGGGTGGCCATTCCTTGTCTGCTTCCTATTTGGCTCTATTGTTCCCTGCCAGCATTTAAAAGTTCCGTGCCAGTATTCCAATAGTCAGAACAACAGAACTAAACCAAAAACTGAATTGAATTGCATAGCAGAACCCCTGGGCTGCAACATGGGGAAAGTATTCAAGCAGTAACACACACAGCAGTCAATCACATGCAAGAAATTCAAAATGCAGGCAAAACCTTTCATGTGCAAGCGCCCAGAGAGTGTTTTCAAACGAGGTGCTACCAAGCATGGCCACCCAGTAACCACTCATCCAGCTGCCCATCTAGAGCGGGGAAATGCATGCTCCTGTAAGCCATGCAGCACTCCCATGCAGTCCCTGCCCGTATGAACCAGGGCAGCCATCCATGCCAGCAGACCAGTCTGCCATTCATACGCACTGTGGGCAGGGGGCACAGCCTTTGCAAGTCACAGGAACTGGCTGCGAGCGATTGGGAGCCCAGTTCCCCAGCGCTCATGCCCGAGACATGTCAATTTCAAAGGCCAGCCTGGCTCACTTCCTCCTCCCTCATGGTCTGTGGCAGAGGAGAGCGAAGCGGCTGCCATGGAAGCCACCTGCTGGAATCCCTCCCCATTCACTCCACCTGAGTAGTTGCTCCGCAGCTGTGTCACTCAGCGGCCACGGACCCCACCCCAGCCTTGCTCATGTAAAAACAGAGTCTCTGGACATATGGATATGGGTTACAAGACACCAAATTCAGGCCCACGCATTCCCTGCCCATTTGAACTGGGGCAGCCATCAGACTTTGAAATCCAATCCCTCTTCTATTGAAGTCAACTGCAAAATTCTCATTTACTTCAATGGGAGCAGAATGGAGTCCATTTCTCTTCCTGAGTTTTTGCCACCTGTAAAAGTAAGATAGTTCTCCTCTCTTTTTATCATCAAGCTCTTGATTATTTCAAAGCAGAAATTAAAATGTAACCCCTTCCTGACGGGCTTGTAGCAGAATGAAGTTCCAATCTTTGAGGCCTTTAAGCAAAATCTCGATACTACTACTACTAATAATAATTAATTACAGCAATAAAACCTGAAAGATGCACGAGGCCAAGCCAGGTGGGGTAATAGTTGCAGTTTGTCCTGCCAGATATAGGACCTGGGATTCAATTTCAGTCCTATCTCTGAGGAAACCACAGAATGGAAAAAGATTTCTCATCTTACTCCAAAACAACCCCTCTGCCAATAAAGATGTACCCTCAAAATCCATCTGCCCATCTTGCGCACACTGCAAAGAAAGACACTATTGAGTGTTGAAGTGAGACTTATCTGAACTATCGGAAATTGTACCAGACTATTAGCACAAGACAGTAAGTTCTTCAGTGTACATTAGTTATAACACATGCATATTCTTATAGTGTAATTTAATTACAGATCAGAAATTCACATGCTCAGGACAAACTGCTGGCTGTAAAATATCCATAGAACTACTGATCTATTTCCCTTCAACATTGGTTTTTAAGTCTGAATTGGATATACTGAACTCAAAACGTGGAGCTTTTTCACAGCCATTTCAGCTACTCAAAACAGAACATTTCCAACTGGGTCATGGGGGACAAATAGCTTTTCCCCCCCACTTTGGAAAAAAGAACCCTTAAAATTAGCCCAAATGCTTAAATGCCAACAACCCTCCTCGCCCCCCCCCCCAAAAAAAAACCTTTAGGTTGATGCTAAAGTTTTGAAGTTTCTGTCCAAAAAGAAACCAGTTTATGAAAGCTCTGAAAATATAAACTAAAAATAAATAATCAAAAAGCCAACAACCCCCCTCCCCCACACACACATCAGCAAAGTTAGTGCTCAAAGGCATGCAATGAAACCCAAGCAGCTACGAGTATGACATTTAGACAGTATGCTGGCACACACAGTTGTTTGCGTAAACACGGACATACTGCCTACATTTTACATTTGCAATATCTTAGTACTGCAATCCCTCTCATGCACTTTGGTTTTTATATAATCTAACAGCTCTCTGTAGCTCCTGTCAACCTACATATGGTAAGTACTTAGAATGGTTCTACATAATAAAACTAGATGCTAATGTCAAATGAACACCTCATAATGACACAGATATGCAATCACTTAAATGAACGAAGCTTAACAGCCTTTTGAGACAATATACATACTTCTAGCTAAAGTTGAAATGAATTGGGCTTTTCAGATTTGTTTCTATTAAAATCGATTTATAAAAAAGTTCTCTTTGGAGGAAGCAATGTGCCCTAGTTCCTAGGTTCGCAAACCAGGTGTGCATACAAGGAGGACACCAGCTGGCAAACACTTGGGGTGTTTTTAAACAAGATGCTTCCATGCACCATCCACGTGTCCCCCATCATCCACGTGTCTAGCTGCTCATTTGAAGTTGGTGCGTAGGGAGGCGTGCTCCTGTATTCCATGCACAGGTCGCCCAGTCCATGCACGGAGTACCGCCAAAAAATGCAGAGTGCCCCATGCAGGTCAGGGTGGATGCTTTCGTGGATGGCCACCACGGAGCCGCCTGTGTGAAACCCTCCACATACACTTCCTGTGCATGGGTGCCCCTCTGCTGCCCCCCACGCACTGACCATGGCCCCCCACTCCCACAGCTCTCATTTTAAAACACCCTTTGTTCCATGCTCTCACAGAGCAAGGGGGAATCTCCAAAATAATGGGTAGCAAGAGGGAAAGAGTCAAAGAACAAAGCGGAAAGAGAGGAAGGAAGGTGCGTGTACCTGGCATGTGTATGTTCAATTACAGCAAACAAAAGGAAAAGGCGGGGACAGTTCAAAAAAGTTTGAGAACTACCGTCCTAGTTGATAGTGTATCTGACTGGGAGTCCGAATTCGGGTTAATTTCTCAGCTCTGCCAGTGACTTGCTTTGTGCCCTTGGCCAAATTATTTTGCCTTAGTACCCATTTCCCCTCCTATCTTTTGTTTGCCTTCTCTCTTTAGACAGGGCAGAGCGCACATACCCAGCCTAGCACAACAGGGCCCTGATCCCAGATGGGCCTCTACATGAAAGCATAATACAAATATCTATCTAGATTTGCTCTATGCCTTCATGAGAGTTAGCAGTTCCTAAACTGTGAAGAGTAAGATTGGAGGGGTAAGAGGACCCACATACATTCTGTATGTATGTAGGACCTTTCATCCTGAAATCCCAAAGCACTTGAACAGTTCTTTAATACAAATTTTCAAGTTACCAATAAAATTCAGCTTTGAAAAAGGAAGGCAGCAACCAAATGGTGTCCAACACACTGCACATAAGAGGGGAATAGAAGAAAGGCAATTTGAGCAATGAGTCTTAGTTCTTTCGGTCTCATTCAAAATATATAAATCTAGATTCTTTGCTGTCTTGCATCTTGAGTCATCATTTGAACCAGCGCAAACTCCAGCATTACCAATCAGAACAGTAAACACTCTCTATTCGTTCTGCATGTCTCATTAAGTTAACTGGGTGCTTGAGTATTTGCAGGATCAAACCTTAAGGTAATGCCCTGTTGAGCAGCAATACTCTAGCAAGTCAAAAAAATCAGTATCTGTGCCATCCAGAAAATAAAGAGTATAAAATACACCAGCTATGAACTATGCACTAAACATGACTTGGGGTATAAACAGACGTGATGGTAAACCACTTTTTCACGCTATAGCCCATGAGCCACTGGCACATCTGTTGAGGAGCCGCCAGTTGTTGGTTTGGGATTGTCCCGAGCTGTATCAGAGGCTAGTCCGGGCTCTGACTCCCGGATTAGCTCCAGGTCACAGTCCGGTCTATGCTCTGCCCAATGGGGGCAAAGCAGGCCACAGCGGACTACCACGTGTAGTGTGGCCCACCGTGACGCAGTTCAAGATCAGGTCCACCCTGGCGGCCGTCACTGGGCACAGTATGCGGCTGGCTGCATGTTCCCGCATCTCCCCAGCAGCCTGACCACAGGAACATGTGGTGAGCGGCCCAACCCGGACAGTGTCCGCTACAGCTTCCTGGACCGAGAGCCAGGTTGCCACAGCGACGAAGTTACTTCTATTTCCACCCACTGATTAATGATATTTTTGAACTGTCTCATACATTTTAATAACTGCCACTAGAAATTTGCATTGATATTGAAAGTTACTTTAAGTATTCTTTTTGGAACACTAACATTGTGAAAATAAGCAGGAAATTAAAGAGTCATTTCACCAGGGCTGCCAGCTCTTGTGGTTTTAATCACAAATACTGCCATTTATGCCTCAAAGCCCCAAATCAATCAACACTTAATAAAAGCTATGACTTTCATGATTTTATCAAGTTTCCAGTTATCCTAGTTATTGACTAAGCCTGGAAGTGGGACTGCTGCGTGCAGAACAAAACCCAAGAGATAAAGGCAACCAAACTATTTATTTTTTTTAAGGATTCTCATAATTTTAAATCAATCTCATGATCTGAAGAGCCTGACTTATGACTTCGGAGCATTTGCAGTTAGCAGGCAGTCACCGCACGAGACCCAGTGCTCCTCCATCCGTTACTGGGACTGTTCTCCTATACGCCTGTAACGGTGTCTGCCCGTCGAGGCGGGAGATCACTGGCTCGAGTCTCCTGTTCACTGCCCAGCCGGGAGGCAGGCAGCTTGGGAATCCACCGCCTTACAACCCTCCCAAGCCATACCCCGCGCCCCCGAGCAGCCAGGGGGCGAGGTGACTTGAACCCTTGCCTTGCGCACAAGCGACCGCCAATCCCTCCCAAACTTTCCTGCTCCCCGCAGCCAGGCGGCGAGTCCTTCCCCGGCGGGAACATGCCGGAGCAGCAGAGCTGGCCGAGCCCCCGCGTGGGGAGGTGCGTGCGGGCTGGGCGAGAGAGGCAGCGAGCGAACCCCCCGATCCCGGAGCCCCCTGTCTCAGGGGACGATCGAGCAGCGAGTGAGCGGTGGGGGCTCGAGTCCGGCCGGCTGGCTCGCCCGCTGCCCCCAGCCCGAGCGCCCAAGTACCTTCCACGGTCTCTTCCAGCGTCTCCTCGTCGCTGTCCATGGCCTAGGCTGTCGGGCCGCAGCGCAAGGTGCTGCTCCTGCCCGCGAACCAGGCAGCGAGCGCGCGTCTTCGCTCCTCCCCGGGGCCGGCACTGAAGGCGGCGGCGATGGGCTCTCCTCTCGCTTCTGCTCTGGTCCTGCGCCCGGCTTCCTCCGCTTTGTTATAGAGCAGCTAAGCCGCTGACATCACCCGGGGCTGGGGCTGCTGCCTGATTGACAGCTCTCTGCACGGCCCACCGCGCAGCCGGGCGCTGGCGGTATCACACAGCCTGGCACACGCGCCCGAGCGCTGCACACCGGGCGGCACAGGTACATCCTGCACAGCCCCACATGCTCCCACGTGCGGGGAAACACTCCCATACACACTGCATAGACCCCCCCCCCCCCTTTCTCCCACATACACTGCAAACCCCTGTGCTGGCCCATGTACACACACGCTGTACATCCTAAACAGTTCCATATGCACATACATACACGGCTGGGCACAACCCTGTACACACTACAAATCTCTGCACATTCACACACACACACACACACACACTGCAAAGCCCAGCCCACAACACACTGCAGTGTAAACCCCAACACAACCTTTGCACACACAGACACAATGGGTGTTAGCACACATGACACCGCCCAGTTTGGCCTGTTCTGCCCACATGGGCCAGCGCCAAACCTGCACGTCTGTTCCGGGCCTGCCCAATGTGGGTCCGGTTCAAACCCTGGCAGGTAGGGACTGGGCCAGAAACGTAGGTCTGGAAGGAACCAGGCTCACGGTCCCGAGCCAGGAGCCGCCTAGGTAGGCTAGAGCAGGCTGAACCAGGTGGGCCCATCTGTTTTTGCGACTTGACCTGGAGGGTTGCCATGGCAGCGAGCCATAGCTGCCTGTTATTGACAGCCATGACTGCCCATCATGGTAGGGGATGGGGCACCAGCTGCAGCATGGGGGTGGAGCCACCTCACCGCGCATCACTTCCCCCTCCCTGGCCCAGTCAGGCCACGGAAATGTGTGTTCCATTCCCTGAGCTGACGTGGCTGTGGGGGCCCCACCTCCCTGGGTGACTGCATGTTTGATAACACCCAACTGACTCCTGGCACAGCTCCATGCACACTCACAAACACTATCTATCCTGACACAGGCACGTGCGCATGCACACTATGTAACTTAACACAGCTCTGTACCCACACAAACATACACTGAAAAATGCAGCACAGCTCTACATAGCTCTACACACACCTACATAGGGACAGGCAGACAAAGGTGAATACACGCTGTCACGAACAGTAGCCCCCCATGCACACACACACACACAAAACAGGAGTGAAAGTTATAAGGAAAATGTGAAGAAAGTATCTGAATCTACAAATATAGTCTGTAATGCTCAAGCCACTTGCTCCAGAATAGTCCAATTGCTTGAGAAAGGCAAATTAATATACTTCCTAGATAAAGGAAGGAATTAAATATGCCTTGCCTTGTTTCAGGGTTTGGTACCAGTTAGAAGGCCTTAAGGTAATTATTATTATTATTATTATTATTAAACATTTATAAAGCGCCAGTAACAACCTGGCGCTGTACAGAACATACAATCAGCTGCGGTCCCTACCTGTGGCTTACAATCTAAAAGACAAGGAGGGGGAGACAAGGAGAGGGGACAGCGGGAGAGACATGGGAGAAGACAAACAAACATTCAGGCGGATGCGAAGTCTCAGGTGCGTGTACTTGGCTTGGTTACAAGGTGGTAGGTAGCAGCAGTTAGCAGAGGAGGGCCGACAGTAAGAGCAAGGGGAAAGACTAGAGGGCATTGGGAAAGGCAGCATGGAAAAGGTGGGTCTTGAGGAGGGATTTGAAGGAGCGGAGGGAGGAGGCGAGGCGGACGTCGGCAGGGAGGGAGTTCCAGGCATGCGGGGCAGCGAGGGAGAAGGGACGAAGGCGGTTGGGCGAGCAGGAGAAGCGAGGGAGAGCGAGGGAGGGGACAGCGGAAGAGCGGAGAGCGCGCGCAGGAGCGCGTAGGGCGATTAGGTCCGAGAGGTAAGGGGGAGCTTGGTCATGGAGCGATTTGAACGTGAAAACCAGGAGTTTGAACAGGATACGTTCCGGAAGGGGGAGCCAGTGAAGGGAGAGGAGGAGAGGCGTTACATGGTCGAAGCGACGGGCAGAGTGAATGATCTTGGTGGCAGAGTTTTGGATCGCCACAAGGGGGGACAGGTGGGAGCGAGGGAGGCCAGCAAGGAGGAGGTTGCAGTAGTCGAGGCGAGAGATAACCATGGCATGAACAAGGATTTTGGCCGAGGAGAAAGATAGAAAGGGGCGTATGCGGGCAATGTTGAGGAGAGCGAATCGGCAGGATTTGGCCACCGAGTCAATGTAAGGTTTAAAGGAGAGGTGCGTGTCAAAAATGAAGCCCAAGCTGCGGGCAATAATAGCTTTCTAGATCCCTATTTTTTATTCTATTCCTCACTTTGTATACAATATCCTCCTGTAGAACCGCCTCCCATTCAGTACTGACTGAGTATTGTATTGGGCAGTTCTTAAGGCTTTTCATTCTGTCAGCCACAAGGCAATGACTCTGTAGAATGAAAAGCACAGTTGTGAACCACAATTACCTTGATATTTGAATTGCCAACATACAGGCGTCCTTGTAAATTTGATAACCCAGACGTCAGTGGTGTCATACACACAAAACAAGTGCTGTTCACGATAAAAATTAGAGCGAGGTGAAAAAATATATTTTTTCTTCATGAAAAATTTCAGAAATTCAAATTGCTTTCAAAATAGAAAATTAAAATTTCCAAAATGTCTGAAATTTTTTGTGGAAAAACATTTTCTGCAAAGATTGGAAAGTTTTGCTTTCACACTGCTGACTGAATTTTAGAAATGCTGAAAACCAAACGTCACTAATAACCGAGATGAATGGTGACTGTAATCCAAGGACAACATCATTTATTCCATTGAAGTGAATTGGACTCGCTTGAGAGCTAAATTGAAGAGGATTGTTCCACTTGTGTGTGTGGTAACTGTATGTTCCTTCCTGAGGGTTAAATTGCCACCTGGTTGTTGCCAAATTGTTGTCATATGGGGAGAAAACAGACATGACACTGGCCCGCTGTGGTCTGGGACTTAGCGCATGTCTGTTTCCCCACTGGCCCACAGCTGCCCCGGGGCAGGTAGGCAGCTGGCCCAGAATGTGTCCCCCCAGATAATCCCAGGTGCACATCCCAGGCTAAATGCTGTCGACAAGGATTGCAGCAAACGATCTGTGGGGAAGGGCATGGTTGGTCACCATGGCTACCCATCATGGTGGGGGGTGGGCTCTGGGAGCAGGGGTGGATGCCTGTACATCTGTTACAGCCCCACCCCAACCGGGGGCAGTGCGACGACTCTCCGGCTGCAGGCACATTAGGTCGGTGCCCCTCCCCAACCTAGA
The DNA here is from genome assembly GCA_003113815.1 of Sphenodon punctatus. NCBI lineage: Eukaryota > Metazoa > Chordata > Lepidosauria > Sphenodontia > Sphenodontidae > Sphenodon > Sphenodon punctatus. Next base: position 5,974,718 of record QEPC01000136.1, on the reverse strand, counting down.
GAGTGATGGCCGCTGTTTCCTGGGAGCTGCTATGCTGCCCACACATCTCTTTTCACCCATAGTTACAGTAACCAGGTGGCAATTTAATCCTCAGGGAGGAGCAGTCACCCTAAGAGCTTTATTCCGATGTTAGATCTTTTTCGGTGGTCGCCCCTGTGCTGTGGAATTCACTCCCGGAGGAGGCTCGGCTGGTGCCCACTCTCCTGGTGTTTCGGCGTGTATGTAAGACCTGGCTGTTCCATCAGGCTTTTGGCGAGGGGTAGGGGTGGGGTGGAGGCAGGGATGGGTGCTTTCCCCACATATTGTATTTTAAATTGTTTAAAAATTTTATATTGTTTTAAATGAATGTTGTTCGCCACCCCGGGCTGCCCTGTGGACAGGAGGGTCGGGATATAAACTTTAAATAAATACAATAAATAAATAAAATTCCTGGATGAACTAACCCAAGATTTTGGGCATATGTACACGAGATGGAGGGGGAGAGCGGGACATGCTGTGAGTCGCAATCACAACAGGGGGAATCATGTGAAACTCTGCTCGTGGGTGTAGGGTTTTAAACGTCATTAGCCCGTTTCTGCCATGACTGCACTCACAGATTACAGCAGGGGCGGTGGGCCCTCCAGGAAAGCATGGGCAATGCCCCTCCTGGCCCCCCAGGACTTCCCCAGCCCGTGGCAGGCTCCGGCAGCTTTAAAAACAAAACCAAAACCTGGCCGCATCAGCATCGCGCTGAATGTGCGGAGCCATCTCGAAGAACCTTGTTTAGAGAGGCAGAGACCTTCTGAAGGTCCTTTGAGGTGGCTCCACAAATTCTCGCTGGTTGTGTGCGCGCGTGCACACAAAACTGGTGACTCACCCCCACACTCCCCTTCAGGGTTAAATGGGAGCCGTTCTCCCTTTATGCGGAGTGGGCGGCTAGAAGAGACGTCCATTCCGCATAAAGGGACCCTGCAATGCAAGAGTGCTGCAGGGGGCACTCTTGCATTGCAGGGTCCGGGCAGGGGAAAGTTCATATGGGGGCGCCCAATAGAGGCACTCCCGGTATGAACTAAGAGCTGCACATGTGTCAGCAGCTCCCAGCCCCCTGCACAGACTGGGTCCCAGCCTGTGCAGGGGGCTGGGAGCTGCTGATGCGCGTGCAGCTCTTAGCTTCCCTTCCTCCCTCCCTCCCTGCCAGGGAGGGAGGGAGGAAGGGACTCGGGGAGGCTAAGAGAGCTGCCTGCACGTTCCCTGGATCTGGATGCAGAAGCGTCGGTGGCGGAGAGAAGTTGGATGATGGTGAGTATTAAATTGCAGGAAGCGGGGGGGGGCACATTGTGGGAGGGGGG
>QEPC01000136.1:5962296-5973174 GCA_003113815.1 Sphenodon punctatus | reverse complement strand
GTTAGAGCAGGGGGGGTGATGGGAGCCAGGGCTCCTGGGTTCCCTGGGAGGGGAGGGGAGGGCTAGTGGGTTAGAGCAGGAGGATGGGTGGGTGGGAGCCAGGACTCCTGGGTTCCCTGGGAGAGGAGTGGGGGGCTAGTGGGTTAGAGCAGGAGGTTCTGGAAGCTAGGACTCCTGGGTTCACTGGGAAGGGAGTGGGGGCTAGTGGGTTAGAGCAGGGGGGGCTGGGAGCCAGGACTCCTGGGTTCACTTGGAGGGGAGTGGGGGCTAGTGGGTTAGAGCAGGGGGTGCTGGGAGCCAGGACTCCTGGGTTATCTGGAAGGGGAGTGGGGGCTAGTGGGTTAGTGCAGGGGGTTGGGGGGACTGTGTGTGGTAAAGTGGAGGTTTGGAAATCCTGAGAGAAATGTCACTGCAAGTCATGCAATTTCAGTTATGTTAAAAATGCTGGAAATGGGATGTGCGTGGTAAAATTGGACTCAGGCTGTGACTGGGGTGCTTTACAAGGAAATTTATAAACCCCAAACACAGGGACCCATCCTTTAATTTATAAACCCAAAACACAGGGAAACACTGGCAAAACACAGCAGCAAGGCATTCCCAGGGTTAACATCGGACGGAAAAAACACAGTCTACATGCACATCAAGCTTAAAATAAATAATTTGTAAACCCAAAGCACAGGGAAACACCCAAAACACTGGCATAACACCCAAAACAAAATAAATAATTTATAAACCCCAAACACAGGGACCCATCCTTCGAAATAAAATTATTTATTTTAAGCTTGATGTGCATGTAGACTGTTTTTTCTTCCATCCGATGTTAACCCTGGGAACTCCTTGCTGCTGGGTTATGCCATGCCACTGGCCTACCGTCCCCCTGGCTCCGCCTACCGTCCCCCTGGTCCGCCCCTAGCGCCCTTCGCCGCAGGCAGGCCGGCCCAGCCTGACTGCCCCAATGCCCCTCCAACATCAAAACCCACCAGCCCCCCCTGGATTACAGGCTGTAATCCGTGAGTGCAATCACATCAGAAATGGGCTAATGCGTAATCTGTGAGTGCAATTATGTCAGAAACAGGCTAATCTGTAATCCGTAAGTGCAATCACATCAGAAATGGGCTAATGCGTAATCTGTGAGTGCAATCATGTCTGAAACAGGCTAATCTGTAATCTGTGGGTGCAATCACATCAAAAATGGGCTAATGATGCTTAAAACCCCGCACCCACGAGCTGACTTTCACGTGATTCCCCCACCATGATTTTGACTCATGGAAGTCCTACCCCCATCTTGTGTGCAAGCGGCCTTGAGTTGCTTTCTTCATCAAATAGGGTGCAGCGCTTTCTTTCTCAGACTTCCACATATAATTTGGACAACTCAGATAAAGGTTTTGTTATTATTACCAATGTATAGATGGGCGCACTGAGAAGCTGAGGACATCATTTTCAAACCTGAATGCCTACAATTAGACTTTGCTATCTATTATTAGACAATTTGGACTGTTTTACAGAGGTGCTAGGTACCTGCTATTTGTACTTCTCAATTAATGATTTCAATGAGAACTGCAGGTGTTCAGCAACACTGGAAATCAGGCTACTTTTAATTAGATGTCTAACTTCAGGCAGCTAACAGCTCAGTTGGCTTATGCTACGGGTGGGCAAAGTTGAAGAGCCATATACCAAAAATTTCATATCACCAAGAGCCGCAAAACACTTATATCAATCATGACTTCCCTGATCTTGGCAACGGAGCACCATGGCTCCCCCCAACTCCCTGCCCTCCCTGTGTCTCCCAGGTGGTCTACCAGGTTCAGGTAGCAGCAACAGCAGGAGAAGGCATGCTGCTTCCATGACCTCCAGGCAGCTCCGGCAGTGGCAATGGTGGCTTGGCTTCTCTTTCACCAAGGAAGCTGCATGAACATACCTCCAGGCAGCCACTTCCGGTGAGAGCCATATTACATGTGCTCAAGAGCCACATGCTGCTCCCAAGACACCATTTGCCCAACTCCAGCCTATGCCAACAGTACGCTGTGAGGACGGGGCTGCACAGCTCCCCTGTTGGCAAACGTGCTCTGCAGATTAAAACTTAAGTATGAAAATTTGGGCCCAATATTGCTTAACTCCCAAACTTTTTTCAGACCATCCTTATATTGACCTGTTTTCTATGGCTTCTGGTTATTCTGTGATTCAGTGAAAGTATATTATTATTTATCATTTCTATAGTGATTTCAGTGTTCATAATGCATTACAATCCTTATCTAATCCCCTTTCACAACACCCCTGTGAAGTAGGTCATTTTTATTCCCATTTAACAGACAGGGAACCTGAAGAATAGTTATTTTACCAGTGCCACCAACTGAGTTCATGGCTAAACTAGGATTTGAACTGGTGAACCAGGTCCAAGCTCAATAGCCTAACTATTAGTCTACACTAGCACTACTTTCTCTGATTGGGATATAGGAACATAAATCAAAAGGTAACACACTGTAGGCAACTTTATCAAACTGATAGCTTGTTATTAATTAAAATCCAGATTGTGGACAGATGCTGTAGGAGTGCAAAGCTGGGGTGTGGGAGCAGGGACACTGGGCCTGCCCTTTATGCTCCTCCACAGACAGGCTCGTCGTATTGCAAGGAAAGGTGCCCCTGACAGTACTAGCCACTCTGGAAGGGGCAGAGGGGAGAAAGAGTCATAGCCTTCCTCCCCTCCTATTGGCCAGAGAAGCTGGCAGGCCACAAACTGCAGTGCATTCAGATTAAGGCTCTGTTCCTACTAGGATTTCATGATGGCGCCTTTGGGGTAGGAGGAGTGGAATCATCACACTACCCATGACTCACCTGAGTGTGACCTGCATGATACCCAAGGCTAGCCAGCCCATTGGACAGGGTGGACACTGTCCAGGGTGGTAACCTTCCAGTGTGACGGGTACACAGACCCCTTATGGCAACTCCACAAGGTCATGCTGTCCATTAATTTTAGCAGGAAGCAAGAGTACTCCCAGGGGAAAAGGGAGCCTTGGAGTGTGAGCGGGGGAAAACATTTCCTTTCTCTGCCACTCTATGAGCGCGGCTGAACAGAAACTGAAGTGCTGAGCCCTGCCCACACTTCAAGCCCCACTGCCCCAGACAGGGGACTGCTATGAACATGGGTGGCAAAGGAGATGGGGCACAAGTTGGGCAATAGGAACACCACCCCTTCTCCCACATTGCAAGCCCTACTTTGGGGCTTGCCGTGCATGAGTGGGGGTGAAATATCCAGCTGGCATTGACACCATTCACCCTAATAGGTGCATGATTGCTCTATGCTATCACCGTGGTATGTTTGTCTACACTGGAGGGAGCAAGAAGAGCACTAATGTAGGGCTACTCTGCACCACTTCTAGCATGCCAGCACCATCAACCTCTGAACAGCAATTCTGCTACTCCCACTTAGTCGCTGTCAATTTCCCAGTTAATATTCTGCACCTGAATTCCTATAGTGGAGAGCAACATTTGGTGTAAGTTAGCTTGCCTGATGATAAAGGGCTCCCGTTCAGCAGTTAGCATTTTAACAGTAGAAGAGAGAACTTTGCTCGCTGATCCTGTATAGAAGTGGCAATTTGATATTAAATAACCCTGCATTGTCACTTTGGTCCACTGGATAAATAGCCAGACACCCTTCTGCATTTTTATCACGCATCACTTTCAGTGACTCCCTTTTTTTTCTGGAATGTGTCCTTTAAATTTTCACTACAACTTTGAATTGCTATTAACAGTTACTACTTGTTGACGTCTACCTTCCACTGAACCAGAGTACTGTGGTGTGATGGGAAAGGAGCAGCATGCTGAATTTCCTCTGCTTCTAAAGTCCCTCTTCTCTAGAAGGAGTAGATAATTGTTGTAAGCCGCCCCGAGATGCCGTAGGCATGAAGGGGCGGCCAATAAATGTTAATAAATAAATAAATAAATAAATAAATAAATAAATAGAGAGAGCACAAGAGTGTGGGAAAAGCTTCGGTGTCCGATCCTACCTTCTTACGCACCAGAAAATCCACACAGGGGAGAGACCCTTTAAATGTGAGTGTGGGAAAAGATTCATTCAAAGCTGTGACCTCATCACCCACCAGAGAACCCACACAGGAGAGAGACCCTACAAATGCCTGGATTGCAGGAAAGACTTCACCCGGCTCTCGCACCTTTTGAAACATCAGAAAAACAACACAGGGGAGTAACCCTACAGATGTCTTCAGTGCAAGAAAGCATTCACTGTCAGAGCAGCTCATCTTCAGCACCCGAAGACCCACCGGTCATAATGTCCCATGAGTCTCTGATCTGTAGAAATGTCACCCATGTCAGGACAAGGCTAGATAGGGTTGTTAAGGACTGTTTAGGGAGTTTCCTTATTTTAAAAGAGACAGTTAAGACTTGAAGGAGCAGATTGTAAGCCCTTGGGCAGGGACCGTGTCTATCTTATTCTTTGTAAAGCGCCAGGTACATCACTGGCGCTATATAAATGCTTATAATAATAATAATAATAATAATAATAATAATAATAATAACAAGGCAGAGATCACTTTGAGACAGATACCTTACAACATGGAAGATCCCTCTCCTTTCCTCCACTGGAGAGAGCTCTGGAGGAGGGGCTATCCATCAAATTCCCCTCCTGGATTTTCCTCTGAAGCTCTGTAAGAAAAGAGTGTGGCAGAAAAAGCAGTGGTCATGGGGCCCAGAGGTTTAGGACAATTTGCACAGGAAGACCCTAGGCCTTTATACCAGCTGTGCAGCTGCATGTTGTTCCACCTGACTCTGCCAGCACAGCTTCAAGGTATCCTTAAAAGGTATCCATCCAAGCTTATCTCTGCTTCCATGATCCCTCCCCACTCACTAGTCTTCAAGAATACTGACATCCACCCGGCCAGCCATCGACAGAGCCAGAATCAGAAATGGGGGATTCATAGTTCCCAGAGATCATTCCTCTGCCTGCTAATTTTGCAGGTCTGCAGTTCTGACTCCTAACAAACACCAAATGGTCCAAGCACTATGAGCAAGCCAAATTGAATATTGGCGGTGCCCCTCTGGCCATTGCAAGACTTTTCAGTCATCTTGGAAAGACCGACCTTAGGTGGGCCTTAAGAGTCTTTAATGCGAAGGTCAGAGCAAGGTTCCTGTATGGACCTGGCCTGTGGGCAATACCCACTCCAAGAGGATTTGCTATTCCTCAAAGTAACTTTTTTAGGAGTGTCCTCAGAATTCCACATGGAATACCGTCTGAGGCGATCAGGCTAGAACTTGGACAGTATAGCTGGGATATGGTTGCAAGACAGGACGCCTTGAATTTATGGATTAAAATCCAGTTCTCTACCCACTCTTTGCTAGTTTTGATAAATCATGACTCTTATACGTGCCCTTGGATGTCTCAAGTAGACACTCTAGTAGTGCAGTTGGCATTCTCTGAAGAATATATACTGGCCAAACAGATGGTTCAGGTTAAGTCCGAATTAACACAGCGGGTCCATGATGTCGCTCGCCAGCAAGCCATTGCTCGAATAAGAGCAACTTTCTTCCTGAGGGGACTATCTTTACATTCTCCCACCCTACGATGATATGGCTACATATTTAGAACAGTTACATTCTTGTAGATCAAGGTCTTTATTTTTGGCCACTCGTTTAAATTCTTTGCCCACTAAAATTTTGGAAGGTAGAATTTTTAAAATGGAGTACGCCTTGTGCTTATGTCCTTTTGATTTTTTAACTGCCGAAACTGTTGATCACATTATGTTCGACTGCAAACTGTATACAAGAGCATGCACCTTATATTTGGCTTCTGTTTTGGACCCCCTGGCCATGAGATCACATCATGTTACTGCTCGTTTGTTACTGGAAGATTCGAACCCAGACATTTCCCGTGCAGTCGCAGGTTTCTTAGTAGCTACTTTTATCCTTAGGGATAGATTTCTTAATTTTCAATTAGTTGGAAGTGAAGTAAAACTTTTAAATGACAATTTCTCCTAGCCAAGCTCAGTCCTGCTTTAGGGGCGCTTGGCCCAAGGAATTTAGTATCGTATTAAAGACAATAAAAGGCCTTTTGGAGAGGGTTTTGATTTATATCTGAAAATTTAATTTTTATCTTTATATCAATTATATTGGTCAGTAGAGGTAATATATATATTGATACTTCTTATTGGCAGGAAACTTTGTCTATTTTTTCCTTGTATTTGATTTTTGACTGCCATGTAGTAACGGGCAATTTTTATTATATTCTAGATTGATATGTTGTATTTGGGGCCTTGTTAGAATATTTTTTGTTGTTTATATATGCCCTGCAATTTGCAACTTGTTAAGAACTTGTTTTGTGTTTGTCTATGTGTTGCGATGGCCTAGAGCCAAGCATAATAAATTGTTGTTGTTGTTGATGATGATGACTCCTGACCTGCCTGACAAAGGACCCTGTGAAGTCTGAAAGCTTGCAAACCTCCACCAACTGGAATTGGTCCAATAAAAGGTATCATCACGCTATTTTGTCTCTGCTAACTTTGAGACACAGATGAGGAGGGCGGCAGATTAGGTGCTGTGTCAAAATACCACAGAGATGGGCACTACATGAAAACCACAATAGATAGAAAGCTAGTGGAGAGTAGCAGGCAATCTCATTTATTTAGGCCCCCTTTGCATGCTACATTTTCCACACAGCTATTGACCCAGCCCTGCATTTTTCTATTTGTGTGAACTCGCTAACAAGGGCCTGGCTACCTGCATAGCCAATAGATATTAGCTCCTTGAAAACCAGAGCCACTAGCCCCTCAAGAGAGTTCCATAAGTGTGGAGCAACCACTGAGAACACCTCTCTGCATGCCCTCATTGTATGAACTTCATGGGCAGTTGGTACTCGCACGAGGGCACCTTCGTCTGATCTCTGAGGTCATGACAGAACATACGGGACCAGTTCCAAACCTGCAATTATTACTGTCTTCCAGGAGGAGGGATGTGCCAGGAAAAAGAAGACAGTAGATGAACTCTGGCTGGACAGGCTCAGAAGAGGGACTTGCTGCTCAAACAGTGGAAAGGCAACCTCAGAACTTCCAGTATTCTGGGAACCTGAAGAAGGCCTCTGAGAACCAGCTGTTGCACTACATGGATAGGTAGACAGCTGCCTTTTAATCTATAGCTTGCTATGTCAGTCTTACCAGCTCTCACATGCGTACTTCCAGTAACTAGCCTTCCCAAGTTTCCAGACCCAGGGACAGTGTTAGGATTTGGAGGCCCAGGGTAAAGATAATATGCAGGGGGCCTTGGTGGCCCCTCCCCCTTGTGAGCAGTCTCCATAGGGCCCTAAAGGTGATCATGTTTGGGACTCCACTGGGAGAGAGTGGGACCCCCACAACCTGCCCTGGTGAAAATAGGGACTGTTCTGGGGTTCCCAGAAAGAGTGGGGCCTGGGGCAGCCACCCCTGGTTGCCCTGTGGTAATGCTGGTCTTGCCTGGAGCCACAGTGGGAAAGAGGGAGAGTGGAATGTCAAGGCTTCCCTGTTCTGCAGTCCAACCCCATATCTAGCTCTAGCATGTCACTCATGGGAGAAGACGCATGGGGAATAGCTCCTGCAAGAGCAGCAAGATTAGAAAGCATTACATTTTAAAAGTCAGACTCAGTTCCATGTACTCTACCCTCTACCTCTGTAAGTCTATGCAAGCACTGCAGGTGCTGGAATATGCCCTGTGTGTGTAGCACTGAATTGTTTGTTTTTAAACCCTTTAAGGCACTTATTAAGCATTTGAACTACAGTTTAGTGCACACTCTTCTGTTTCTAATACAATTTTGTTAAAAGGCCATAGTGGGTGGAAACAGACATGGGAGTGGAGCACTGTGGCCTGCTTTGTCACGGACCTCACCTACACATATGTGCAGATGACACCAGATGTTGGCTAGGGATTGCCCTGGGCCATGTTGTCAGCTAGTCTGGGATGTGCCCTGGGCCTGATCCCAGGCACACATCCCAGGCCAAGGCCCGCCTGGGCACACACAGGCCACAGTAGACTGTCATATCTCTTGCTGCCAGCAGACGTGGTCCAGATCAGGGCTCGTCGTGATCGGCCGCCATGGCTGGCTGTCATGGGCTGTCCGTCATGGCAGGGGGTGGGGTGCTGGGGGTAAGCGTGGGAACAGGGCCAGCTGGGATGGCAGCATAGCCCTTTCTAGACCACCCCAAACACGCATCTGTGGAACCTACTGGTGCTCCTTGCAGAACTATAGAGAAAAAAAGCTTCCTGTTGATGAATGAGGAGCTGCCATGGAGAGAGCTGAGTATGGAATGTGGGTTCCTACTCCTACTAATAATTTCTATAGCACTGCAAGATGTACACAGTGTTCTACAGTCACAGATTTTCAAAGACAGGTCCCTGCCCAGTGGGCTTACAATCTAAATGGACAAGTATGAGGGGAAGCATGAGGGGAAGCATGACTTCCCAGGTGCGGAACCTGGGGGTGCGCCTCGGCGCGCAGCTCCGGCTGGATCTCCCGGTGGAGGCTGTGGCGAGGAGTGCCTTCCGCCAGTTACATCTGGTGCGGCAGCTTCGGTCGCTGGTTTCGGTTCCGGACCTGGCCATGATCATCCATGCTTTTATCACCTCTTGGTTAGACTACTGTAACGTGCTGTACATGGGGCTACCTATGGTGACGGCTCGGAAGCTGCAGCTGGTGCAGAATGTGGCGGCCTGGCTCTTGGTGGGGCTGGGCCACCGAGAGCACATTACACCAGTGCTCCAGTCTCTGCACTGGCTGCCAATAGTCTTCAGGGCCCGATTCAAAGTGTTGGTTTTGACCTATAAAGCCGTACATGGCCTGGGCCTTGCCTATTTGCGAGATCGCCTGACTCCTTGGGTTCTGGATCGGCCCCTGCGGCCATCTGGGGGTGCCCTGCTGGAGGTCCCTCGAGTTTCCTGGGGGCCCACGCAGGACAGGGCATTCTTGGTGGTCTCGCCACATCTCTGGCACTCCCTTCAGGTGGGGACTAGGGCTGATGCGGCAGCAGCTGTTACCGCGCCGCGATTCCGTTCCTCTATTTTGGAATTGCCCACGCCACACCGCGACTTTTCTGCAGACATTCCGCTAATTCCGCCAGAATTCTGCAAATCGCGGAATTGCGGGAAAATTGCGGAAATTGCAGAAAACTGCTATTCCGCTATTTTGTGGCACTGGCGGAATTGCGGAAGTAGCGAAAATGTCATGTTTCCACGATTCCACTAAGTAGCGGAATTAAATAAGCGGAACCGCGGAACCGCGGAATGAAACTAGCGGAATGAAAGCCTCTGCCATGCCATTCCACTAATTGCGGAAACACTGTTTCCATCGGAAATAGCTACCGCTGCGATATTCCGCTACAGCCCTAGTGGGGACCCATCTGGCCCCAGACCTTCCAGTTTTCCCTAGGAATTGTAAGACCTGGCTGTTCCATGAGGCGTTTGGCGACGGAGAAGGGTGAGGGTTGATGGGGTGGTGGGTGGTATGGGTTGTTTTCTCCTCATTTTTATTGTTATTTTTGATAGCTGATGTTTTATATATTTTATTGTATTTTATTGATCTTGTTAGCTGCCCCGGGCTGCCTGTGGCAGGAGGGGTGGGGTATAATTTTTTAAAATAAATAAACACAGGAATAGATGGTCACATACATCTTCCCATATTACAGATGGGGAACTGAAGCTGAGAGATCGTGACTTGCCCAGTGCATTCATGGCTAGGGTGGGAGCTATTGAGTTCATGGCTAGGTTCAGCTGGGATTCAAACCCTGGCTTCCCAAGTCCAGCACCTTATCCACTACACCGCACTGGCTCCATCCGTTGCTAAGTGCAGCAGGGGAAGTCCATTTTCTACAAGCCAGTCATCATCATCCCTTCATGCCCAAGCTGTAGTTCAACAAGCTCTAGCAGCACATCATGTATAGCTTGACATATCTCCATGTGGGTAACTGACACAGTTAACAGGCTCACAGCAAACTGTTTTGCTACAGCCCTATAGCTGTGAGGTGAAGTGTCCAGGATGTGATAGTAACTGTTTTCCCAAAGGAGTGGAAGGGAATCATGTTTGTGTCTTGCTGTTGCTGCACAGACTGAAGCTGTTCACACAAGTCCAAGGTTATTATTTTTTATTTATTTATTTTATAAATTTGTACCCCGCCCCTCCTGCAAGCAGCCCAGGGTGGCTTCCAACAATAAAAACAGCATACATAAAACAATTTAAAAACATCAGTAACCATACAATCAATTAAAACAGGGCTAATAAATAAACAATAAATAGATAAGGTGGGGGGCTAAAAAACAATCTTACCCCACCCTCCCCAAAGGCCTGGGCGAACAGCCAGGTTTTGCAACTTCGCCGGAATGTCAACAGGCTTGGGGCCAGGTGAGCTTCCTCCGGAAGGGAGTTCCAAAGACACGGCCCGGCCACCGAGATGCCCTCTCCATTTTGGCCCACCGCTTAACACGGCGGACCTCCAAGAAGGCACCCCCAGCAGACCGAAGGAGCCACTTTGGGGCACGGAGGGCGAGGCGGTCCCTGAGGTATGAGGGGCCCAGACAGTAAAGGGCTTTATAGATCAACACCATAACCTTGAACCTGGCTCGGCACGCTATCGGCAACCAGTGCAGAGCTTGGAGCACAGGTGTAATATGCTCCCGATGGCCTGTCCCCTTCAGGAGATGAGCCACCGCATTCTGCACTAGCTGCAGCCTCCGAACCAGGAACAAGGGAAGCCCCATGTAGAGCGCGCTCCAGTAGTCCAGCCTCGAGGTGACGAAGGCATGGATGAGGGAGGCCAGGTCCGGGCTGGAGACAAACGGACGCAGCCTGTGCACCAGATATAACTGGCGGAAGGCAGCCTTAGCGACTGCCTCCACCTGCCACTCCAGGCG
>QEPC01000136.1:5951302-5961938 GCA_003113815.1 Sphenodon punctatus | reverse complement strand
AGAGGAATGAATGGAACCATTCAAGAACAGTCCCATCCAGACCCCCCCAGGGCATGGAGCCATCTCAATAGCAGCCCATGGTCCACAGTATCAAAGGCAGCCAAGAAATCTAGCAGGATGAGAAATGTTGAACATCCTGTGTCCATCTCCCGGCGGAGGTCATCTATCTACCAAGGCCACCAACGCTATCTCAGTGCCATAGCCGGGATGGAACCCCGATTGAAAAGGGTCCAGGCAACCGATGCTATCCAGATACACCTAGAGCTGGAGTGCCACCGCCCGCTCAATAACCTTCCCTAAAAAGGGAAGGTTAGAGACAGGTCAGTAACTGGCGAGCGCATCCACGTCCAAAGATGGTTTCTTCAGCAGGGGGCGCACCACAGCCTCCTTGAGGCAAGGTGACAACCTCCCCTGCTGCAAGGACGCGTTCACTACCCTCGCCAGCACTGTCCCCAACATCTCCCTGGAAGCTTTCACTAACCAGGACGGGCATGGATCAAGTTCGCAACAGGTGGCCCTCAGAAGAGGCAGATCCACCCCTGGATACATCACTATTCTGATTTTCGCACCAGTCCCTGCTTTTCTGCTGTTCTACACCATCCAGATACTGTGTGCTCAGCTGCTCCATTATGGTACAGGGGCGGAGCAACCAACGCATTGGAACCATTTGCATCAATTCAACAAGGCTCCTCATCTGGCATTCAGTGGTAGTGGATGAAAAGGGTGTTTTGTTCTCCAACTGCCTGTTATGCAAATCCTGCCTACTCTGCTCTAAGCACTGCTTCCTCTGCTCCAGATACTACTACTACTACTTATAATTTCTATAGCGCTACTAGGTGTATGCAGTGCTTTACATTCACAGATTTTCAAAGTTAGATCCCTGCCCAGTGGGCTTACAATCTAAGATAGACAAGGTTTAGTGTAAAATGCAAGGAAAGACAGGCACACACATATTCCCATTTTACAGATGGGGAACTAAGGCTGAGAGGTTACGAGTTTCCCAAGGGCACCCAGTGAATTTATGGCTTGGATGGGATTTGAAGCCTGGCTGAGTTCAATTCAGTCCCAGAAGTTCAGAGGCTTGAAATTCTCATTGTATATTGTGAAGGGGTGGGGAGTATCTGCTCTTTGCTTTGCAACCAGTTCTTCAGCACCTACTATATGGTGAGCTTTGCCATATGCATCATGGCAGCAATGTGGGTGGCCATGCTGTCAGGCACTGAAAAATGAAAGACCAAGTCTGCCTTTTGATAATCATTTAAAACGTTTTAGTCTGATTTATGACATTTTAAATTATGATCATGTAAACCGTTAAAACATTTCATTTTAAAACACTTTCTGGTTTTAATCCATTTTTAAAAAACACTTTTTTCCCTGTTTTACAGAAATGTTTCAAATTGGAAATGTTTCAGAGCAATCTTTTTACTCGTGTAATTAGTTATAACGTTTTGTGAAGGGACCCTGGATTTTACAGGCAGATACTGACTCTTTAAGAAACAGGCGTCAGAGCCCTTTAAAAGTAATTGTATTGTAGCAGATCCCCTGAGTCCTCCAGCATAATGCTACAATGTTCTGGCTGTTTTTAGATCTGTTTACACAAACAATACATAGAACGTTTTAGTAAAGATCTAAAACTTTTTTGTTATGATACTTTAAGAACTTCTTTGTGTGATCATCTAAAAACATCCAAATCACTGAAACAGCGGCACCCACAGTGAAATGGAGGCCAAAATGGAAGACAGCCAAACCACACCCACAGTTCACTACACCATGTGTGCCTGATCCACAATTCATTGCTTGACAAACCACACCCAGTTCTACAGTCTAATGCATACCACACATCTGCTCCATAATGCACCAAAGAGGAATCTGATCAATTGAAATCATCTGGGAATGTAAGTTTGGATGGGGCTAGCAGAGTAACCACTCTGCATGGAGAAACCGTGTGATCAAATGCACAGCAATGTTGCACGTTCCTTGTTACTAATAATTTCCATAGCACTCCTAGGCATATGCAGTGCTTTACAGTCACAGATTTTTGGAGACAGGTCCCTGCCTAATGGACTTACAATCTAAGATGGACAAGGATGAGGGGAACACAGACACAGACTTTCCCATTTTACAGATGGGGAACTAAGGCTGAGAAGTTGTGACTTGCCCAAGGCCACCCAGTGAGTTTATTGGCTGGGGTGAGATTCAAACTTTGGTCTCCCAGGTCCAAGTCCAAGTCCGGCCCCTTATCCACTACACCACACTGGTTCTCCTTGCAAAATGTAATGACAAGCCCTTACCCTTACCTCTCATTTACAATATATGACCAGCTTTCCAAACTCCCTTCCTGATTCCTGGATGTCTTATAAACAAGTACGCTACAAAACACCACTGAAGTTGATGGCCTGTGGGTGCGGTGTACAGGAGTATTCTGGTCATTCTCTTGGTGAAGGGGTGGCCAGTCCTGTAGTACATGGGATCCACTTGATCCAGGCATCATCCTTAGGCAATCTATCAGAATCCTTCCCACTGAGCTCCATTGCTCCATGCCCAGGCCCTTATTGCTGGCTGAGGGAATCTAACAACTGGTCTCAGGAGCAGAAAGGAGCATTTCTCTTTAGACAGAGCCTTCCATGCTGCAGGGAAGTGCTCTCCTAGCACATCTCTTCCGTGGACATACTCCCTTGGGTGCTGGTCCCACTTTTCTCCCCAGAGGCTCCCCAGGAGAGCGGGCTAGAATTTTCCGGGAGCCGCTGCCTATTGGGGCCTGTCAGGTGATTTCAAGGAGAGGGGACACCTGTGAACAGAGCAAGCAGACTTGAAAGGGAGGCGGCTTGCCTACTGGAGCTGCGGTGTTTGGGAGAGCAGGCTAGTTTGCCGAGAGCCGCTGCCTATTGGTGCCTGTTGGGTGATTTCAAGAAGAGGGGACACCTGTGAACAGAGCAAGCAGACTTGAAAAGGAGGCAGCTTGCCTATAGCAAGTGCTGTAGTCGCGCACCGGTGGTCGCACGCCTAAGGGACGGGCGCGCCCTTGTGCGCGCGACCTTAGGCGCAAGCCAGGTGTGCCAGGACTCCTTCTAGAGGATAATTGTTTGCTGTGCAGGTATGAAGAAATCTAAGTGATCTAGGGTGGAGGCTGCAATTTCCTCTTCCGCGCGGGACAAAATGCTAAAACAAAGATAGATGGAAAGTTTTTCGGCTGGCAATTGTGCCGGCTAGTCCTCTGGTGGTCTCTGCATCCATCCAGATCTCCCGGTAAGAAACCTCTTTGCAGTGCTGTCCTCTCCCACCACTTTGGCAGAGGAACGCTCTCATGATTTGCTGGCTCCTCTTGTTCTTTTGGAAAGTCTCTCTGCTGTGGAATCGTGGACCCCTGTCGACGGACATTGTTTTGGGGTCGATGAAGAGCCCGGCCTAACTGACTTTCTCTCTAATCATGTTGTGCTTACAACTGAGACTTTGAAATTGATGTTTTTACAGTTGAATCAATTGAATGATAAGATGGAGGTTTTAAATTTATTCCTTTGCCAGGGGAACCGACAGGGAAGGGGCTTTAAGTCCCCGTATGCCACCCAGAGGGAAGTAACTAATCCTTGTGCTAGCCAGGCCATTGTTTCAGGGAGGGAGTTGGGGCAGCCTCATCATAGTTCAGGGCATTCTATGCTGGGAACTGCAATCCCTGTCGAATCATCAAGAGTTAGGAGACATCTTTCCCGGTCAGAGCATTATAGTCCAGCCCATTTCAAGAAAACATCCCTGTTTAGGGTATCTTCTAGCAATTTAGTTTTTACAATACGTCCGTTAGCCAATGGTTATCTTCCCTCTTGGAGTACATCGTTAGATGTCGCAGAACACCTGCGACTGTTGCTTCATAAGCCTATTACCAGACATAATATTGCTGAAATTGTTATCATTTCTAGCCAAAGGAATCGTCATATGGTTAAAATTCTTTTTGACTCTCCATCTTGGGTCTCTACAATTCTGGGAAAATTTGAATTATTGAGGGATAAAGCAGTATATATATCTAGAGTGGTCCAGGTTGACCCAGACTGCTTTTATGTGGTAAATGACGGGGTCAGCGCGGTGGGGGATGATTTGGTTGTTTTTGGTACAGGGCCAAGTGGCCCCGTAACGTCTGAAAACACCCCATGTCAAGGCCGGGGTGGTGGAGCGTTTTAACAGAACTTTAAACAACGATGCGGAGGTATTTCACAGCTCACAACACATTTTGCTATATGAATGTGCTGGCTCAGCTCATAAAGAGTTATCAGCACAGCTACCACAGATCCATATGCACCAGACCTGTAGATGTGAACTCCACAAACACTCTGAGGGTGTGGAAAATGCTTTACGGGGATGAACTGGGGGTAAGAAAGGAGGCAGCCTCTTTCAGAAAAGGAGACCACGTGAGCATCTCCAAGTTTTATTTATTTATTTAATTTATACCCCACCCCTCCTGAACACAGCTCAAGGGCAAGTTTGAGAAAGGATATGAGCAATTGTTTACAGGGGTTTACAGGGGAAATATTCATAGTGGATGCAGTGCTTAACAAAGCACGGAGGCCGGTCTACAGACTGAGTGATTACGAAGGCGAAGCAATCGTCAGAACCTTCTATCCTGAAGAGCTTCAAAAAGTCAACCCTAAACGGAACAAAGTTTACAGGATTGAGAAAGCGATAGCCATCAAGGGTAAGGGGTGAAACAAGCAGTGTCTGGTAAAGTGGTAAAGTGGCTAGGTTGGCCTTTTAAATTTAACAGCTGGGTAAATGTTTCAGAGATCACTGATGCTTAATCATGACTGACGTTTACATCAGCCTCCCAAACAGAAATGTTTTCCCACAGAACGCTAGTTCTGTTTTTACTATACAATTAGTTAAGCCTCTGGACCTCCCCAGGGCCTGGGGAGTGGGGTTGTCTGAAATACAATACCCTCGCAGTTGGGACACCGTTGTTGCACCTTCGCCCTTTGAAATCACCACCATCAACAGAAAATGGACCTACCTTCTACCCCGTGGTTATTATTCAGGCATTTGCAACCTAGTGAATAATATTAACAAAGTCATACATGCCTGTCCCAATTTGCCCAAAGTGTCCTTGCGCTATGACTTCGTGGGGAGAAAACTCAGCCTTGAAACTGTTGACTGTAAGCTGCCCAGAGCTGCCTGTGGTAGGATGGGCGGGGTAAAAAAGTCTTAAATAAATAAATAAATAAATAAATAATCCACTATTGTAAATGGCTCTTGGCCATATAAATAAAGATTAGATTAGATTAGATTAGATTAGATAAATAAATAAATAAATAAATATACACTGATATCGTCAAGCATCAGATCGTGGGTGAGTTTTATGTCCCGTTACTGCGATATGTACCTGTGTGTGGAGATTTCAACCACTTTGTGACCATCACCTATGACAAGCCTCACGTGGCTGTCAGTAAGCATCACCTCAACACCATCACTATTCAATTCAATTCAATTGATTTTATTTATATAGCCGTAGCCGTTATAAAATAGAAAAAACAAGAATATAAAACACAATCAACAATAGTTTTATACACCATCTCTCCACTGCCCCCTTCACAGCCCAATGATATATATATCTAACAACAATTTTACAGTACCCATGATTTAAGAAACTTTAGCAATCGTATCCCCACGACTTCCCCAATCTCAAGGCAAACTACTCCTAGTCCATGCCCAGCTTGAGCTTTAGTTTTGTTCTTTAAATTTTTGACAAGAGTTAAAAACTTTGCCACATTTTAGGACACCAAATGGTTCTTGTCACAGATCAAGAATTCTTCCTTTGGCATTCCAGCACCTAGGTGTTTAAGATGGGGGGCAATAAGAAGCGCCCTCCAAGCTTGGTATGTGGGGCATTCTACCAATATATGTGCCACTGTCTCTACACATTTTTGTTGTAACTTACAGCACTCGCTACATAGTTGCTCTTCACGTGGTGTCCCATCCAGTCTGCCCTCGGTGACTGCCGATGGGAACACATTTAATCGTGCTTGGGTCAGAGCCATCCTTGTTTTACACATCCTATAATCGGCCAAATAGGAGGCTCCCCCAGTTGGGATCACAAATTCCTATACAATTGAGATACTTTCTGAGAGCTCAGCTGATCATGTTCGATCTGTAATTCCTGATCAAGGATGCGGGATTTGATTTCCGACCAAGCCTTAGCAAATGGAAGGGTCAAAACATATGCCACTGAAAACCCCAGGGAACTTAGAATGGACTTTATTGATTCCAGCCATTGGCTCACAGCTGTATGGATTATTAATGATGCCACCATCACTATTGAAATAAAGACAGATCAGAACAAATACGTCTCATTTCGTTTTGGCAAGGTGGTTGTAAAACTACATCTGCGGCCCCAGAGAGTGCTAAGTTTTTAAGATGGTCATTCTGAAAAATTATGGGGACGCTAGGGTCTACACCAATTATTACAAAGCTGAAGCTGGACATGCCCTCCTGGGGTTTCACAGGACCTCTTTGATATATGAGACTGGCTTTGGGGAGATATTTCGCAGTCTCTTTCGAAAAGCCATTCCTCTTTTAAGAAGGGGCTTTGAGTTGATTAAGCCCCATGCCAAACCAGCCGCTCAGAATATAACCAAACACGTGGTGCGTCATGTCTCTTGAGCGGTTCTGGAGAAAATCACCCCTTCTGATAAGCAGGAGGGCTGTGGGCTTATGTATATACAGAAAAGAAAAGAGGTTAAGAGAAAGGTGCCACAACCGTGTCGGGTGGGTCCACCTTGAGTCCATAAATGGAAGAGTCTGCAGAGGGGACCCCGCCAGAAGCAGAGGAAGGCTGTGCGAAAGAGGAGACATTCTAGTATGAGCAAGGGTGATATATTTTAATCAACATGGCCTTTATTCACTGTGGATCTGAGGAATGCACCAAATTTGAACTCGACCTGTTTCAAGTACGCCACACACAAACCAGCATCGAGAAGAGCATGTACATTGAGGTCCCCCCTCTCTCGGCTGTGGGAGAGACAACCCCTCTTGATTTTTTCATAGCTGGAAATGGAATGGTATCTGGATCTAAACAATACACTTCTTTACCTCATGTGTAAGATTGTAAAAGAAAATAGCACCAGTCTCGACACGGACACCGAGGTGGGTTTTTGAACTACCCGGTGGCCTCCATCTTCAGTCAACTGGATGTCACGTTGGGGGATTGCCTCATTAGCCAGAGCAACAACTGCTGCCTGTACAGGGCCTTCATAGAATCTGTGCTCAATTGCGGCGGACATGCCCTCTCTACGCAGTTTTCTGCAGGCTTGTTTTACAAAGACACACCTGGACAGCACAAAGGGACAGATTTGGAGGTGGGTAACAATGGGTTTATAAAAAGGGCTAATCTAACCAGAGAAAGCAAAAAGGTTGAACTGCTGGGTCCGTTCCACAGTGACCTGTTTTTTCAGGAAAAACGTTTATTGAACGTTGTAGACATTAAAAGCAAACTGACCCAAAGCAACAATTCTTTCTGCCTCATGAGCAATGGAGTCAGCCAGGCGGTACACACTGCAGCTTCTAAACACCTCACTTTTTGTGAAAAAAGTGCATGTGGCACCAGGAGTTCACCCAGGACACGCCGAGGCCCTGCTGACCTCCAGTGCTAAATACCCAGTGGACTGGGTGGGGATGGAAGTGTTTCGCATCCCCATTGACAGTCGTGTCAGCAACCAGGAAAATCTGTTTCTGGGGCTGGTTAGCTTTCTCATAGTCCCCCAAGTCAGGGCTTTGCAGAATGCTTTTCATTTCTGTATCCAACGAGTGGGCCGCACTGACTCTAATGGGCTCCTCCTCAGGAGGAGGGCTGGGTCTCATTTGCTCTAGCTGGCATGCAGGCACAGGATACATTTTCTCTGTGTATTCCATTATTGTCTCATTAGTAGCCCAGTAACGAGAGGTATGGCAATGCTGAGCAAGGGGCCGATAAACCTTTAATTCTGCTTCAGCAACTGTCTCTTTCTTTGAAGAGAGGTTTTTTTATTAGAAAGGCTTTTTATAGCCTTTCGCTCTCTCTTCAGCACCCTTAGTTGCCACGGGCTGAGGGGGAGGTTCCTCTTTAAAACATTAAGAGCAATTTCAGAGATGGCAATCGTCAGATTGTCAGAAGTGGCACAAAGAATAGCTTTTCGCTGCCCCAGGGGAGCCTTGACAAGCAACTTCAGAAGAGGCAGGTTTCTCTGTAACCAAGCTGACATGCTGACCCCTCCCCACAGAGGTGTTACAAAAAAATGTAACACCTCTGTGGGGAGGTAGAGGCAGAGGTAAAAATCATCATCTTTTATGCCCCGTAAATGATTTTTTCATAGTATAGACAACCGGAAAATCAGGTGGGAAGATCCCCGTTCTTAATCTGTACTCCTCTGGGGTAGAGGGGTTTAAATCCACCACCAAATAGCCGTATGATTTTGGGTGGCATCCTTATAGGCTTCTAGGAAAAACTGGGTTTTGCCAGGGTACATCTGGCGGGCTAGAATGGCAACCTGTAACTTATCCCTGTTTTTTTAAAAAAAAGAGGACCAGGTATTTAGTATTTAGTATTTAAGTGAATTGTCCGGCTCTTTTTCCCCCTGCAGAAGAGGTTCTGAACTATGTACAAAATGGGCAAATTATGATGGTGTATATACTTTGTGAAGGCCCTTTCTATCTCATCTCTTTCAGAAGCAGACTCTATGAGATCATCCACTATATTTTATTAACAGGGAATAAACCATCATCAGTCAGACTTTTAGGCAAACCCGCTACAAACTTGACAAAGGGGTATTTACAAAGTATTGCTTTATATAAAGGTTGCCAGCAGCTATAACACCATACTACATTTTCAGGCATAAAGGAAAGCAGATGCTTGCCATGTTCTAGCAGGGTTTTTTATAAAGTAAGTTTTCCCTGACCCGCTTGGCCCAGCAATCACAGTGGAGAAAGGGTGCTGCCATCTAGTGTCTATGCTTAATATCCATAGGGCAGGCTATGGTAATATTCTCTGATCGCCCGCTTGTCTTTGTGTTTTCCTAAGAGTCCTTGTCTCTATTTGAAAGCACTTCTTGTCTCTTACTATAGACAGGTGCTGAATGGGTTGGTTTTTTTAGCTTCTCTCTGTCCTGGTTTATAGTCCCAAATCAGATCTTTCAAGCTCTTGAAACTGACTTTTTCACAATTGGAGCTGTTCAATGTAATCCCCTTCACCTTCATGCACACTTTGCCATTAGATAGCTTGAAGCCTTATGTTTTAGGACCACCTGAAGCATATTCTACAAAGTACTACTCTGGGGGAGGGGGGGAGTTTGCTCATTAGATCACCTAAATAATCACCCAGAGGGGGCTCCCACTCACCCTTGTGGATCATGAATATGACAGTCTGTATCGTGGTACAGACAGCGCTTTTGCAACCCTCATAACTTGTACAGTTCTAGCCATGCATAGGCTGTTGTGAAAACATTTGTGCTGTCTGAAATCATGCAGCGCTCTTTAGTCTGCTTCCAGCACACACAGGCTGCATCCTCTCCCAAGAACTCACAGGAGGAACTAACGTAGCTGGTGGGGAGTGGGGAACACAAGCTATCCCCTCTTCAGGCAATTCCCACCTCCCTTGGGCAGAAGATGGATTCCTGGAAATATTACTACTCCTTTTGAATGAGTATTTTAAGCAACTTCTTCCTGTCTCCAGTCAGGACTCACCACCAGGGTTGCAAGTGACACTCACCCACAGATTCCCCTCCTGATCAACCAGCCAATCGCACCCCCCTGAACGGGACTCATAAATACCCCATGCCCTCAGGACTGACCTTACCGCAGGGCGGACTAGGGCGAATGCCCAGGGCCCTGCGGTTGGAGGGTCCCGCGGTTGCAGGCTTGGTTTGGGACAGTTGGCGCTGTACTTTTTTTTTTTTAAATGGTCAGGTCCATGACGCTCCGGGTCAGGTCCGGTCGGGTTGGGGAAGGGGGTTAGGGTCCTGGCCACCACAGAGCCCAGCCCTGCCTCCGGCAGTAGCAAATCAGTGAGTCAGCTCACTGACACTAGCTCAGCACCCGCCTCTGGCCCCATCCCACCCGTCGCGGGGACCACCTGACCTTCCCTCCACCGGCGGCGCTCTGAGCTCGCAACCGCCACGTGCGCCCGGGATCTCTCCCTGAGCCCCGCCAAGGCCAGGGAAGCCTGAAGTCTCTGGCGCAGGGATGGTGGGGCCCAGCCACTCCTGGCTCAGCCCCTTGGTCCTGGGGGTCCTGGATGCCCTCGGAGCCATCCTCCTGGTGCCCGGCCTCAGCCAGACCAGATGCCAGACCCACGGTAAGTGCCGCCTGGGGCAGCTGAGCTACCCCACATCACCGAGACTGGAATCCCCCTACCTCTCCAGTGTCTTCTTTCCCCCTGCCTCCCGCCAACTCCATTGCCCACTGTCCACCCAGGATCTCTTGTCTTGCCCCACCCAGTGCCCCCTTCCTCCTGCCAACCCCAGGATCCCCTGCCCCTACCCCACCCAGTGCCCCCTTGTCCTGACTTCCCCCCCCATTCCATTGCCCTGGATCCCCCTGCCCCACCCAGTGCCCCCTTGTCCTGCCTCCCCCCCGACTCCATTGCCCTGGATCCCCCTGCCCCACCCAGTGCCCCCTTGTCCTGCCT
>QEPC01000136.1:5936745-5947161 GCA_003113815.1 Sphenodon punctatus | reverse complement strand
GTTTTAGTGTTTGTAGGAGTAGGCCTGTATACTTATTAGATAATCCATTTAGTTCATAGCATTTAGAATAGTTAATAGCAGTTAGATTTAGTGTAGATAGATAGATATATTAGATTAAAAAATTAAATTAAAAAACCCCATATAAAAACAAAAAAACAAATAAAACACAAAAAAACCCATATAAAACCAAATAAAAAACAAAAAAACCATATAAAAACAACAAAAACACCATAACAAAACATTTTCCGAACAGCCGAACCCGAACCGAACAACCAAACCGAATGGCCGAACCCGAACCCGGCAAACTAACCGAACGGACGAACCGAACGCAGCCGAACCGAACCGCCAAACCTGAACGGACGAACCAAACGCAACTGAACCGAACAGCCAAACCCGAACCACGATCTGTTCGCCCATCCCTATCCATTTCAGTTTTCCATGTAAGTTGAAGCGAAGGGCTCTCTGTTCTGTAGAGTGCTCAGAAAATGGCATTCCCTCTCAAAAATTGGCCCCTCTTTCATACTCCTAGGGCGGGACTATGGGCCTGAAAACCTTTCTGATTGGTCGGGGCTGGGGGGCTGAGTGGTTTGAGACCTCACATGACCCCCTTCTGTCAATCCAGCCTATGCACACTCCCTTCACCCCATGGGTACACATTATTATTAACAAACATTTATATAGCGCCAGCAGTGTACCTGGCATCTCAGCAATGGAAGGGGATAGACTGATGAAGCCTTCACCTGTTTGTTCAGATCGCTCTCCTGAGTTGTTTGAGCTCTCACATGGCCCCCCCTTTCTGCAAGTCATCCTACCCGGTAATGCCATTCTATTGGTCCGCTTTCCTCCATAACAGGGTAGGTTAGGATGATGAAACCTTCTTCTACTAGTCCATCTCACTCTCCTAGGTTCATAGAGGGGTTACACGACCCACTATCTGCAACTCAGGCTACCCCGAACCATAACGTAGCTCTGATCCTCACAAAACCCATGCCTACTGGTCCATCACACTCTCCTGAGTTCTACCCCAAACCCCGCACCATAAAGTAGCTTCAAGTCTCACGAAACCTCTTTCAGTCCTAAGGCCCAGGCGTACTTGGACAGGATATCTATGACCATTAAAATGTACTTGATGCCCCCATTATGCTTAGAGAATGTTTGCATGTCCACCAAATCAGCCTGTCACTGTACATCCACCCTGGATATGGGTGTTTTGTTTCTTTTAAAATGCTTGTGTGTTGGTTTGTGCAAGCATCCTGGTCTGAAACCCATGAAACCACCTCTTTCTTAGACAAGGTTTTACTATGTTTTTTAGCAGCCTGAAAAAGGTGATTCACCCCACCAAAACTTTCAGCCTCTCCAGCAGAGTAATAAATGCTTTCTAGCAGCACCTCCTAGCCTGCCATAATCCTAGCAACATTAGTTAAAAAAAGAAATGTCAATCATAGCCATTTAAACCAATTTTTTAATTGTTTTTTTCCCCAAATGTCTAGATGGTCTCCTCCTCTTGAGCATGCACAAAAGCAGGAAAGGCACAATACATTGGTCCTCACAGGAGTCCCCAAACACAGGTTTTCAGAAGCCTTTAGAAAGTCAGAGTTTACCTGAAACAAAAAGTAAAAAAACTCAGCTCAGGTCCTGTGTCTGTTTTCCTCCCGGGCCATCCCTTGTCCTCATCCCCAACTCACCACAACTTACCAGGGGGGTCTTCTGGGGGCTTTTCAGGGCTAAACATGGCCATCTCAGGCACTTTCGTGGTGGTCTCCTCCATTTCTATGGTTTCCGTGTTTGTCATGGGGCTCTCCTCAGTTTCCAGGGGCGCCTCTCCTGTCTCTGGGTTCTCTGCTGTATAAAGACTTCTTATACAGGGCCATGGGGCTCCTGATCTTAAACCTAGCCATATAGCCTGATCCACCAAGGTAATTCATAGGTCCTTCTTGTACAACCCCGCAGAAGCACTCTGCCTCTTCCTGTGGTTACAGGGAGCCTAAAGGCTTCCAAAGAGCACCTGGGAATTTTCCTTTTCATAGAGGGTAAGGGAGTAGAAAGCCCAGATCCCTAAAATGATCAAACCCGTGGCTAGTGGTCCATCTCACTCTCCTGAGTTCATAGAGGCATTGCCTGGCCCTCTTGAAAGGACCTTGTAGGTCCACCCACCCTGATCCACAAGCAGAGTAAGCCCAGGCTCAAGCATAAGGACCTTCTGTGTTCAGCCTGACTCAGAAGCATTAGCCAAGCCACTTCCACATCACATCCACCTACCCATATCACTTCTGCTCTAAGGCAGGACTTCCAGGCCAGGGGACAGTTGGGGAGGATGGGACTTTCAGTCAGGTGACCTGTCAAACTGATAATCAGTTTGATGAGTAGTATACTTTTCTCTACTGTTATAACACTAGTGAAGTGACTGAAATACCTGAAATTAAATACTGATTACTATTTATTTATTATTATTATTAATATAGGGCCAGTAATGTGTCTGACAATGAACAATCATTAATCAGAGACAAGTTACTGCCTTGGAGGCCATACAACCTAGAATGGGGAAGGGAGAAAGGCACATAGGAAGAAACAGGGATTCATGAAGTTGGTGCACATGTTTTTTGTTTTTTAAAAAATGTACTCCAATTTCCACCCCCCGTCCTTCCCAAATGGCTCCGGGTGGCTTACAAAAAACCCCCAGTACATATAAAACAGCATAAAAGACCCAAATCCCCAACCTTTTCCCTCACCTCTTCCCAACCCCACCACAACTGCACAAAAAACTCCCCAACAATCCCCTCACACCCCTACCCCAAATCCCCAACAACCCCCCCATTCCCTATCCCTGCCTGCCAAATGCTCCAACAAACAGAAAGGTCTTACACCACCTCTGGAAGATGCCCAGGCCCAGGCTCAAATGAACTATGGGGGAAGGGAGTTCTATAGCATTGGGGCAGCAACCGAGAACATCTCTGTGAGCCCTCACCGTACAAACAAGACTAACAGATGGTGCCCACAGGGAGGTTCTCCCAGATGATCGCAGGGGCTGCAGTCTAACTGTTTAGATTAGTTAGAGAGGAAAGGGGGACCCTGAGTGACAGCATAGTAGAAGAAGCATTAGCAAGCAGTCTGTGTGGCTGAGGAGACAGGGAAAGCCTGATGGAAGAAGTAGGTTTTGAGGCAGGATTCAAAGGGAGAGAGGAGACAGAGAATATGTGTTCAGAGAGAGAGTTTCTGGTGTGAGGGACAACATGGGAGAAAGGGTGAAGGCAATTCCCAGGTAGAAACGTAGCAGGAAATGAGGGCAGAAAGACAGGCAGGAGCAAAGTCATGGAGTTTGTGCTGGATGTGAAAATAAGGTTGGCACCTCTCTTGGATTTGATCCCAACACTCCCATGGCAACCCCATTTGAAGGGGGAAGTAATCCAGAATAACTCAAAGTCATTAAAAATAACCAAAATGAAATACATGAAATAAAAGATATACAAATCTTGTTTTGGTGCATGAACATCATTTGGATATTTGCAGGGCTAGCTGAAAATTATATTAATGAAAATAGTTTATATTCACAAATACAGAATTGGCTATTCATTCAATTAATGTGTGCTGAACCATGTGTATGTTCACATGAATAATCTTACTGATTTTGCTGGTACTATTCATATGCTTTGGAATATGCTTAAATGATCTGCTGGATCAGGCTCCTAATCAGTGCTTGTTACAGGGAAAGAATTGTACAACTATGCAGCTTTGCGTAGGCAGTTGAGGACTGGGCCAATTACAAGTTAAAACAAGACTTGAGGTCCAGCATAGAAAGAACAAAACATACAAATTATAAAACTGTATCATTGCACTACCAAAAATGTTATCCATTATTTCAGAAAGTAAATGTAAGAACCCAGCTGTATCTGATCATCTACAGTAGCTGTGCTTATGACACATGGTTTATGGAAATCCTCTACTTTGCCAGTTAGAACTATTACTTCATTTCCCCTCTGGAGGAGCTTTCCTGGTAGGACAAGTTCCCACACAAATAAACTGAATACTGCAATGAAAGAAAATTAGTTGAACTTTCTCTCTGTCCTGTCCTGTGCTGAGACATGCTTCTCAGATCCCTTACTCATACTGGGAATTGCTTTGTGTGATATAGATATTTAATTCATTTTTACCCCACCTGAAAAAGTCTAGGGGGATGCAGAATGAAGGCTTTATTTTCAGGCAGCGGCAGCTGCCTGAATACTTAAATGTACAGCCACTCTTCATTATAAACAGGCGACTGCTGAAGCCCCAATTTTGCAAAAACCGCTTGACCTACGTTTCTGAAAATTTCATCATGGCTGTAAATTGTGAGGACCATCATATCCACAAAGTTTGAAAAATATCCATCAGGAAAATAAAAAGTTATTGCAGCTTAAACGTTAATTGCTTGTGGTCAAAATTCATACTGGCCTCGTGCATTTGAATCATCAATATCTCCTCCCCGTGGAGGAGTTGAGCCCCCAAACTTCACAGGCTTTGAGAATGGGATCAACAAAAAGTGCTTCTAAAATATTATATTGATTGATACAGCCAAACCCGAGTTATTCTTTATAAAACCTCAGTTCTGCTGGTTCACGCATGCGCACTTGAGCCCCTCTCTCCTGTCGGCGAGTCTGTGCGCTCTGAGGTCTGTGCGCTGCTGCTTCTGCTGCTGCCCGGCCCCTAGCTGTCAGTTTCATTAAAAAAAAAAAATCTGCCGCCGTGGCCGCTCTATCTGGAGCCCGCTCCCCCAGCCCCTCCAGCTGACTATGAGCCCCCAGGCTCAGGCTCCCCACCCCCACTCCTGCTTGGCCAGGGGCGGATTGGCCATTGAATGCACCGGGAGGATTCCCGGTGGGCCGGGGCCGGGCTGGGGGCCGGTCATGCTGTCTTTTTAAAAATTATTCTTAACAAACAAACCCAAAAAATTGTTGGTCCTGACCCCTGTAGGGTTGGGTTGTGTTGGAGGGGAGGGGGAGGGCTTACCTGACTCTCCCTCCTAGTAGCGCTGCAGCAGCAGCGGGGACAGCGATCGGGCTGGGAGATAAGGCTGTTTGTTTACAAACAGCTCCTGCCCATGTGCTGATCAGAAGGTTGCTACCTTGTAAAGAAGGTTCTTCGAGATGGCTCTCAACATTCTCACAATTGGGTTGTGCGCGCAGGAGCCAGTGACTGAGGGGGGGGCACTGCCTAACGGGGGGACTAAGGGAGTGGGGGGGCACTGGCTAGTGGGCAGGGGGAAAATTAAGGGAGTGAGGGTGCACTGGCTAACGGGGGGGAAACTAAGGGAGTGGGGTGCACTGGCTAACGGGGACTAAGGGAGCGGGGGGGCACTGGCTAACGGGGGGAACTAAGGGAGAGGGGGGGTACTGCCTAATGGGGGGGAACTAAGGGAGCTGCGGGCACTGGCTAACCGGGGGCTAACGGAGCGGGGGGGCACTGGCTAACGGGGGGAACTAAGGGAGAGGGGGCACTGGCTAATGGGGGGAACTAAGGGAGAGGGGGGGTACTGCCTAATGGGGGGGAACTAAGGGAGCTGCGGGCACTGGCTAACCGGGGGCTAACGGAGCGGGGGGGCACTGGCTAACGGGGGGAACTAAGGGAGTGGGTGGGCACTGGCTAACCGGAGGGGGGGAACTAAGGGAGCTGGGGGCACTGGCTAATGGGGGGGAACTAAGGGAATGGGGGGGCACTGCCTAGCTGGCAGGGGGAAGAACTAAGGGAGCGGGCTCCCGCCCACACACACAAGCTCCCCCCACAAAGACCCACAGACCACCACACATCCCCCACACACAGACACCCCCACCCCAACATCTCCCCCCCATACACACACACACATCGTCCAACAGACGCCCACAGACACATACACACAGACACCAACACACACCCCACACCTACCCTCCAAACGCCCGCCCCAAGCTCCCGCCACCCCTCGCAACATCCTCAGCACTGACCTGACCCCCCAAACCCTGCCCCTAGCTCTTGCCCCCGCAACATCCCAAGCCACCTCTCACAAAACCAAGAAATTCACTAAAACAAAAAACTTAACAGTTTAAAAAGACACTTAAATGTACAAGAGTTTTCTTAAAATACACACAAAAACACAATTCAGTACAATTACAATTCAAAACACCTTCCACTTCATACATTGCAACAAAACATAAACTCCAAAAAACATAGAAATTAATTCACGCTTAGAGCAATATTTAATATTTTATCGTCAACATACATGTAATATATATGTACTACGTTCCTTACCATACATACTTCATTTTTTTCAATAACTAAACTTGCACATTTTATAATTATGAAACTATTTTATTTGCATAATTTGACAAGGAACAATTTTGTCAGAGTAATTTAAGTCTGTTTCCACATAACTTCATTGTGTACAACGAATTGTATAA
Source organism: Sphenodon punctatus (assembly GCA_003113815.1). Taxonomy (NCBI): domain Eukaryota; kingdom Metazoa; phylum Chordata; class Lepidosauria; order Sphenodontia; family Sphenodontidae; genus Sphenodon; species Sphenodon punctatus. The sequence goes on along the minus strand of QEPC01000136.1, from coordinate 5,940,757 downwards.
TGTATACACTCAGATTATTTACTTCATTGTATGAACTGTACACAATTTGTATACATGTAAATAACAGACTTAAATTACTCTGACAAAATTGTTCCTTGTCAAATTATGAAAATAAAATAGTTTCATAATTATAAAATGTGCAAGTTTAGTTATTGAAAAAAATGAAGTATGTATGGTAAGGAACGTAGTACATATATATTACATGTATGTTGACGATAAAATATTAAATATTGCTCTAAGCGTGAATTAATTTCTATGTTTTTTGGAGTTTATGTTTTGTTGCAATGTATGAAGTGGAAGGTGTTTTGAATTGTAATTGTACTGAATTGTGTTTTTGTGTGTATTTTAAGAAAACTCTTGTACATTTAAGTGTCTTTTTAAACTGTTAAGTTTTTTGTTTTAGTGAATTGGCTTGAGTTTAGGTTTTCTAAACTGCCAAGTTGTTTCTATGCATGAGATGCTCCCTCGCCCTCTGGGCCACTAAACTCTCCTCATTCAAATCCCTCTATAAACTCTATAGACCCTCTGGTCTCCTCATTCAAATCCTTCTCTACAGCACACTAGGACACAAGCTACTCTTTTAATGTTAACTACAAGATATTTACACAACAGGTTTTTAATCCCCACTGAAGACAGGAGAAATGGTTAAATGCTGTTTCCCCTGACTACACTAAGGCTGCATTCACAACTGCGGTGGAGAGACCTGCGAGGGAAGACGCAGCTGCAGGGAGGAGCCAGAGAGCAGAAGAAGAGCCAGTGCGAACGGGGATGTGCTGCGGCTTCTCTCATGCATGTCAGGGCAGGATTTTGCACCCTGACATCCGCGAGGGGAGCCGCGGCACATCCCCGTTCGCACTGGCTCTTCTGCTCTCCGGTTCCTACCCGTTACCGCATCTTCCCTCGCAGGTCTCACCGCCGCAGTTGTGAATGCGGCCTAACTCCTTAGAGAAAACATGTGAGTTAACAATAACATACTTGATAAGAACATCTTTCACCTAGTGTGGACAGGCTGCAGGCATAAGGCATCTATGCACTTCCATTCCTGGCTGAGCCAGAGAGCGGGATGTTAGTCTTGAATCCTACAGTGAAAGCACTCCTATTAGACTGCCAGCTCAGACCCACTTCCAGCTTGTTAATGAAGACTCTCAACTAAAAAGCTTCCTACTTGTGACTTTTGTGGGTTTCCCAGGAAGGAGTCTTAAGACAGAGAGCACGAGGGAAATAGGTGTTTATTAGAAGTTTGTTCCAGACACTGTCTGGAGAAGTCCACCTCTCCAGGGTAAATGTAATAACATATGCTCCTTTGCAAGGTTATACAGAGCTAATAAACAAGCAGGTTCTTAAAGGGATACCATCCTCACAGTGATCTAATCCTATATGAACCACCAAAGCTGGTTGCTGGAAAACAGGGGGTGTCTTTAGACATTATGTCAACGGGTGTCTGAATGTGTGTTTTGACCTTGATATGAACACTGGTTTGGCCCTGTGTTCACCATGTGGCGTTGTTTAGACACACAGCCCATCTTGGGGCTATTTCCCCCCCTGGGCAATACTGTATGTAAAAATTAATTATGAATACAGATGAATGCAGATTCCTTCAAGAAAGCTTTCTTTAAGCTTTAGGAATTATTCGGAAGGGGATAGAGAATAAAACGGAGGAGGTCATAATGCCTCTATACAAATCAATGGTGCGACTGCACCTGGAATAGCATGTGCAGTTCTGGTCGCCACATCTCAAAAAAGACATAGCTGAACTAGAAAAGGTACAGAGAAGGGCAGCAAAAATGATCAAGGGCATGGAAGGGTTCCCGTATGAGGAGATGCTTGGTAGGTTGGGGCTCTTCAGTGTGGAGAAGAGATGACTGAGAGGAGATATGACAGAGGTCTATAAAATCATGAGTGGTGTGGAACTAATAAAGAAGTAGCAGTTATTTACCCTCTCAACTAGTACTATTAATTAATTAATTTATTATTATTATTATTATTAGCATTTATATAGCGCAAGCAACATACCTGGTGCTTTACAGAGAATAAGATAGACACGGTCCCTGCCCGAGAGCTTACAATCTAAACTAGGGGACACTCCATGAAACTCATGGGTGGCAAGTTTAAAACAAATAAAAGAAAATATGGAATCTTCAATCTACTGCCAGAGGCTGTGGTAAGGGCCAGTACTATAGCTGAGTTTAAAAGTGGTTTGGACAAGTTTCTGGAAGAGAGGTCCATTAGCAGCTATTAGCCAGACAGGATCAGGGAACATGATGGGAGCTGGGGGAAAACAACAGGAAATGGATCCCCCATTGTGAACTTTTGGATGCTTCTCCCAAGCCACCATGATTGGCCACTGTTGGAGACAGGATGCTGGGCTAGATGGACCATTGGTCTGACCTAGTATGGCACTTCTTATGTTCTTATTGACCACATGTTCAGCTGAAACATGCAAATTGTCCTTGTGATGCAATGGTGTTCACATCGTCTGTTCAACGGGTGGCCAAACTGGTGTTGGGATTGTTATGGTGCTTACACACAACAGCCAAACACGTGCTTAAGGGGTTTGACACCCTATCTTTGTTATGTCTAAAGACACCCCTAGTTGACATTACATGCCTGACACTTGCTGTCCTCCTGCCAGTCATCCAGGCAGGCCTTGGCATCAAGGCTTTGCATTCTATGGCGTTCTGCTGCACCAGCTGCCAATGCCCCCATGCCATGCTGTCAATGGTGTCACAGATTTCATCTGTGCACTGTATGGTCTCCAAATTCTCCCTGCGCTGCTGGTTGCGGACTCACAGGTCCTGATTCCTCTAGGAACTTATGGCTGGGGGTTCTGTCTGCGCCTATTCCACTGGCAGACCTGCAGCAAGACAACAAGAAAAGCCATTAGTTCAGACTGCCCCACCCACCTTCCCACCCAAGAGTGTCAGGAGGGGAACATACAGGGAAAGACATACATACACATATTCCCATTTTACAGATGGGGAACTGAGACTGAGAAGTTGTGACTTACAAGTGAGTGGTCACTTGGGGAAACAAGTGACTCGGGATACAGGGAATGTGAACCAACCGATGGAGAGCTTCTTACACTATACAAAGTTTGGACAAGCAAAGAAGTGCAGAGCACCCTGGCAAGCGAGGATGTTTTTAGCCACAACTGTATGCTAACACAGAAAATGATAGAGAAGGGGATACAAGAGGCACATGTTTGACTTGGGCTTTATGTGAGCCGAGAGGGATTTCCAACACCGTGGTAGGTGAGACCCCAATAAAACCATGCACTGCTACCTACCAGTATATTATTTTATGTATTTATTTAAATTTATACCCTGCTCTTTTCTGAAGGTTCAGGGCGATTTACAAAAACAAAAAAAAATACAAAAAAATAATAATAGTAAAAATACAAAACAATACACTCAAATCCCCTAAAAATCCTACCATCAACCCCCAAAATTCACCCACCTAACCTCTATCCCTGCCTGCCGAAATCTTTGCCAAAAGGAAAAGTGTTACACTGCCTCCGGAATATGCTCAAGCTCGGACTCTGGTGAAAGGAGTTCCATAATACGGGGGCAGCAACCAAGAACATCTGTGTGCCTTTACTGTACAGACAAAATTGGCCAGTGGTATCCACAATAGGTCACTCTCAGCCAATTGCAGGGGTTGCGGTCAAGTATGGAAGGAAAGAGGGTCTTTCAGTTATATCTGGCCCAAACCATTTAGAGCTTTAAAGGCCAAAACCCTGAATTGTGCCCAGAAAGCTATAGGAAACCAGTAGGGGTGGGAAACCGGTAGAATCCAGTATCCGATAATGCCGGTATTGGGCGTACCGGCATTATCGGATTCGACCCGGTAATCCGGACCCGGTACCGGATTTCGGGGTACCGGATTTTTTTACATTGCAGCCATTTAAAAATGGCTGCAATGTAAAAAACGTAAAGCCCCAGCAATAAAGTTTTTTTTAAAAAAAACCTCCCCGAGTCCAGGCTGCGCGGGTGGAAGGGGGGACACCCCCCAC
>QEPC01000136.1:5914037-5936069 GCA_003113815.1 Sphenodon punctatus | reverse complement strand
TGGGAGGGGGAGGGAATTAATATTTCATTGGTTTCAATGGGGACACAGCGCCCCATTGAAACCAATGAAATAAAACCGGTACCGGTTACCGGATTTAATCCGGGAATCCGGTTTTCTTAGAACCGGTAACCGGTAAATCCGGTAACCGGTAATGGGCCCGGGGTCCCACCACTAGAAACCAGTGAAGATTATAAAGCATAGTTGTAATGTGCTCACGGCGACCTACCCATGAAAGGAGCTGAGCCACCACGTTCTGCACCAGCTGCAGCTTCCAAATAGTCACCAAGGGCAGCACCATGTAGAGCACATTGCAGTAGTCTAACTTTGAGGTAATGAAAGCATGGATGATGGTGGCCAGATCCGAGTCATAAGGAAAAGGCTGCAGCCTTCTCACCAAGACGGAGTTGATGAAAGGTACTCCTGGCCACTGCCACAACACAACCTGACAATCCAGGTTGCAGAGAATCCAGAAACACACCAAGGCTATGAAACATGAGTAACTTGTGGGGGCCAAGCCCACTCAATAACAGGGGTCACAATCTCCTCCAAGTCACAAGATCGACCAGCCATCATCTCTTCAGTCTTTTCTGGATTCAGCTTCATTCGGTTCACCCTCATCCAGTCCCCAACAGCAGCCAGGCACTGGGAAAGCATCAAGACTGCGGGACCTGGGTCACATGAAAAAGAGAGGTAGAGTGGGCGTGATCAGCATACTGATGACACCTCAGAACAAACCTCAAGATGATCTTGCCCAGCGGCTTCAGATACACATTGAACAAGAGGGGAGACAGAATGGAACCCTGTGGGACTCCACAAGGGAGGTCCCAATGGGATGACAAGCAATCTCCCATCACCCACCCACCCCTGGGATCTCCCTGACAGGAATGAACGAAACCACTCAAGAGCAGTCCCCTGCCAGGTTCTGCAGACATACCAACAACACCTCATGATCAGCAGTATCAAAAGCTGCTGAAAGATCTAACATGATCAACAGGGCACAATTCCCTCTGTCAATCTCCAGGTGCAGATCATCAGCCAAGACCACAGCGCAGTCTCTGTGCTATACCCTGGACAAAACCCTGACTGAAATGGATTCAGGAATCCAAAAGCATCAAGATGAGTCTGAAGCTGCTGGACAACCACCCATTCAATAACCTTCCCTAAAAAGGGAAGGTTAGAGACAGGGCGATAGCTGGATGGGGAGTCAGTGTCCAAAGATGGCTTCTTAAGCAGGGTCCGGCCCGCAGCAATTTTAAGAGTATCCAACAATCTACCCTCCTGAAGGGAGGCTGTAGCAGGGCAGGGAACATCTGCCTGTTAGAAGCCCTGTTTATTATTATGGGGAAATTAGCTGCCCCTGCATCAAGCTTCAGTTTAGTCTCTTAGGTTAGGCTCTTGAAAGCCTCGGCAGTCACAAACTCAAGGTTTAATTTAGTATGGGCCTCTGAACATCTTTTAAAGCCCACCTCAGATACACCCATAAGGACTTCTCCTGCTGTACATCAGGTCCCCTGTTTAACATAAATATAAGAAAAATCAGTCTCTCATAGAAGCTCCTTAAGAGGCTTGGTAATTGGTTTACTCCCACCTGGGACTTGTGCAGTGCTCCTGCTGCCACCTCCTGACAGTTCACACTCTCCAGCCTCTAGGGACGTTAATATAATACACGGACGGGGGTGGGAGGGTGGGGTGTGTTTTGGCGCTGTGGGTGCAGGTGAGTGTGTGTCCATTTACACCGACACCCACCCATCTCCACTCACCTTCAACCACGGAGCCGCCTCCATTTTACCAGAGGGCTCCATGGGTGGAGGTGGGTGTGTGATGAGTGGAGGTGGGTGTGTGACAGGAGCGCACACCCACAAACACCCACTACCCATGGTGTTTACATGGGCACACGCCTGGGGCACACCCATCCCCCCACCTGCCGTGTACACAAACGCCCCCCCCCCCCCCGCACACCAAGGGTTGCGGGGGGGAACATCCATGTAAAAATGGCCTAGGTTGCTCTTTGTCTCTTGGGCTCGGGCTTTCTCCAGCCTTTCTGCCAGCTGCTGCCTACTGCTGAGCCTACAGGACTCTCCGCTGAGTTCCTTGCATCTCTGCTGTTTTCCCTTTGGCTGCTTCCCAACTGAAGTCTCACCACAGCTTAAATACTCAGCTGTGGTGAGTCAGCTGACTTCGTAAATGCTCAGGTAGGCTTCTTAAAGGGCCAGAACCAAAATTTAACATTGAAACACCTGTAACTCTCCTACAGAGGCATTGACAGCCCCAGTCAGCAAAGGCCCCAACATCACCTAGCTGGCTTTCACCAGTCAGTATGGGCAAGGATCTAATTCACAACTGCTTGCCCACACTGCTCTAAGCACATTCTCTGCACTGGTGAATGACACTCATTGAAACTGATCCAACCATCTTTGGACACAGATTTCCAGGCCAGTTATTGGTCTGTTTCTAACTTTCCCTTTTTAGGGAAGGTTGTTGAACGGGTGGCTGCCCAACAGTTACAGGCTCATCTCAATGTCATTGGTTTCCTGGACTCGTTTTAGTTGGGCTTCCATCCTTGGTATCGTACAGAGACTGTACTTGTGGCCTTGGCTTATGACCTGCACCTGGAGATTGACAAGGAGAATTCTACCATGATGATCCTGTTAGATCTTTCAGTGGCCTTTGATACAGTTTAACACAAGGTGTTGTTGACTCAACCGTGAGACCTGGTGGGGTGTGTGCAGAACCACTCGAGTGGTTCCACTCCTTCCTGTCGGGGAGGTCCCAGAGAATGGTTTTGGGTGATTGCTTGTCATCCTCTTGGGACCTCCTCTGTGGGGTCTGCAGGGTTCTATTCTGTCTCTCCTCTTATTCAAAATGTATATGAAGCCTCTGGGCAACATCATTCGGAGGTTTGGGGTGAAGTGCCATCAGTATGAATGAATAGGTTTTTTATTGTTTAGCAATTTTGCCATAACAAATATAATAAATATCAAAGATAAAATCAAACTCAAGACACACAAAATACAGAAATAAAAATCATCCACAGGGTTACACAATACCCACACTACTCGCAGTTTCCCCCTCTTGCTGCAACAAAACCAAATTGAAGCGTCAATATATCGCAGCCTTTTGGAGTTAAAGACCCTCCCAGTCATACAGCAGCCGGGGGTGGGGGTGGGGGCAAAGTCCTCATTCTAATCTGGCTTGCTGCCCAACAAAAGCTGGCTACCACTCTCGATGTTTCAGAGTCCACAGGGTTCAGAAGTTGCTGCCTGCCTCCCCCTGTCGGCCCCTTATCAAGAAACAACTTCCCCAGGAACTTAAATCTGGGCCCTGCAAACGCGGGGCAGCGGCCAATTATATGTTCTGCTGTGTCCCTCTCTCCCAACTGACATAGGGGGCACAGACGTTGTTCAAATGGGATGCCAGCATATCACCCTTCCAGGACTGCTGACGGGAACACATGGGCTCTCATTCTGAAAAAGGCTGTCCACCTGTTGGCATCCTGCCATGTAAAGAGATAGTGGCTACCTGAGAGAAAAGCTCTATAAGGTCTAAAGTCCGGGGCCACCCTCTGTTTGGCCAAGAGGGCCTCCTCCATTTGGAGGGACTGATCCCACAGCCTCCTTTTGAGGAGCACCTTGGCCGCATCCATCCCTAGGTGCCCTATAATTTCCTGGGAGAATCCTAGCTTGAATAGTTCTTGGGCCCCAAATTCCTTCCAACTGGCCCCTAAGCCAGCGGAGATGGCCAATCCCACCAAAGAATCACTTATAAGTGGGGTAAAACAAAGCAGCCTAACCCAATAAGCAAGTAATACCTGGGAGGCATGCGTTCTAAGCGGGAGGCAACAGGCTTCCAATCTCAGTATGACCTGGGGCGTGCATCTTGGGGCCCCCAGAATTGCTCTCAGAAATTTGTTCTGGAGTCCTTCCAGTTTAGCAAGAAACCCTGGTCCCCATACCGGGAAGGCATATAGTAGTTGACCTACTACATTTGCCCTGAAAAGTCCGGAGCGCCGGGAGGATCAACCTCCCCCCTTGGCCAAAAAAGAATCTTTTAATTGCCATCATAGATTTTTCTGCCCTTTGTTGTATCGCGGCAAAGTGAGCCCTCCATCCCTTGCGAGCTGAGAAGCCTACCCCCAAATAAGCAAAGGTCTGCACTTGCTCGATGGGATTATCTCTGATTTCCCAACGATGGAGTTTCTGTGCACCTCCTGCTCTCACAACCAACACCTTGGTCTTTGCATAATTAATATTCAGCAATTATAATCGGCAATAGTCACCAAAGTTGTCCATTGCACGTCTCAAGCCAACCAGGGTCTGTGAGATCAACACCGTGTCGTCAGCATATAACAGTAACGGCACACGGCGATCCCCAATCTTGGGGGCATGGGTCTCACCTGCCTTCATAAATTGGATGGCGTCATTGGTATAGAAGTTAAAAAGGATGGGGGCTAACAGGCACCCCTGCCTCACTCCCCCCTTCACCTGGACCGGGTTAGAGAGGGCACCCCACCGATTCACCCGAACCCTCAATGAGTTCCCTGTGTGTAGCTTGACTATTAGATACAGCAGTCTTGGTTCCATATCCAGTGCCTGTAACTTGACCCTACTAATTGAGTCAAAGGCCTTTTCCAGGTCTATGAAGCAAAGGTATAGCCTCCTCCACTCCACGACCAGCTTATCTATTAATGCAGATAGGATGAAGATATGGTCCGTTGTGGCCATACCCTTTCGGAATCCCGCCTGCTCTGGCTCAATTATTTTCAGCCTCTCCACCCATGCCTGCAGTTTACTCAGTAGGAGTTTAGTATATAATTTTGCTGTGACACACAGCAAGCTAATTGGCCGGTAGTTGGCCGGGTTCTTAGGGTTCCCCTTTTTGTAAATAGGGACTACGGAACTAGAGAGCCAGGCGGCCAGGAATCTACCCTTCTCATTAATGTAAGAAAATACTGGGGCCAACAACCCCGCCCACCTGCCGGAATCACTTTTCAACAATTCGGGGGAGATGAGGTCCAGCCCTGGAGCCTTTCCATTTTTTATCTTCCCTATAAGAGAGATTATCTCCTCCTCCGAAACTGGGGGCCAACTCTGCATCCTATTTGAGGGGTCAATAAACAGCTCCCCACCCCCTACCTTAACATTGGAGAAGAGCGTTTCATAAAAGGTCTGCCATACCTTGGGATGTATTATGTTATCCCCTTGGCCTTCCCCCACCTTTTGCACTTGGTGAATAATCGCCCAGAATTTCCAAGAATCTTTCCCATTGACAGCTTTAATAAGAGAATCCCAGGCGGCTTTCTGTGAATTTAGTAGCTTTACCGCCAATAGCTTGTGGTAACTTTTCTGGGTCTGGGTCAATTTCAGCCTTGTATTTTGGTCCGACCTGCTCCTTAGGGCCCTTGTCGCCCATCTCAACATGACCCGAGCCTTTAGGCATTCAGCATCAAACCCAGTACCCCTACTGGGAGAGGAGGATGTACTCCTGCCTTGGGGCGTGCTGGTCAAAATGACAGGGTTCAGTAATATTAACAATTGGTTATAGCCAGTTATAATATCTGCTCCTTGTGCTAGCATGCCTAAACACACCGTAACTACCCGTGGCGATTCCATCTCCTTGACGATTGCCATTTGCAGCTCTTCCGTCCATTTTTTATGTCGGCGGACTGGCCCACTAGCTTCCCAAGTTCCCTCTGACCCCTTAGGACATGCTTGGCACTCAAGCCCCCAAAAATCCATTTCCAGCGGGCAATGATCGGACACCCCTATTGGTGCCACCTGGAACCTTTCTACTAAGGGGAATAAGTGCGACGGGATTAAAAGAAAATCCAGAACACTCGAGCCCTGATAAGAGTGATACGTGAATTCTCCCCTCCAGTCTCCCTCTACTCTCCCATTGACTATAACAAGATCTAATTCACCTAATACCTTTTCAATTAGGTGCTTCCTATGCCCTACAACTCTATCTTTAGAGGTGCACGGGGGGATAACCGCACATTTATCCCATGAATCCTCCCATCTTGGTGCCATCTGGGCACTTGTGGAGTCGCCTACTCTGGCGTTAAAGTCAACTCCCATTATTAACCGCGCCTTCGGAAATTGCATCATGGCTTCGTTCACAAGTTCCACTATCTGGGACCAAATTGCTGGGTCATAGTAGGGCGAGTAATCTGGGGGGATATAGACAATGGCAATCAGAAGTTCCAGTCCACTGGGAAAATGGCAGTGAAAAAGGCCAAAATTGACCTTAACACACTTTATTTGCTTTACCTTGGCTAGGAGTTTAGATGTTACAAACAGCGCCAAGCCTCCACTTGGCCGACCCTGGACTACCGATGGAGTTGCGTCCACCCAAAATGCATCAAACCCCTTCCAGCTATCCTTACTGGGTGGATCCGCCAGCCAGGTTTCTTGTAATAAACCTATGTCATGCTGCACAAGAAAATCATAGAATTCCGGGTCTGCATTCTGAATCCTCCATCCTAAAATGTTCCAGGTTGTCACTTGGAGGGGAATATCCTCCCAGACCTCCTGTCACATCTCCTGAGGTTGTCTTGTTCGTTGCCTCAGTACCCTACCTGCAACAGGAGGGGGCACCAATTGACAGGGCTCTACTGAGATCATCAAGGTCTCTAAAATATCCTCTGGTTGTATTATCCGAGTAACTGAATTATTCCCCCCCTGTGCCATCTCCAATGGGGAGGCACTCTTTGCCCTCAACTGGGACCCTTCCCGGGACTGTCTGGCATTGGCTGATGCCCCTCCCCTTTCGGGGCGGGCCTCTCTAAGCCAGGGCTCCCCACTAAGCCCACTATGTCGGGTAGAACTGGGGACCACGCACCCCGCCTGCTCCTCTACTCTTGCAACTCCCCCCCCCCCCGGAGACATCCAACTGAATGCCTGAGTGCGTGAATAAGAGGACGCTATTATTGGAGACGGGATAGCTGTTCAGGGCTTACTTTCTCCGGCTTGTATTTTCCCCAGCTGTCGCTGGAGTGAATCTAGTCATTCCAGAAACTGACTCTGTGGGTCATCTGGGGATGCAGCGGATCTGACAGGCAGCGCTACCCTCCCTGGTTGCCCACCTCTGGGAGGGGGGCCTTCCCCTAACCCCTCCCCTCTTGGTGGTACAACAGGTATTGTCCCCGATTCTTTAGCCTCTGGAACCATCCCTAGAGTTCCGGTGATCATCGGGAGTAAACCTCCACTCCTTTTGGCCTTGCTAGCTCTAGGGGGAATAGCTGGGGCCCAGGGACCAGGAGATGACCACCCCAACTGACTTGTCCCTGTCCCCCTCCTTTCTAGCTGCCCAGGGGGGGGGTCCCCAAACAACCCCCCCTGTCCAGGTTCGCAGCTTTGAAAAGCCCGGGAGACAAAGACTGCCTGCTGTTCTAGCTGTTTTGACAATGCAAGAACATGAGGAATAATACTCCTAGCTGCAAAGGCCACCACAATCATTTGTCTGTCCTCCGCGGTGTCCAGATGGCTCACAGACAATCTCTCTCTTCTAGTGATTGTTAGTTTCTTACTTCTCAGGAGGGGTCTTAAATGCTCCGCTACATCTAGGACAGTGTCCCACCTTGTAGCCCGCTTCCCTCTTTGTGGTAGAATGGTAAACACCAAGGCATCCTTCACTAACCCAAAAGTCCCCACACCCTCCACCATAACAATAGGGGTATGGGCCTCCCGGGGCAAGCTCGGGAGCAAGCACTCGGGTCGAGACACCACCGATACTCCTTGGAGGGCAGGCTCCAAGATTCTTGCCACTCGCTTAGAGACAGGCAAGGGTGGGTCCGATTCTAGTGTTTGAGGTTTATCCCCCTCTTTCCCCTGGACAAGTCTCTCAATATACTCCATTTTACCCTGAAGGTATGTCAATTTTGTGAACTTGAATTGCAACGTTTCAGCCGTGAGCACCACGTGCTCTGCGAGGAAGGCTGCTAACTTTCCATCTGTTACTGGAGTCTGAGCCCCCTTCCCCCTAACTAATATAGGTGGAGTATGCCCTAATAAGGGCTGCCCACTCTCCCGGATCATTTCATATGCCAGTTCCTCACTGGCCATGTTATTAGACTCCTCAAGCCCTGCTAAGGGCAGAAAGTGGTTAGAAAGTGCTAACCCCGCCGGCGATGTCAATAACGCCACTTTCCTCTTTTCAACCCCCCCCAAAAAAGACTCCATAGTTTTTTGCTTGAGTGACTTAGCAGACAGCCCTAGCGGGTCAGAAGAGGCCATTTCTGTACCTCCCCCCTTACTTTGGTTGTAATTCAAAATTCAAAGCAGATAAACTAAAGCTTGTGAACCCAACGCCCTCAGCAGCCCCCCACCCCTGAGCCACACGCACAAGGGCAACTAGCGCCTGGGTTTGGATCACCAGCCCCGGGCTTGCAGATGTTGAGGGTCAGTCACTTGCTCGATACAGGGGGACCCTGGACCTAATATATAGGCAGCAATAACATATACCAATCACATAAACATATAAACCAGCAGGGACTGGGGCTCCTCTGCTCCAAGGGCGGCTCCCAAAGGCAATTCCCCTTGTGCTCTCGCCCTTCGGCTCGTGCCTAAGCTCGTGCCCAAAGTGGCCCAGTATTATTATACCCGCAGGTTGCTGTCTCTGCCCCCGCTCAGCAATGCCGACTCTCCACTCCGGCAGGTGAGAAATTGACTGGGATGCAGGCAGCAGCTCGGGCGTCCCGCCTTGCTCTCCTTGCTCGGGCAGGCTAGTTACCGGGTGCTCTTTATTCCCGCAGGTTCCTGTCTCCGCCCCCGCTCAGCAGCGCCGACTCTCCACTCCGGCAGGTAAGAAATTGACTGGGATGCAGGCAGCGGCTCGGGCTCTCCTCGCTCCACTGCCATCAGTATGCTGATGACACCCAGCTCTACCTCTCCTTTTCATCCAACCCATACCCTGTAGTCTTGGTGCGTACCTGATGCCTGGCTGCTGTTGGAGACTGGATGAGGATAAGCCAATTGAAGCTGAATTGAGACAAGACTGAGGTCATGATAGAGGGGATTGGAACTCCTGTTATTGATGGAGTCTGGCCCCCTCTGGTCAGTCAGGTTCGCAGCCTCTGAGTGCTTCTGGACCCCTTGTTGCGCCTGGATTGTAAGGTTGCAGTGGTGGTCAGGAACACTTTTCACATACTCCATCTGGAGAGGAGGCTGTGGCCTTTTCTTTCTGATTTGGATCTGGCCACTGTCATCCATGTTTTTATCACCTTAAGGCTTGATACTGAAATGCGCCTTTGATGACTGTTCGGAAGCTGCAGCTGGTTCAGAATGCAGTGGCTCGCCTCCTTTCAGGGGCAAGGCACTGGGAGCACATCACACCGGTGCTCTGAAGTCTGCATTGGATCCCTATAGCGTTCCGGGTACAATTCAAGGTGCTGGTTTTGACCTTTAAAGCCCTAAACTGTCCGGGCCCCACATATCTGAGAGACTGCCTGTCCTTTTGTCCCCCTCTGTGGCCCCTGCGATTGGCCAGGAATGCCTCTCTGTGGGTACCACTGTTGGTCTTTTTCATATAGTGAGGGTTCACAGGGAGATGTTCTTGGTTGCTGCCCCAGAAATTCACTTGAGCCCGAGCCTGAGCATCTTCCAGAGGCAGTGTAAGACCTTTTTATTTGTTAAGGCATTTGGTGGGCAGGGATAGGGAATGGGGGGGTTGGTGTAAGGAGAGGCGGTGGTTGTGGAGGGTTTTTTTGGGTTGTGGTGGGGTTGGGGATGAGTGACGGGAAAGGTTGGGTTTGGGTTTTGTTATGCTGTTTTATGTTTGTTTGTTTATTTGTTTGTTTCGTAAGCTGCCCTGAGCCATTTGGGAAGGGCAGGGTAAACATTGGAATAAATAAATAAACCATTTGGGACAAGGCTGAACTTCCACTACCTCAAACTCTGACTCTGCAGTCAAGGTAGCAGCACCCAAGTCATGGTGAATATGAGTGATTTTGTGTGCAAAGTAATTAATAAAAGCATCACAGTGGGCAATAGACAACTCAGGTTCATGGCAAAGACAGGCTAGATTAACCAGGCCATTCACCACCCAAAAAGCTCTGCAGGCTGAGACCTTGCAGATACTATGATAGCAGAGAACAAAACTTTCTTTGCCACCATCAAAGTCATGGCATAGTCCTTTTAAAAAAGATCTATGCTGCAATTGGTCAGCTTCAGCATGAGTCAAGTGCCACCTTCGCTCTATCCACTTACCCTCCCGCTTCAACTGCTTCAGGTTCTCCGTATAGCAGGGGGACCTATGCTGTCAGTGGTGGGAGCGGATGTCTGAGTGCAACTGTGTCAATGACCCTGGTCAAGATGTCGTTCCATAAAATGACCAGGTCATCAACAAAGTAGCTGTCAAGGTCAGCAGATAAATCCCCCAGGGAATTCTGGAAACCAATCAGATCCATAAGTCTCTGGGGGTGGACCAATCTAACTGGTCCACCACCCTGATGGGGGCATAGGAGGGTGGGGATCTGGGCTTTCAAAAGGTAATGGTTGTTATAACAGTTATAACAACACCACAATAATTAGAACCCCTGTCTCAAGGTCAGTGCAAAACATCAGATTCAACATGCGTCCTGCCCCACGCCGGCCTAGATATAATCTGGGATAGACCATGGCTTTCGTGGAGGCTGTGAAGTCCCACTCTGACCCCAAAAGGTTGGTCCCAGCATGTATGTTGAAGTCACCCAAGACGAAGTAAAAAAAAACCTACACCCCCACCACACCCCATCTTAAGAAAAAACACTTCCCTCCCATCCCAACCTCAACCCCACCAGACTCATATTCCCCGTACTCTTCACCCAACCCATCCCAGCCACCCCCATTTCCTCTCCCACACCAAGAAAACCCCTGCCCGTGATGCCCTGTGACATCGCTGTGAGCCCTCAAAACCAGGTGGTGACACCATGCAAAGGCTGATAGCTTTTGATTTCAATTTTTACTTTTAATTTCAATTTTTGCTATAGACACTCAATAAAGTGTGCAATTTGCTCAATAAACTCATGGTTCTGTGCACAGCAAAGGGTTTTTTCAAGCCACCAGGTGCTGGCAGGTAAACTCAGGTATGAACCTCTATGGGCGGGCAGGGATAGCAGTTGCTGGACCACCTCCAAGAGTCATAGCCCAGAAGAAAGAAACGGCTGGTGTAGCTTCTTCTTCTCATGGTTTGCCACAGCTGTGAGTCATTGGAGGCGGGATACTGAGAAGAGTGCAGGCTGCAGTGGGGAAGACCACCTGTCCATGTGAGTGGGGAATTGCCTGAACATAGAAGAACTACACGGAGGGGGCTGCCTGTTTATTAGACTCTACATGCTAAACATATGAGTGGGGGCTACATGGACCAAACCTGGTCTCCAGAGGCCTATTGTATTGTTTGTTAACATCCGTAGAGTATAGATGTGCTGAAAGAGGGGGTGGGGGAGGTAAAAACTGGGTCCAGAATAGGCTTTTAAAAAAAAAATAAAAAAATTCCGTGCTGAGCTACAGTCTGCTGAGACTGAAGATTTATTTCACTTCTAAAGTGCCTCAAGGTTTTCAAGAGGCACTTGGGTCAGTAGAGTTGTCATCCATCTATCTCTGTCTGTCCAGAGGCATTTGTGCTGAATGGATGCTTTGCTTTTAGAAGTCTTGGCTATATTATGTGCTGTGCACAAAGGTGTCATTCTGGATCACACTGAAAGTTCTGACATTTCACGTTACTGTTGGCTTGGGTTTCAGTTATGTACATAACTTTCTGTGCCAGGTTGAGATGAGGTCAGACTGATGTGAACAAGTGATGCTGAGCTGCAGCTAGGTCTGTCTCAAAAAGTGTGATAGATGATCACAGAAGAATCTGGCGTTATGATCATACATTACACTAGCTTCATGCTTCAGGTCTGAAACTGGCAGACACTGGAACCGCTGTTCATCCTCCATTATTTGTCTGCCATGTACCTGCTCTGCTCAGTGAGCCCAAAAGGCTTTTGGGTCCACCATGCCCAGCAGGCACTTGCATGTAATTGCGGTTACATGTGGTAACAGTAGCAGTGGGCAGGATGCGTGGGAGGTCATGGAGCAGGTCTCAGCTGGGCTCTGGGAGCAGCAGTGGCAGCTAGAGCAGAGTCCAAAAGCAGCATCGGCAGCACTAGTGCCATTACCACCACTGCGCAGCTGCTGCATGTTTGAGTGCCTGTCCAATAACTAGCTCACTACTTACATCTCTTCAATAGGCATTTACCAGCACAGGGATTTAGTTATAACCGTTATAACGATGAAGATAAAACATTGGCTAATTTCAGTGTCAGGGTCTAGTCTCCCATTGAGCCATGAAACATTCACATGGTAGCTCCTAATATAGCTTTAGGCTGCTTCCCACACTAATGGTTTGTTCTTGGTTGTGTGGAATTTGGGGTAGGGAGAGGGGCAAATCCTCTCCCTCCCTCCCCGCTAAATGCTGGGGGAGTCTAATGTGGAAGGGGCATAGGTGTAAAGTTCATAGAAGCTAGGGGGTGGGGCTGAGCTCCCCCTATTTTTAGTAAGCCCCTCCCTTGGAATTTTTAAAAAAAGAAACACATTTACATTATACTGAAATATTATCAAGTGCTGCTTGTTTGGCTTCTATAAGCAGCAATATGTCACAATAAAAATTAATGTAAGTTTTCCAAGCTGAATATTTTGTCAGTTTCTAGAGTTTCTACTCAAACTAGAAATTTAGAGTCTGAGTTGTTTTTTTGTTTTGTTTTTAAAGAGTCATTTTGGGCCTTCCTTAAAATGTGTAGAACTTTACACTTATGAGAAGGAGCCTTACTTTTTCACATTTTGCTGTGGTAGCAAGTTTCACAAGCTTTAGTCTACTATAAGCTACAGCAGTAACCAAGTTCTCATCGTAACCAAGCCAAGTATGTGCACTTGAGACCTCGCATCTTCATGAATGTTAGACCCCTTGTCTCTCCCTCTGTTCCCCTTCCTAAGTCTCTCCCCTAGCTCCTGTCTCTCAGATTGTAAGCCCTAGGGGCAGGGACCGTGTCTATTTTATTACTTTGTAAAGTGCCAGGTACACTGCTGGCGCTATATAAATGTTTGTTAATAATAATAATAATAAGGTGCATAACTAATTAGAGGCTGCCCAGCCCCTTCACCCATCCAGGTCTCTGCTAGCAATTCATAAGCCCACAGGCTCCCAATTTATGGATGGGGTCACAATTTGATTGATATCTGATATAGTTTGCATGTGCTTTGTTGTTGGGTGAGGTCACAGTATTGAATTCTCAAAATGGGGTCACACGAAAAAGATTGGGTACCATTTGGGTCATCATTTGTCTATCTTGTATGCCTGTACCTGAGCCTAGTAATGCAACTGAAGTCCCAATTTATACATATACCCACTGCTGACACAGAGCAGCCAAGCAGCATGCACTGAGGTATTACAGCAACACAGTTTGTCTGTCTTTAAATTTGTTAAATGCATTAATATTTAGTGAGATAGCAAAATGCGTGTTATGTTAGTGTAACGAAATACGCACAGGACACTTGCCCCCTCTCAGGACCTTTTGCCCTCCCCACCTATTTTGCCAATATGGCTACAGACCTGCGTTACACTCTCGAGTCTCCAGGATATAGCACACATCTGAGCATGTTCCATATTCCTCCCCATCTGAGGGGAATCCAGAGGCTGGTCAGAGAGTCAGAAGCAACGTTATGAGAGAGAACCAAGAGCTCAGTTAGAGAGGCAGTTATGGAGAAATAGGATCAGGAAAAGACTAGGAGGACTGGATGGGGATGTGCAGTGAGTAGGATCAGGCTCTCTCGACATAAGACCCTGGAGAAAGGGGCTAAAGACCCTGGGGAATCAGGAGGTAAAAGGAATTGAGATAGTTCTAACGCTGGCCTTAGAATTTGCAGGGCCCAGGGTGAAGATAAAATGTGGGGCTGCTCCATGGGGCCTTAAATGTGGTCATGTTTGGGACCCTGCTGGGAGGGAGTGGGGCCCCCATGCCCTGCCCTGGTGAAGACAGGGGTCACTGCGTGGGGCCCAAAAAGCGTGGGGGCCAGGGTGGTTGCCCTGGGTCACTCTGTGGTAACTGTGACTGGTTCATAGTGCAATCCATTTATGTCAAACTTGCAGAACTCAGATTTCTGGTTAAGTCAAAAAAATATGTTGCCCCCAGCCTTGAGTCTAACAAATGTATTGCTTCTTAAATTGGATAAGACAAATTCTGTACCCTAAAAATTCCAATGTCTAAGGTATATAGAGTATACCTACCTAGCTAAAAACATCAGTACCTTTGAGTGAATTGATGATTACCTGGCAGTATGTGGTTAAAAATACTGTAATATATACCCTCCAAACTTGCAGTGCAATGCAGTGGTGACCTCATCCCCTGCCTGTGTTGCACGATGTTCTGCTCAAGTGAGTGGCAGAACTATGTTTCATGCTGGAGCCAGTATGGGGCTTGAAGTGCAGGCAGGCATAGCACTTCTGTTCCCAGCTGTTTGGGTGAATGGCAGGAACAGGAGTAACGCTGCATTGCGTGGCAAGTTTGGAGGGTTTATACTGTATTTTAATCATACACTGCCAAGAAATCATGAATCTACTCAAAAGTGCTGATATTTTTAGCTGGAAGGGTAAAGTAGTGTTTGAGTAAAACCTACACTGCTTGATTTATTTAACTCTGCATAAGATGAATTTCTGATAAGCAGAATTTTTTTTAGAGGTCCCACAAAATTTGACTTAACAGGACTGCATGGTATCTGTAACTTGAGAGGACACTGCTGGAGCCAGGAGCTGCCCTGAGCTCGCCCCTTCTCTTTGTCCCTGCAAAACCGCCTAGCCATGAGTTCGTGGGGATTCCTGGTGCCCTGTGCCCCCAGTGTAACATCCTCCCCTCCCCACCTTTGTTACAGAGGGAGAGGGGGTGGGGCCAGGGAGTCTCCTCCCAGCACATCCGGCCGGTGGGACTGAAGAGCGGCGTGCATCCCAGCCACCACCAGGCCACTGACACCATCTGTCCACCCCCACCACCCCCTGTGGCCACTGTTATCCATGCATTCATCACCTCAAGATTGGACTACTACAATGCACTCTATGTGGGGCTACCCTTGGTGATGATCTGGAGACTGCAGCTGGTGCAGAATGTGGCGGCCACCTCCTGGTGGGGACGGGCTGCTGCAAGCACATAACACCAGTGTTCTAGTCTCTGCACTGGCTGCCCAGTCTTCCAGGCCCAATTCAACATGTTGGTTCTTACCTTTAAAGCCCAATGCAGCCTGGACCCCGCTTATCTGGAGACCGCTTCATCCCTCGGGTCCTGAATCGGCCCCTGCGGTCAGCTGGGAGTGCCCTCCTGGAGGTCCCTTTGGTATCCCGAGTGGTGACGTTTGAGAGGGCATTCTTGGTGGCTGTGCCAAAGCTGTGAAACTCTCTCCTAGCGAAGGTCCACCTATCTCCAGATCTCCCCTCCTTCCATAGACAATGTAAAACCTGGCTGTTTTGTCAGGCGTCTGGTGAGGGGAACAGGTAGTGGGGGTGAGGGGATTTATTCAGGCTTCATTGGTCATTATATTTTAGCATAGAGATTTTTATATTTGATATTATATGTATTTTTTACCTTTGTATCTGTGTTTTTCCTGTTTTATTTGTTAGCCACCCTGAGCTGCCATTGGGCAGGAGGAGGTGTGATATAAACTGTGAAAATAAATAAAATAAATTAAAAACAACAACAACAAAACCCCCAGACCTCACCAGGAGGGATGCATGAGTGCTGGCTCTGCAATGTCTTATTTAGGTGAAACTGAAGCACCATGGTACGGAGAGGTGCAGTGCTCTGGGTGCAGTCACATGAGACATTACCCTACTTTGGGCAACATTACCATGCAATGCAGTGGCTCGTGTGGCTGGTAGCCGCCAGATGTTTACCCCGCTTTGGGAAACCTTGCTACACCCGTGTCCTCAGAAAAAGACTGGTGACGCGGTGCATAGTAAGGGTGCCCAAAGTGGGCTGCTTGGTGGCGGCTGCAATTGCCCGCCATGAGGTCGTCAGGGGTCAGGTCCGCCCTTGCTCATGTGCCTACACTCTTTTTCATTAACACTTTCTTCAGAAAGTCAAGCTTCTGATCTCTCCATGACTCTGTTTTCTTATTCATAAAATGGAAATAGTATTGCTGTTGTTTGTAGGCTTTTGTGAAGCTAAATGAATTGATTTCCTGCAGCGGAAAAGCGTTATTCAAACCCTGTGATACTAATAGTTTGGCAGAGAGACTCTGGTCTCTGGCAGAGAGTAGCAGACAGTCATGCACACACAGCTCTTAGTAGCCAAGCTTCCCCTTGACTTAGACACCCTAGCTCATTTCTTACCTTCCTGCGGCTAGACCCTGCCTGCCAAGAGCAAACCAAAGCTTGGTAGCCAAACCTGTACGAACTTGGGGGAAGCTCACATTGAGATGCAGCTTCTGCAGCTCTCGCTTGACAACACTTCAGGGAAAGATGAGAGTTGCTCATAGAGCTTTCTGACTCATTCTTCAAGCATTCCTGGAAAGGCTGTGACCAACTGTAATTGGTTTTTACGGACAGGAGCATCACACATTATTTCCAAAAGATTCATTTTCTTTACAGTTTAAAGAGAGCCCCCAAAGTTCCCATTATACAGATTTATAACCAAAACAGGCCTCCTCCCTCCCCACAGAGATTAAGAACATTGCTGACTTCATGTCTCTTTATTTCTAATGTCATTTTGCAAATTTTATATTTGCCTGTGTAGAAATTGTATAGAAAATATTAAATATAATGAATTTAATTGTTATAGCCACTATAATTAACCTGTGGTACCTATAACTATGGTATTTAATGCATCTGTCCTCACAATATCCTTGGTCAGTGCTGTTATTCCTATTGTACAGAAGGGGAACTAAGGCAAGAGACTTGTCCAAGGCCACATAAAATCTGTGGCAAACCGGGGAACTGAACTCAGATCTTCTGCATCTCGTACTAGCAACTACTACTAATACAGAGAACTTGCACGATTAGGGATGCAATAGAGATCAGGTCCTGTCAGGGGAGGGCTGCTCTAGCATACAGTTAGATACTATTGCAGTGGACACAACAATATAAGTACCACCTAGATAAACATGATCCCTGAATGTGAAGGTTGCTTGATAGATGCAGATCATCACTGCATCACATCCATGGAGTTCTGGCCACTCCCAACTTTTAAGTGCTGTTTCTGGTTGGCTCCCAGGAAGTGGATGTGTCTGTGGTACCACTTACTGTACTGTACTGGCACACACACAAATCCAGTGCCAACATGTCGCAAGGGCTAAATAGTGTTCATCCAAAAGCCCTCAAATGTGATAGATTTTAAAACCAAAGGCAGTATTACGATTGTCCAGTTTGACATTTTGCAAAACACAGGCCGCTGAAATGTACCAAGCAGTTTCTGCATGATTGAGCAGTAGCATGTGTTTTAGAAAGATACCCACTCTTTAGGTAGAGACTTCAAGTGATGGCGATCCCACCTGTCCTTAGCACTGCTCTTACTGAAGTGTGCAGCTGTGCCCATACAACACTCAGAGGGCTCATACAGCCCTGCAAAGGAAAGTGTGAATGCAGCCACAGATCTAGTCTTGGGAAACATTCACCAACTAGAGCTCAGGTACTTGTGAACTTGAATCTAACTGACTGTGTTTCTTATCCACCGCACCCCCTTTCAGACAACATGCTCTGCCAGGTAAGGAACAAGGAGCTACTAGCTCACGTTACAAATAAATAAGCGGTGACCTAAAGACAGTGTAAAGAACTGAACCCACGTGGCTACCCAGCCACACTGCTAATGCTACTGAAACACCCTAACAGCTATTTCACTAATGAGCAATAGGCAACATCCTTTTCCAGTTGCAGCCACCTACAGGTCAAGTGGCTAAGCTATGAAAAACAAATCTGGAGATCTTTTGTTCAAGATTGTGCTATGTGAGGGCAGGGATGTAGCTATGGTGGGATGGGCCTTGGTGCAGAAGAGGGAATGCCCCACCCTCCATCCCCAAAGCAAAGGAGAGTAGAGGAACTGGGAAATCTGAGGTCACTGGGATAGGGGGTCATTGGGGCAGGGAGGATTTGGGGAATGGGATGCTGGGAGAGGGGGCCGAAGAATGGGAAAGTGGGAAATTCGGGTCTACCAGGGCAGAGGGAGGCACTGGGACAGGAAGTGGGCTGCCAGGGAGGATGGGCTCACCAGAAGCATGAAACAGGGCAACAAGGCATGCTGGGCCAGGAAAGTGGGGGTTGGCAGGTTTGGCAGAGCAGTCTGCAGGTGTGTGCTCAAGCAGCTTCCAGTCCCTGCCCCCCCCCTGCCTCCTCAAATTCAGGGGTGGGGGGGAAGTAGCAGCAGGCGATGCAGCTGCCTAAGGCACAGGCATCACTAGGCACATAGATCCCAGTGCAGCTGCATGGGTTGTCCCTATTATAGCTACGCTCCTTTGGGAGGGGATGCAATAAGTTTATAACTGACTTTACTTTTTCAAGCATGCTTTACAGAAACTTTTTTATTCTTTTTCAGCTTCACCTGAATGTTAGGCAATGAGCTATTTACAATGTGCATAAAATTACACAAATCAGCATTTGCTAATTCATTCTAATTAGAAGATGGAGGGGATTCTGTGAACATAGGTTTGAAATATATGCACATGCAGAAAATCACTCCATATCCTGGGACAAAAAGTTAGCGACAACATTGGTTCCTAGTAGGTTATTTATTCACCCGCTCTATTAAAAACACATGCATTATTTCTAATCCAAATCTGCCTAGCTTCAGCTTTCACTGGCTGGCATTACGCCTTTGTCTGTCATTTGCTACTCAGAAAAGCCCTTTGTATGTAAGCAGAGTTGGCACTCCCTTCTGCTGTGCCCCTAGCTGGGGACATAAAGTGTGGGTGGAGCTATGGCCATAAGGGGCAGGGCTTCTGCATGCATGACACAGCTGGGGCAGAGCGAGGGGCACAAAGGGTGGCATAGGAGACATGGCAGAGGTGGAGCTATGACTGTGAGGGAGAGGGCTAGAGTTGTGATTGCACACCGGGCACCAGCAGCACCCTAGAGTGCCTACCTTGCCAGACTCTAGTACGGGTATTCAGATTGTCATAATGTCAACTTAACCTCAGATTCTCTACTGCCATAAATAGTTGCAATTCTGCACTGAAGCCGGCAGAGTTAAACCATTTCATGTCAGATGAGAAGTTGGCTCACAGCATCTGAACGGCTAGCAAAAATATTTCATTTCTGTGTATTTTAGGAGGGTAGCAAAATGTTATGCTTATCGCTTTGTGAATGGCATGGGGGGTGAGCTTAGAGATTGTAGATCCATGTGCTTTATGCCAGTCCCAGGTAGATTGGTTGGAATCGTAAAGAGAGTCTTATGAAACACTGAGATGAACAGGTAACAAGCCAGACTGTGCCTCTCCAATCTAGTAGCAAGAGCATGGTTGTCATTTTGGTCTCAAATGGGCAAAAAATGGTGTATAATATAAATGAGACGGTAGCCCGCACCAGGAGGGTGACTGTTCAGCCCATGTTTGCTGCCCATTTATTAGGTGGCTGCAAGATGCGCACTGCCATGTGCCATGGAGCTTCCACTCACAGCAGAGTCCTGGGGCATTGTGGGCCCACCACATGAGCCAATCTGGGCTAGTGTTCACCCACATGTCCACCCCCGTCCGTTAGGGTAGCAATCCCTCTATACCCAGCCCCTGTCTATTAGTCCCAGCGATCGGAGTAGTAAGAAAGCTCGCGCCTCACTCTCTCTGGGGATTCTACTGTTTAATTTCATTTTGGAATGCTCAAAAACAGCACTCCAAAAGGCAGGGGGTGGGTGGGTGGGAACAAAAAACCCAGGAAGCAAACAGCAGAGAAAGCTTCCTAGACCCAGAATTCTCCCAGCTGTAAGTCATGAGGGAGGGAGATGGTGGTGAGTGGAGTCTGCCCATGCATTGGGTTTGCTGCACAAAACCCCCTCAGTGTGGACTGCCAGGACTCCTGTAGGCTATTGTCTGTTTATTTCCGCCCAAGGTTCAGATGATACCTTTTACTGACCTCACTTTGATTGGTGAGAATGTGCAAGCTCTGAAGCTAGTCATGAGAAGCTATTAAAAGTCAGCTAAACGCTCAGTATAGAGTTAGGCACAAATACACAGTTTCATTTCTGACTATTTCATCAGTCTCTGCTCTTGCCTTATTGGGGATGTAAAAAAGTGGGTGACAATGAGAAGTGACACATTTTTCACATAACACAAAACTATTTAGAGGAGTCAATGCTAGAAAGGACTCTGAGGACCCAACAGGCTTATATGAAGAAATGTCATGCGTGAGACCCGAGGACTGAGCAGTTAGGTTTGGTACCAAGTATTGGGCTGTGAAACTGATCAGCACAGGATGTCTGGGTCTGAGGCATCATGGGGTGTTAACACATGAGACGGGGCCCCACACTTGTCCCCCTTTAACCCAGATATATCCACCCATGTGAAGGGCAGCTGCTAGATGTTCACCCCAGTTTAGGCCAGGGCAGCTCCGCATGGTATCACCCCCAGAAAGATGCGGCACGCTTTTGGGAGTAACCCGGCTTGAACCAGGGCTACGCGCTTCCCGAGCTCAGCCTCCTGTCTGATGGTAGGAGGGCATGGGTCAGGCCGCGTTCTCAACAATAGAGTTGTGGTCATGAGAGGTGGGGGGGATCTCCAGCAAGTATCAGGGTAAACTGTGCTACACTGCTTGAGGAAGGGCAGAGGTAGCAACTCTATGGGAGGCGCAGCACAACTCTATGCGGGGGTGGTGCGCAGATGGACCTCTCCAGATGGACCGCTCCTGGGGGAACTGCCGACTTGTCTGCTGGGGTTCTCATGGAGCCTGCACAAGGCAGCTGCAGGGGTGGGGATGAAACAGCTCCAGGATCTGGCAGGCTCCCAATCCATCTGTTCACACCCATAGTCAATATAGCAAGCAGAGGGTAAGAGCCAGAAGGTCAGTCCAGGAAAATCATCTAGCCAATGTGTAGCCAAGAATTAAGGCAAAGAAATAACTTTGGGTTGGGGTGGACCATGACTCAGGTGGAAGAGCACATACTTTGAATGTATAAGGTCCCAAGTTCAATTCCCAGCATCACCAATTAAGGATCTCTGGTAGCATGCCTGGGTAAGGACTCTGTTGGGGATCCTGGAGGATCCTGGTAGCATGCCTGGGTGAGGCCTCTGTTGGGGGATCTTGGAGGATCTCAGGTAGCATGCCTAGGTGAGGCCTGAGCTGAATTTGAAACCCTGCTGCCATGTCAAGTTGTGACAATACTGGGATGGACCATTGGTCTGAGTCCATTAGGCAGCTCTTTATATAACAAGGGCAAGAAGGAGTCTTGGTTGTTTTTAGCAGAGACAGTTAAGTGCTGAAATTTATCACAAGCAAGGGGTTTCACTGAGCCAAAGATGTCTCTGGGCCCAGCTACTAGACTAATCAGTCAGGCTGACAGGTCAAAATTTCAAAAATAAGGGACCCTACAGAGCTGAAGAATACCAAATAGGAGACATCCATTTTGTTCTACGTTGTTTGTAGCCTCTTGCATTGAGGACTTTAAGGGCTGCTGCAGTACACATGCAAGACTGGGTCACTAGGCTTTCATTGCTTAGGGACTGGACCAGGGACCGTGGACCCAAAACTGTCCCTGCCCAGGAGAACCAGCAACACAGACCCTTCTAGCTAGTCAAGATGCTTCTTATTGTAGAGTTAGCTTTTTGCTGAATAACACACAGCAGAAGTTTCTTCAAAACAGAACTTTACTAAGAGCTCAGAAAACATGCTTCCATACTGTACAGTAGAGGTGGGACCCTGGGCCCATTACCGGCTACCGGATTTACCGGTTACCGGTACTACAAAAACCAGATTCCCGGATTAAATCCGGTATGCCGGTACCGGATTTATTTCATTGAGTTCAATGGGGCGCTGTGTCCCCATTGAACTCAATGAAATAAATGAATTCCTTCCCCCTCCCCCTCCCAGGCTGCGCGGGTGGAAGGGGGGACACCCCCC
>QEPC01000136.1:5879471-5913804 GCA_003113815.1 Sphenodon punctatus | reverse complement strand
CAGAGACGCTCTAGGCCTTCCGGGCTGCAGATGTCGCTATGTACAAGATCAAGTGGTTTTGTGGCTCTATTCTGACTCTTCTTAGGAAGTGTAGCCCTCATGACTTTGGCTTTGATGCAACAGTCGCATTTCATGATCATGGGACATGGTGATACCTTAAGGTCTTTGGTCAACTGCTGTCTGTGCATTTCCTTGATGTTGTCTGGGTGTCTATGTCCCATGTGTCTATGCCACAGGTGGATGCAGTCATCGTGTGGCTTGTGCACAGTGAGCTTCACCTGTTCTTTCACTGTGCTCAGATGGTACAGGTGCTCATCTGCAGTGGCGCTGGCCAGTACTTTTGTCCCACTTTGAATTGTGCATTTGTCTCCCTGGAAATGGATGGTGACCCCCCTCGCTGCCAGGCACCTCACGGACAAGAGTCCCCCTTCTAAGTTGGGCACACAGAGCACATCTTTCATGAATATGGTCAGTGTGCCTCCTTGTGACTGGTTACAGTACAGGAATGCTTGTCCAATTCCTTCGCGTTGATACTTCTCCCATTTGCAAGGTAGATTCTTTATTTACTGCTCAGATCCAGCCCTGTGAAGAATCGTTTATCGCTAGTCATGTGGCTCATTGCCCCAGAGTCTACACACCAATTTTGGGATGAGCTGTCTTGCATTGCTCTGAAGCACCCACTCCATTGTTGAGTGACTGTGTTGCTGTTTGTGACTTTAACCCTCTGCTTAGGTGTTCGTGGAGACTGTTTTTGCAGTTCTGCTTTCCATATATAGCAGTCTTTCTTTAAATGTCCCTCTTTTTTGCATCTGAAGCATACTCTGGTTTCCCTCTTAGGAGCGTTGTCTGAGGTTTTCAGTGCAGTCTCATTACCCTGCTTTAGATCATTCTGCAGGTTCTCCTTTCTGCACTGGAATTCATCCACAAGTCTACCTTTAAAAATTCCAGCTTCAGTTCAACCTCTGGCCTTGTCTCTAGGGCACTGATGAGAGCACTATAAGATTCAGGCAGGCTGCAGAGGAGTAGGGCTACCACTCCTTTATATCTTCTCCAATGCCATGCACGCAGCTGTGCCACTACTTCCAACACAGCATTTATATGCTCCTGCATTTCACTTTCTTTGCCAAGCCTCATTTTGTATAGTTTCCTCAGTAGAAACAGTTTGCTATTCAGGCTAGTTCTCTCATGCAAGTTTTGCAATGCAATTCACATGCCTCTTGCTGTGGTCTCACTTCTTATATGGACTAGCTGGTCATTTTCTACCAATAAACTTATTGTAGCCTTTGCGAACCTGTCCTTTTTATCCCATTCCGCATGATTTGCTGCTGGTCTGTTCCTGGTAATCACCTCCCATAGATCATCTTTAGACAGCAGCATTTCCACTTTAAACTTCCACAACTGGTAGTTTACATTGTTCAGCTTTCCTACTGAAAGTCTGAGTTGCTTGCCATACTTGCTTCCCTCCATTTCCCCATCTGGGATTTAGGCCTTCTTACTCACAGTCAGTAGGCCTCTCTGTCTGGGAGTTTTCTTTCACAGTCTGCACTCCTTCTGGGCTGCTTCTAGTCTTCAAAATTGCCTTGAAGATGTCCTGGCCCCATAACCTATTGTAGAGTTAGCTTTCTGTTGAATAACACACAGCAGAAGTTTCTTCAAAACAGAAATTGACTAAGAGCCCAGAAGACATGCTTCCATACTGTACAGACTGCATGGGACAAGATGGAGAGAGAGAGAGGAGAAGAGAGGAGACAAGGAGGAAAAAAACCCCTGTTTCATCCCCTCTCCCTACTGGACAAGCCCCATATTAAGCTTGCAGAGCTTTCAATGGGCTTTTACTTGTGACTGTGTCATGTGGAGGGGGATGAACGCGGGACACACAGGGGGACAAGAGGAGCACTGGAGAAAAGGGTCCAGCTACTCCGTCCCGGAGGAGTGGAACTCCACACACTGCTCCTAGGTCACTCGTGGGGATAATAAGGCCCGTCAGGATAGAGTGGTGGCCCTTAACTCCCAAAGAGAGTAGGCCTCTATCATCAGTGGGTGCCGAGCAATCTGTGCCGAAGGGCTCCTCCGTACCCACTACCCTCCTATCACTCATCACAATCGCGCAAGGGGGTGAATGAATGAATAATGTTTATTGTTTGGGCCAAGCCCTTTAACAAATACAAAGCACATAAATAACAATCTACAAATAAAAATAATATACTAAAAGGTATAAATATAAAATATAAAATATAAATATAAATCTACCTGTCCGGCAGGCACTCCAAGGGTAATCAAAATAGATCCGAAACCTTACCATCTGTATATTCCCGGAATACCTAGAAAATCTCACACTTCTAGGATCGCGAGTTACCCCAAACCAGATTACTGCTTAGCTAAAGCCGTATACTAAAGAAGGGGCATCGAATTCTGTAAGCAGCCAAACCAAATTTGGCCACTAGCCTGGATTGGGCAGCATCAGCTAGGTAAAGTAGACTCTGCAGGTTATTGGTGCATAAGCTTTGTGGAATACCAAATCTCCCCAGATATTTATTCCTAGGCCCTACCAAAACTGGGCAATGGAAGAGAACATGGGCCAAGGTGTCCACCAGCCAAAGATGGCATAAAGGGCAGAAGCGCAATTCCCAGGGAATCCCTTTAAGCCGCCCCTCCAGTTCCATGGATGGGAAGGTATTAGTTCTCATTCTGAAAAGGATCTTACGCTCCTCGACTTCCATCCAGTGGAATAAATAGTAGTGGGAAATTGTCAGTGGGGAATTTGGGATTAAATAGAGGGGAGCAACCTTTTGTGCTGAAACAAGGGTCCCCTCTCCTTGGAGAGTTTGGTCATGGATACGTCTGAATAGCAGATTTTTAGCTGCCTGGTATCCCAAATTGGCCAGACTCCCCGGGGAAAACCCCAAAAGGGCAACTTCCCGTTCGACCACCTGCGACCACTCAGCCCCTAGCCCACTACTTAGGGCCAAAGATAGGAGTGAGTCCTTCCGAGGGGGAAAAAGCACAACCTTAGCCCAGAAGCCAACCGCGGCCTTCAGGGCAGTTGCTTTAAGCGGCAAACAGCCCACTTCTGCCCTTAAGATTGCTTGAGGCGTCCCCTTATGAGCCCCCGTGATCATCCGGAGGAACCTGTTCTGGACAGGTTCAAGGGAGGTAAGGTAAGAGAGTCCCCAAATAGGGAAGGCATATAGTAGTTGCCCTAGGACTTTGGCTCTGAAGACTCGCAGAGCTGGTAACACCAATCGTCCCCCGCGACCACAAAAAAATCTCCATATAGCCATAGTGGTTTTCTTTACTAATTGCATAACGGCAGAACGATGAGTTTCCCAACGACCATTAGAGGCAAAAATCACCCCTAAGTATTTATAGGATTGGACTTGCTCGATTCTATTAGAGCCAAGAGTCCAGCGCCGAAGTCTTTGAAGGCCTCTACTCCCCACCACCAAAACCTTAGTCTTAGAGACATTGATGGTCAAAAATTCTCCCAAGCAAAACTCCCCAAAAGCTTGCATAGCACGCCGCAGTCCAATAGGGGTCTGAGAAATCAAGACCACATCATCGGCATACAGCAAAAGAAAACATTTTGGATGCATGTGTCTCAACTCGCCTTAAGGCCTTAACTGAGTCATTTAGGTAAAGATTAAATAGTGCCGGAGCCAGGAGACAGCCTTGCCGAACTCCTGCTTGCACCTCACCAGTTGGGACAGAGCTCCATTCTGATTATAACGGACATGTAGGATATTACACTCGCCCAAGGGCATAGGGAAAGTGGTGCTGATGGTGGAGGGATGCTGGGTAAGGGTCCCAGGTAAGCAGCGGAAGGAAAAGGGGGTACTCACACAGGTAAGGGGAGGGGAGGTACCCCTGGAGGGGGAAGTCAGACTCGCCCCTGCTCTCTCACCGCTCACTCACTCTCCCAGTCAATCCAATGGAAGGGGTACAAAGGCAAGGGGCACTCCCTCCGGGGTCACACATGCTGCTAGGCATAGTACAAGGGGAAGGTGGGAACACACAGGGCAAGACAAGCAACACAACTAGACTCCAAAACGCTTAGCTTTCTCTCTCTCTCTGTCAGCAAGGGGGCCAGTCTGAGCAGATCACCGACGCTGTATGCTCTGCAGTGCCAGTGTTTACGGAGAAGGCAATGCACCTGAAGCCGCAGAGAGCTGCACAGCTGTGCTGGCCTCGCCCCCATGCTCTGCATGGCAGTGGGGGGAAGGCCCCGCCTCCAGATCCTGTTGTCGCGGTGTCATGGCAACCACTGGGTCCATTGCTGTGCTCAGGACAGGGGTGGGCGGCTCCGTGACGGTGAGAGGCTCTGGGGGTTGGGCTCCATGACGCACTCAGGCTCGCTGGCCCAGGATCCCTCGGGTGGGGGCATGGGGCCCAGCCCTGATAGACTGTTGCACAATCCAACACTTCTGAAGCATGGTATGAATAAAGGTCTCTTATACAGAACAGAATAGCTTGAGACAATGGAAAGGGGAAACAAAAGAGGAAAAAGTTGAATCAAGAATGTTGATTAAATTTTAGCTCCTTCAGCAGTTTGAATAGGCTCCACATCTCAAGCCATGGTTTGATTAGGGAGCTATGCTTTTAGACTTGTGCAAGGTCATAGACTGATATATCCTTACAAGGCCTTTGCTGATTTTATCAATGGAGCTGCATACTGCCCTGGACATGTCAGAACATGCCAATGTCTCTGTAGCAAGGAGCAGGCCTGTGGAGCTGCTGCCCCTTTAAGAGGGGGCTGAGTGTGCCAGCCTTAGCATGTGCATGGGCATGGCAGAGAGCCAGCCCTATAGCTATACACCAGCCTGAATTAAATACAGGCTGATAGAGAAGGAGACAGAGTGAGCAGGACACTGGCCCTTTAAGGGCAGGCAGCCTGGAGAGCTGGCCATGCCCACTCCTGCTTCATAAGAGGCTTCAAGCCAGAGAGGGTTTCACTCTCTGTCTGGGAGCTAAGCAGGCAACATTTCCAGGGACCCTGCAGCAGGGGAGCTGATCAGTACTAAAGACCTGCTGGGGAGAAGCCTGGGCCCCTGGACTTTGGCTGAGAAGACAGCCTGGATGCCTGACTGCCAGTGACTAGCCACTCTGCACTTTCCAAGGTCCAGAAGACTTTGATGGTCAAGGAGAAGCTGTGGACCCAGATATTGAGGAAGGCTGTGCCCAGGAGGGAGCTTGCTGCCTGGAAAGCCTTGGAGTGAGCCAGGGGCCTGCTGGCCTGGCTAGAATGGACTTTGGGGGGTTGATTCTGTGCAGAGTGGATGTCTTTGGCCCTTTTTACATGGGCAGCACCCACGCATGAACACCCTGGGTGTTCATGCGTGGGTGCCATCCGTGTAAATCCCATGGCAGCTGTGTGTGTGTGTGTACGTGCTCCTGCGCACATGCACACACACCCACTTCCACCCATCCCCTACACCTGGAGCAATCAGAGAAAATGGCGGTTGCTCTATGCATGGTGATGGACCCATCTACATCCTTCCTCCACAGCACACACGGACTATAGCACACACTGACACCCCCCCCCCCGTGGCCAGGTAAAAAGGACCTATGTCTTGAAGAGACTAAGCTGGGCCTGCAGGGTGTGAGGCGGATGAGCCAGCAGCCCAGAGACAGCTGTATCCATTAATAAAGAGACGGACCTAATTCATAAACTACATGTGTGCATTGCAGATTCCCAGTGGAAGTGATGGCTGGGGGTGTGATCCTGCGGTGACTTACCGCTGGGGACCCAAACCCTGCTACAGTCTCCCCCACTTCTAACTTTTAAAAAATAAGAGTAGTGTTAGGGTACAATAGCTCATGCCTCCCTTGCTCTCCCTCATCTCCCCTGCTCCCCTAACCGCCTTCGCCCCTTCTCCCTTGCTGCCTCCTATGCCTGGAACTCCTTCCCTGCCCACATTTGCCTTGCCCCCTCCCTCTGCTCCTTCAAATCCCTCCTCAAACCCCACCTCTTCCTCGCTGTCTTTCCCGACGCTTGCTAGAACTTTCCTCTCAACATTTACAGTCTGTCCCCCCCCGACTGCAACCAAGCCAAGCACGTGCACCCCAGACTTCACACCCGCTTGAATGTTTTGTCCCTTGTCTCTCCGTATGTCCCCTCTCCTTGTCTCCCCGGTCCAAGTCTTTTAGATTGTAAGCCATAGGCAGGGACTGCGTCCATCTCATTGTTTTGTAAAGTGTCAAGTACACAGCTGGCGCTATGCAAGTGCTAATAATAATAATAATTAATAATAAGTAAGAGAGCATTTGCCTTCCTTTGCTTGGCACCTTAACTAACAGCACAGACCAACAATAACAACAGTAGTGACAAGTTGAACTCCCATGAGGTTGATACTTGGTGTACACACAACAGGGTGTAAAAACATGGCCCACAGTTCCAGGATCACTCACTGTGTAGTGTCCAGGTTGTGGGCAGCAAGGGCCATTGCTTTCTCTTGTAGGTCATTGAGGTGCTGGATGGACAACAGGCTCTCCTGCCTCTGATTACAAATTACATCAACATTGATCATCAGGACAGGTATAGGCCGAAACACATTTGCCAAGAGAGCATTCAGGTTTGCTGGAGAGGATACTTCCAGCATCATCTCTGGAGTCACAGCATCTGGCAGGTAGACATTAGCCCCTATGTGCGTGATGCCATTCAGTTGGATGCAGAACCCATCCGGGTTACCCAGGCAGTTCTGGCAGTTGTATACCCAAGTAGTTTTCAGCAGGGTACAGCAGGCTTGGTTTCTTTCCAGCCCTTGTTTGATGACAATCCTTGTAATAACGATCCTGTTCGTGTAAAACACTGGTCTCACCTTTCCCACCCATCTAGGGATAGTAAATGAAATTTGGGGTCTAAATTTTTGTATTTAAATTAAGTTAAAGAGAGCATATGCAAATTTACCTGTCTAATCCAGCCAGATCCCTTAAGGGGAGTCCTTCAGCCATAATGATAAGCCAGTATGTCCAGCTTAAGCAACAGTGTAAGATCTTGCTTAAAAGGAAAAAATGGGACTAATGACAAGAGATGTGGAATAAGCTGGGAGAAGCGGTGGCGTGTAGGGATCAAGTGAGGTTCTGGGCTATAGTTAACAAAGGTTTCTCAGTTGAATTTTTCCCCTCAGGAAAGCCATATTGCGCATTTTTTGTGGCAGGATCATTTTTCTAATATCTTTAACCAATTTCCAGAGGCAAGTATTCCAGAACCCCCACTAAGCTTTCCCGGCAGGTGTGAAGAGATATCACGCGATGCAATTGAAAGGTTACTGGAGCGACTTCCATCAAACAAAGCCCCTGGAAAAGACGGGATTCCGGCGGATCTTTTTATTTATTTATTTATTTAAAATTTATATCCCACCCCTCCTGCCCACAGGGCAGCCCGGGGCGGCGAACAACATTCAATAACATTAAAAAAACCCACAATTTAAACAATTTAAAATACAATACAATGTGGGGAAATCCACCTACCCACCCCTGCCCCTTGCCAAAAGCCTGACAGAACAGCCAGGTCTTACATACATGCCAAAACAGCAGGAGAGTGGGAGCCAACCTTGCCTCCTCCAGGAGCTAATTCCACTGCACAGGGGCGGCCACCGAAAAAGATCTAACATTGGTGGCCACCCGCCTCACCCGGGGAACCTCCAAAAAGGCTCCCCAGGAACACAGACAGTGGTGGACTCCGGTTCGCCACAAACTATTTAATAGTATTATACAACATGGGAATATTCCTCGGGGTGGGACACTAGCATCGTTGTGCCCGTTCACAAAAAAGGAGACAAGGCTCTCCCATCCAACTATAGGCCAATTAGCCTTTTGGAAATTATAGCCAAGCTGTTTGCAAAATATCTTCTGAGGAGGTTAGAAGAGTGGGCTACAGAGAACACTATTTTTGTGGAAGAGCAGGCTGGCTTTAGAGCTAATTGGTCAACACTGGACCAATGCTTTGTGTTGGCCCATATTGTGAACAAATATGCATTGATTTGACAGGGCTTGGTTTTTGATACTTTTGTGGATCTGCAAGCTGCTTTCGACAGCATTGACAGATCAATATTGTGGAGGAAATTAAGGGCATATAATATCGATCCACACCTTATATTCCTGATCCAGCTATTATATACGAACACCTGGCTTAGGGTTAGAGTTAGCCCTAAGGGTGATCTAACTGAACCAGTCCAAATGACTAATGGGATCAAGCAGGGATGTGTGTTGGCCCCTTTCCTAGTTAATCTTTATATGAATGACATTGTTTCCAGTCTGCAGGAGTGTGACGGTCACCCACCAACTGTCGGAGGATATCCGGTGACGGTCCTCCTCTATGCAGATGACATGGTTTTGCTTTCCACCTCGAGAGTTGGCATGTGTCGTCAACTGACTAAGTTGAACAACTTTTGCAGTATTAACCATCTTATCATCAACCAGTCTAAAACCAAAGTTATAGTTTTTTCCAGGAAGAGGAAAAAATTTAGTTGGTTTTTGAATTCGGAACCAGTGGAGCAGGTTACTAGATACAAATACCTAGGAATGTGGTTTTCACAATCCGGTAGCTGGAAGCCCCATTTGGACAGTGTTAGGCTAAAAGCTGACCAGACTACAGGTGAACTCCTGAAATTCTGAAGATTGGAGGGTGGAAAACAGATAGCTCCAATGTGATAAGCTGATTCCCCAAATGTTGTACGGGATGGAGATATGGGGGGCAGCGAATACAAATCTCCTTGAAGTTGTGCAAAACAAAGTTCTAAGAATGGTACTAGGAGTTCCCTCCAGCTCCGCAGTTATTATGTAAGAGCTGAAACAGGTATCCCCCGGTTTCTTCTAGAGTTAGAACATTGTTGCTGAGCTAATGTCTTAGAGTCAGGGAAATGGAGGTTGGGCGTCTTCCGGCCATCTGTTGGACTGAACAGTCTAATATGTTTGGGAAGTACCAATGGTATAAGATGGTAATTGGGCATTTGACTCAGCTTGGACTTACATCAACAAGTCTGAGACATTATTCTTGACTACAAGTGAAGCTGCTGATTAACAGCAGGTCAGCTGACGTGGTCCTACAGTTAAAAAGAGCTACCTTAGTAGAACAGAAAATTGCATGTTGGTACCCTTTGTTTAAGATCAGTTTTGAAATTGAACAGTATCTTGTCGCTATATCGAACTTCAAAACAAGGAGAGCATTAACTACACTGTGGTTTAATACGATGCCCACTAATGTGCTCGAAGAGCAGTACCAAGGAGTTTCTCCAGAGCTGAGAGTTTGCCTCTGAGGAGGTCTTGAAGTAGAGGATCTCCAACACTATGTGCTATCCTGTCCTCTTTACAGCAGTTTATGGGGAAATATTCTGGGCCAGTGGCAAGAAGGAAAGGAGCATTGGGATACGCAACTCTTAATTTCATATCTGCTGGCTAATTCAAACAAAGATATGGCCAGAAAAGTTGCTAAACTGGCCTTAATGATGGAAGTGACAAGAAGGAATTTCAAAGAGGGTCTCAGTTTGACTGCTTAGTAGAGATAGTATGCTACCTTTTTATTGGGACTGAGGGCATAGTTTATTTTAAAATTTAAACTCTCTATATGTCTGTGCCATTTGTCTGGATTTCCTTCTAACCACCTAGCATTAACTATCTTTTTGCTTATTGGTATATTTGCTAATGGAATAAGGAAGTGGAGGGCGCTAAATATACGTGTGCACTGGGTTCAGGTATTAAGCTATGGTTAACAAGGCCCTGTGAACTTTGACAAAGAGGGAACGGATTGGTGGTTGAGTTGATGTTTGTATTTGTCCATCATAAGGGGTCAAGGGCTGTCAAGCTCCATGTAGGGTAAGGCACATTCAAAGTATACTAAACATTATTAATGTTGCTGCTGTCTCTGCCGTCTGTCTTGTCCGTTGAATATCTTTATTAATTATTACTTGGATTTCTATTGGATTTTGTTTTTATGATTAATGTAACTTCTTCTCATCATTTTAAGTCGATTATATTTTAATTTTTTTCCAAAATATTTAAATTTGGAAGCAGTAATGGAAATGTATTTTATATTATTGCTTCTCCTATCAAAGTATTTTGGTTTTTAATTTGTGTTTTGATATTTTTTTGAGACCTAATGGTCAAAACAATAAACTTTTGAATCAGCCACCTGTCTAATTCAAAGTTTACACAAATGCCATTCCAATTTTGTGCTGTTCAGAAAGTGGGGCCAGGCTGTGACTGGGAGGGCATTTGTTTGGCTACTTGGGACTTCCTGGAACCACCTACATCTGTGTTTTTCCCTGTCCCTCCCCCCTAGGTAACTATATTATTATGGAGGTGCTGCCCAGATGGCGGTGGTCTTCAGGCGGCGGCCAAAGTCTGTTGGCGGCTGTTCGCGGCAGTGGCAGGTAGAACCCTAGGCTGAATAAGATTTGGGACTTGATTAATCCTTGGACAATAAGCTTTGCAGCACATAAGCTTGGCAAAGAGCTAGGAGCTATGCTTTGCCAGAGTGAGCTCCATTAAATAGCAAGACACAAGATTCAGAGGAACTTGCCTGCTTGCTGTGATAGTTTGAGATTCCTTGGGGTTGGACATTGCCCTTAACTCTGGCTGCAGTATAGGTTGCTCCCCCCTCCCCTCTGTCTGAGGATTGTTTGGGGTGGGGTAGGAGCAGTGGTGCAGAGTAGGGATGTGCGAACAGACCAGAGTTTGGATTTTTTGCCATTTGGCCTGAAAACTTAGTTCGGGTTTGTGGGTTCAGTCCCACAGAGTTCAGACCCCTCCAAACGTTCGGAAAGTTCGGCCATGGTAGAGGCTTGGGGCACTCCAGGGGGGCCCGTGGGGGCATGGCAGGCTGTCGGAGGCACAGCAGCAGCAGAGACCGGAAAGGCTTGGGGCTTGGCACCCCGGGTTGCCCAGGCAGGCAGGCTCAGCACTTGACCCCCCGAGGTGCCCGTGGGGGCATGGATGGTCATCTGAGACCCAGTGGCAGCAGCAGTAGAGGCCAGGCATTGCAGGCTGCCAGGCATCAGTGGAGCAGTGGCAGAGGCCTGGCCAGGGCTCGGTGGCTGGCACCCCTACTTGGCCAGGCATTGTAGGTTGGCTGGCATCAGTGGAACATTTGCAGACAATGAAGTGGAATGACAGCCCTCCCTGCCTGAAACGTAGGCCCCAGAACCCTAACGGTGGGTCCTGGAGCTGGAGTGGCTGGCTGTTTCTTGATACAGTGGAATGATGGCTCCCTGTGAGCAGAATGATGGCCCCAGAACCCTGACGGTGGGCCCTACAGCTGCTGCTGCTGCTGCTCTCCCTGCTGCCATTGCCTGGGGATCAGGCCCTGCCTCTAGCAGCTGGGATGGGATCCACCAGCCCTGGACTGCTGGGGATTACATCAATGATGGGGGTCGGGGACATTGGTGGCCCTGGAGGAACATCCTACCCCAAAGCGCAGGGGTGCCTGGTGGGTTTGGAGGCTGGTAGGGTAGTAGGTGGGTTCAACCTGCTGCTGGCAGGCCTAGGGGAGGAGTGTAGCATAGGGGCGGAACCAGGGCAACAATAGGTGGAGCCAGGGCAATGGTAGGTGGAGCCAGGGCATAACCCAGCAGCAAAGAGTTCCCAAGGTTAACACTGGATGGACATTACATTACTTAATGCTGCGAATGCTGCTGTGTGAAGCACTGCCACCGGGGAATAGAGAACCCTCTTACTGGGGTCCTGTACACTCTCTTTCCCACCAGGTCCAAATTAACCATAGTAGGTTAAAAAATATGATCATGTTGCCATCGCCTACCTTTATCCTGAATCCTTGATTTTCATGGCTTGGCCACCTGTAGTCTTCTGAAGGTGTAGGCTTTGGGACAAGCCTTCCTTGGAGAACTTGGGAGGACTGAGTTAGCTCCCTGTTCTGCGACAAGCCGAATCAGAAGAGAATGAAAGGGAAGAGAAGAACAGGACAGAGGAGAAGTAGGAGGGGAAAGGCTTTGGTTTTGGAGCACAAGAAGAGGGGAAGATATGGGTTCAGTTGGGAACAGGATTTCCTTGTTGTCTGCAGCCTTCTCTTCTGCCGTGCTCCTACCTACTTTCTCCTATGTTCACAAGGAGAGTGAGGCGAGATGTTGAATCATGCCAGATCTCAGAAAAGGCCCCTTCAGACCAGAATCCCTAGTAGCTACACCACCAAATGCCTGTCCAAGCACACAGGCCCTTTTCATGTATAGTTTTGCCCCTTTCGGGGCTGCATAACATTGCAAGCAACCCAGGTCCATGCAGACCAGCATCCCTAGTAGCTACACCAATAAGATGCCTGTCCAAACACACAGACCCTTTTCATTTAAAGTTTGGCCCCTTTTGGGACTGCATAGCATTGCAAGCAACCCAGGCCCATGCAGACCAGCATCCCTAGTAGCTACACCACCAAACGCCTGTCCAAGCACACAGACCCTTTTTGTTGTTGTTTAAGTTTGCCTGTTGCTGGCCTGCATTGCAAGCAAACTACTTTCCAGCAGCAGTGAAACAGCGAAGGGAGGCACCATTTTAAAAAAAGAGTAGCCACAACCAGTAGATCTACAAATTTACAAAATGGCCTCTCTACTAGAGAGGGGGAAGCCATTTGGTCTCTACTCACAACATCACACCAAACTGCAAAGGGCAGGGCCATTTTAAAATGCAAGGAACATTCCAGCAAAAACTGGATTGGAAACCTTCCTCCATCCAAGTCCCTAGGTCCCCCCACCCAGAAAGCATATGTCTAAAAGAGGAAAGTGACCAATTTTAACTAGGAAAGTAGCCATGGCCAGTGACGCCCCAGAAAATGATCACAGCCTTTGCACATGCTTGGGGGAGGAGGACGGGAAACCAGCTCCCCATGTGTCACAGTCTCCCAGTCCACCCCACCCCCAGCCCCATTGACCAGGCCTCAGTCAGACTCCCCATGTCCCCCCCTCCCCCATGTCTCTCAGTGGCATTCACCCACTCCCCCCACTTAGGGTTGCCATAGATGCAATTTTTTTAGAAGGCACTTATGAGATATACAGGTTGCAGGGCTGCATTGGTTCCAATATAGCCCTGTAACCTGCATATCTCACAAGTGCCCTCTAAAAATGTGCATCTATGGCAACCCTAACCATACTCCATTGTCCAGCCAGATTCCCCAAGTCCCCCTACTCCCCCAGTGCACCCCACTCTACACTACCCCTCCCCCATGTCTCCCAGTACGACCCCCCCAAGGCAGCTGGCAGCACAATAATAAAACACACACAATCAACAGTTACAATTCATAATTAAAACATACTATAAATCACAATTTAAAAATTAATTTAAAATATGCTGAAAATACAAAAAATATACTAAAAGGACAGAACCATATTATGGGATGGTATCACATATGGTTATTACATACAGATTGCCAATCTGTATGTAATAACCATATGTGATATCATCCCATATGGTTATTACATCCAGATTGCCAATCTGTATGTAATAACCATATGTGATATCATCCCATAATAATCCCTATTATAACATCCCCCCCTCCTCCTAAGACAAGTCCCCCAGCCCCCAGGTCCCCCCAAAAAGCAAAGGCCAAGCCCCAGCTAGGTCCCCAATGTACTCACCAGCAGCAGAACTGAGCCTGGGCAGGCTGAGCTCGGCAGCGTCTCCTCCTCCTCACTCGAGGACAGGATGCTGGGCTTGATGCTGATGGATCCCTTGGTCTGACTTGTCCCTAGTACTACTACCCTATACCTAACTTGCTTCCTTGAGATGATTATTATTAAAATAATAAAATATCTATGAATAATAAATCTAATTTAAGTAACTTGAATTAATTGATCCAAAGATTCAGTCTGATCACCACCAGCCGGATGGCCAACTGCAAACTCACTCTCTCTCTAGTCTCTCAAGAACTGAGTCAAAGAGAGAGAAAAATGGCACCTGGTGGAATGACCTTTATATGCTCTCTGCAGCAGGCAGCAGCCCCCATCCTCACACCACGTGAGAGTCCAGAATCTCAGGGGGGAAAAGCCCAGGCTCAGAGACGCTAAATAAATTTAAAAGAAAACAGTCTCACAAGCACTCTCCACTCCCCCCCATTGCTGTTCCACCAGCCAATACAATACACACACACACGTCATATACACACACACACACACACACACACACACACACATCCCCATGTATTGCTGCTCCCCCGAATCCCCTCCTCCCCCCCCGTGCCCACAGGGTGCCAAGGGCTATAGCCCATATTACCAACTGCACTGCTGGTTTCCTCCCCATAGACCTCCATGCAAGATTTCCCCCAGCGATATGGCAACGCGTTTCCGGTTTCTTGAACGTTTCTGGTCTGTCTCCCTCCCTGTCTCCGGCGAGGCATTCCTCCCCCTCCTGCAATGAATCCCCTATGCAGTTGCGCATGTGCAAGCACAGAAACATGCTTGCACATGCACAGTATGCTAGGCACCTGGAAGTTCAGCTCCCAGAGTGGCTACACAGCCGCGCCGGCCACTGCACCGCTGCCAGGACCCCGGGGGGGGGGGGAGGGGAGAGCATGCAGCACCACCAGCAGGTATGATGTTCTACTTTCACCTGGGCACAGAGGCCAGTAGGGGCAGTGCCCCTGGTACCCTGTGGGTGGCACCGCCACTGCTGAAGCGCCTGCACCTGCAGCAGAGATAGCCGCAGCCTCCTGGAATGCAGGCCTTCCAGTGCCCTACATGGCAGTGAAGGACGCTTGCAGGAGGCGACGCTGAACCACACCCCTAGTGCCACTGCTGGGAGCCTCTGATACCTGACTGCCAAAATCAGGCCTGTGCAGTTTGGGGCATGGTGATGGGCTCGGGCTGCTACTGATGCTTGCCACTCCGCTGGCACGGCCCCTGCCACCTCTGCCACATGCCCCATTGCCTTATGGGCAGCAGACCAGCCTCTCCTGTTTTCCTTCTCCATTTTTCCTTTACAAATTATGCAGAGGAAGTTTTTATATATTTTTTAATTTATTTATTTAATCAAAATTTGAATATTATATATATCTACTACACTAACTCAAACTCCTATTAACTATTCTAAAACCTATGGAACTAAATTAATATGATCTAATATCTACAAAGGCCTAGTCCTACAAACACACTATAAACTATTAAAACTGAATCACTACACACTATCTCTATCTATCTCTATAACTATGCTAATTCCTACATCTATCTATCTATCTATCTATCTACACAGGGATGCGGGGGGGGGGGGACACAGACAGCTCACAACAAACAACACAGGGAGGGGTACAAAACTGAAATGAAAGCTAAATCAATCTAAATAAATCCAAAATCAGGTGAAGAGAATCACGGATGGAATATATACAGGGAGGAGGGAAGGATTCAATGCAGGGGAGGGAGAAACAACACAGGGAGGGGTAAAAAATACAAAATAAACCTAAATCTATCTAATCTAATCTAAATAAATGAAACTATGGAGGTAAATGTGTGGAAATGGGTGAAATAGGAGAAGGATGGCAATGGACTAGGAACACAAACTGCTGGAAGAGGGACACTTCTGAAAACACCTGCTGACAGGATCAGCGCTATCTCAGAAGGAATTGGAAGTGGGGGGAGGGCAATGACTTTTGTTACTTGCTGTGCCTGCCTTACCACAAGCCCCATTGGCTCTGTGCAGCCTAGCCCCATGCCAGTCGCAGACTGCGAAGCTAGTGGTCTGAGGAAAAGAGAGATGGTGATTGGGCAGACTGGCTGCTAGTCCAAGCCTCTCCACCCCTGGTGCCAGGAAGTCTGCTCCTCAGCTGCTTCTCCCCCCCTGGGCCTGCCAGCCAGGGTTTTTCCCACCCAAACTCATCCAAATGCGGCCAAACTGTTTGGGGGTTTTGGTGTTCAGTTCAGCCGTTCGGTTCGGCCATCCGAACTGGCTGAGTTCGGGTCGAACTCCAAACGTCCAAACCACGTTCCCACATCCCTAGTGCGGTGTGGGTGTTCTCCCCAGAACATGCGAAGGGGGCAAGAGCCGTCTTCGGTGGAGGAAACATCTTAGGTTGGGGAAGGAGATCAGCTGTCAGCCAAGACATCACTCCCAACTCCAGCTGCTGTCCAGGTTGCTCCCCACCCCCTCTGCATGGGGAGTGGTGGGGTGGGGCAGGAGCAGTGATGCAGAGTGGTCCCCCCCCCAGCATCTCTAAAGGGGACAAGAGGTGCCCTTTTGCATGGCCCTTTGGTGTGGAACAAGGGAAATAAGAGCACATACAAAGTGTTCCAAGTGTCTGAGTCCTTTTA
The DNA here is from genome assembly GCA_003113815.1 of Sphenodon punctatus. Taxonomy (NCBI): domain Eukaryota; kingdom Metazoa; phylum Chordata; class Lepidosauria; order Sphenodontia; family Sphenodontidae; genus Sphenodon; species Sphenodon punctatus. Next base: position 5,897,569 of record QEPC01000136.1, on the reverse strand, counting down.
AAGTTTTTGTTCTTTTTTCTTTATTTTTTTCTTACTTTTTTGGAGGGATATAAGAAATCCTCTCCCCCAGAAGAAATAAGTATATGATTCTGGGTCTTTACCTATTTGGCTTTAGAGATTTTCTTTTGGAATGTTAACTAGAACTTAAATGTGGATTTTAGATTTATTGTGATGTAGGAAGTTGATATTATTGACATGTTTTTAAGAAAATGTTCTACGTTTGATAGTTGTTAATCTGCTGAGGTTGAAATGTATGGAGAAAAATACTTTGGACCAATATTTGATTACAATGCCCACAAATCCTAAAGGGGAAAAGCATGAGAGAGAGTATGAAGAGAGTAGTTCTCAAACAGCGTTGTCAATGGAGGGTATTAAAGAACTATTTGTCTCTGAATTACAACATCTTGAAGATAGGACAACCTTGCAATTAGAACAAAGAGCTAAAGTGTTTGAAGAAAAACTAAATACTGTGTTAAATCAAATTGAAGGGTGTAATACAAAAATAACAGAGTTGGTTAAACAGTTGGAGGCATCAGAACTTGAGAGAGTAAAGTTGGAAAATAGGGTTAAGGAGCAAGCATTAATAGTGCATGAGTGTAAACTATTTTATAAAGACCAGGAATTAGAGTTAAAACATAGCTTGAATAGACTAGAAGAGGTAGAAAATTAATTAAGGAAGAAAAATTTAAAAATTAGATGGCTCCCAGAAGGTGTTGAAAAGGGCAATTTGAGATCTATTGTTGAGGAAGCTTTAAAAGTATTCCTGAATATTGATTCTATTCAAATGTTAGAAGTTGATTGTGTTTTTTGTATTAATTCAAAATGGGCCTTGCAGATGAATAGGACTAGAGACATTTTAGTCAAGTCTAGCTCTTTGGTTATTAAAGAAAGTATATTCAGGAAACTTAGAGAAGGGGGTAACTTGGTTATTGCAGGTAAGCAAGTTCAAGTGTTATCAGACGTGCATCCAGAAACCCTATGTAAACGTAGAATGTTCAAATATTTGACTGAAACTTAAGGAAGAAAATATTAGGTTTTGATGGCAGATCCCCTTTAAGCTACTTATTTACTGTAAGACATACGCCTTTGAGGTAAAGACTATCGAGGAAGCTAGACAAATTGTAAGAATGGTTAAAGAACCCAAACCCCTTCTTTCTTCATTTAAAGAGGATTAATAAGGAGTTTATTAGGGTGTCTTTTTATTATGGCATTGTCAATAAAGTTTCTTTCTATTAATATTAATGGATTAAATAATCCATGTAAACGTAGGAAAATAAAAAATTTATTAAAACAAGATAAAGTAGATATTTTGTTGCTTTAAGAGACGCATATAAGGAAACTGGATGTGAATATACTTTCTAATATGTTTAAGGGTCAGCAGGAGTATTAATTGCAATTAATCAGAGTATAGATTTTACTGTTTGTGATCAATTGATAGATCCAAATGGTAGGTTTATTTTTCTTAAAGGGTTTCTGATAGGAAAGGAAGTTACTTTAGGATCCGTGTATGCTCTGAATAAAGAGCAAGGTTGCTTTTTTCAGAATTTATTACCATGTTTAGATGCCTCTGGTAAAAGTAAATTATGTATAGGTGGAGATTTTAATGCCGTAATGGATCCTCTAATGGATAAATCAATTAGTAGAACTAACCAGATTATGAAAGTGCCCAAAGTATTTAGGGAATGACTGGCTCATAACAGTGTGATAGATCTATGGCGGTATCAAAATCTTGGTACAAGAGATTATACCTTTTATTCATATCCGTGTAATTCATATTCTCGCATAGATTATATTCTTGTTTCATGGGAATTAGAGTCTAGGTTTCAGAATTGTAAGATATACTCAGATCATTCACCGGTAGGAGCTGAACTGATAATAGGGCAAATATTAAACAGATATTGGAGGCTAGATAGTTATTATTTCCAACTCCCAGAAGTTAAGAAAATGTTGCAGGATGAGACAAACTTTTTTCCTCAAGTTAATCATACAGGAGAGATCCCACTAACTTCAGTGTGGGATGCTTATAAGGCATATACTAGGGGTTCAGTGATAAATATTATTACTTACCTTAAATGGAAGAAGAGAGAGTAAAGAAGTAAGGCAATTAAGGGAATATTGGACATGGAGATAATACGTAAGAAACAACCCACTGAAGGAAAATTTCAAGATCCTCCAGGAGTGGAAAGAAAAGTTAGGTGTTTTAGATGAAAAAAACCAGCTATATAGAAAACAAGTGTACTATCAGCTTTCAGATAAATCTAGTAAATTCCTGGCAAGAAAACTAAGGAGAAAAAAGGGATAAACAGAAAATTTTAAAAATAAGGAAACAGGATGGAGTCACTACTTTTGATAAAAATGAAATAATGGAGGAATTTAAGAGCTTTTATAAGAGATTGTATACATCGATTCAACCCAGACATAAGGAAGTTGAAAGATTTTTGGATCAACTATAATTTCCACAAATTAAACAGGAGGATAGAGAGAGCTTAGATGCAGTTGTGACCCAGCAAGAAATAAAAGATGCAATTTTTGCATTAAAAATAATAAATCACCAGGTCCAGATGGTTTAGGTGGAGAATTTTATAAACTGGTAAGTGAGTTAGTTGTACCCCATTTCTTTTCCTTGATTGAGGAAATCAACTGTTTTAAAAAATTCCTAATTCCTGGACTGAAGCCAATGTTGTGGTGATCGCTGGAGAGTGTAGACTCGTACAGACCTATCTCATTGTGGAATGTGGATTATAAATTTTATACTGCAATTATTGTAAAATGCTTAAATAGATTTATTCATAATTATATCCACACAGATCAAATTGGGTTTATCAGAGATAGGCGGTTAGCAGATAGTGTGAGACGTTTGATCACACTGATTGACCACTGTGAAACCCAACGCAACGCAACTGCAATTTGCCTGTTCTTTCCTGTTCTTGGATGCAAAAAAAGCATTCAATCAATTAGTGGATTTTTTTAATTTGAGGTACTCTCTACATTTGGATTTGGAGCTCAGTTTATTAACAAAATGAAGGTTTTATATTCTCAACCTAAGGCAGTTGGTGGGAGGCAGTAGTGTGTTTGAATGGAAGTAGATCTGAGGAATTTATACTGATGAAAAGTACTCACCAGGTTTGCCCGCTTTCCCCAGTGATCTTTGCAATCTGTATTGAGTCCTTGGCAATTGCCATACGTATTGATCAAAGGCATAAAGGTGGGCGATAAAGAATATAAGATCGCGCTATATGCGGATGATGTCGTTCTTACCTTGGTAGAGTCAAAAGATTCATTAAAGAAATGCATGAAGATATTATATGGGTTTGGTAAGGTATTGATATGAAATCAATCAAAGTAAATCAGAACTACTTGATATTCACCTTTCAATACAAGAAAAAAAAAGGAATTAATCAAATAGTGTCAATAAAATGGAAATCTAATAAGCCAGTTAGGTATTTGTATCACATGAAATTCACAAGATTTGTTTGCAAATAACTATCAACCTTTAGTCAATAGGATCTCTGCAGATTTAGTTAAGTAGGATAATTATAATTTGTCTTGGATGGGAAGGATAGTAACTCTGAAAATGTGCGTATTGCCAAAGTTTCTGTTCTTATTTTTAACTATCCCAATATGTATTGCACATACAATATTGGTAAAATGGCAGAAATGGTTTATGGAATTTATTTTTAAAGGCAGGAAATCTAGGGTTCCTATTAAGACCTTGCAAAAAACAAACAACAGAAAGTGGAGCCAAGTGCCGGACTCAACCTGCAATATGCCACCCATGAAGCAGGCAGAAACATGGGACGCTACACGGGACCAAGCAATAAAATAGGAAACATTATTATGCACAAGATTATCCAAAACACAAGACATGATATTACAGACAAAAAATCAGACACAAATAAACAAATCTGAAATGGTTGTAGAGAGTTCAGAGATTACAGTGTTCAAAATAAGGACACCTATTATATAAAGAAGGTATGTCCATTATGATGTATAGGACTGTAGGGCTCTGAAATAGGAGATGTTCCCTTAAAATAAGGTACTACAACAACACACTACTGCAAATAGTACAAATGTTCCAAAGATTTAATCAGGAGAAAAACATAAGGTGGTCCAAAAAATGAAAATGCATGAACATATCTAGAGATGTCCCATATTGTTGTAAGCTGCCCCGAGCTGTTTTTAGGAGGGGCGGGGTAAAAATCTAATAAATGAAATGTAAACAAATAAATCACCCACAGAAATATATCAATAAATGTCCCAACATTTCACCAGGAAAAAAATGGCTTCTTCAGGGGTATTTTCAATCTTCTTTTTCTAGGATAACATTCCTTGACAAATTGGGGCTAGAGGAATGCTGGCTACTTTCTATTAGGCTACAACAGCCTTCCTTTGGGAATCCTGATGCCATAACGAGTCAGCTGCACCCAGGTGTCCACTGCCACTGCTTCCTCAGAACAGGTCCCCCTGGTTTACAGAGGACCTGAGGCGCTTGAAGTGGGAGGGTAGGTGGTTTGAGCACAGGTAGTGCTCAACTCATGGTGAAGTCGAACGATTGTGGCATAGATTGTTTTTGAAGAACTATGCCATGGCTGTGATGGTGGCAAAGAAAGCTTTCTTCTTCACCAGCCAGAATGGGCAAGGATCTAATTCACAACTGGTTGCTATCATAGCATCTGCAAAGTCTCAACCAGTGGAGCTTTTCTGGGTTGTGAGGGGCCTGGTTAACCCGGCCTGCCTCTACCAGAAAATTGATTCATCTGCTGCCTGCTGTGACATTTTAATAAATTACTTTACAGATGAAATCACTCGTATGCACCAGTGTGGTGTAGTTGATATGGTGCTGAACTTGGACCAGGGAAGCCAGTGTTCAAATCCTGCCCTAGCCATGAACTCACTGAGGGGCCTTGGGCATGTCACCACCTCTCAGCCTAGAGAGCCAGTATGGTGTAATGGATAAGGTGCTGGACTTTGTCCCGGGAAGCCAGGATTTGAATCCTGCCCTAGCCATGAACTCACTGGGTGGCTTTGGGCAAGTCACAACCTCTCAATCTCAGTTTCCCACCTGTAAAATGGGAATCTGTGTGTGTCTGTCTTTCCCTACGTTCCCTTCACCCTTATCTAACTTAGCTTGTAAGCCAACTGGGCAGGCACCTGTCTCTCAAAATCTGTGGCTGTAAAGTGCTGTGTGCACATAGTAGTACTAGTTCAAGTTTATTTAGAAAGAAAGACGTGACCTTAGGTCATGGTCAACATATACAACAACATAATAGAAAAAGAAGAACAGAGTAATGAACAATTACAAAGGAAAATTTCACGGCTATCCATTTCACAAACACATAAGGGATACTCCCACAATAAAAGTTAAAAAAAACAAGGGGCTTTCTAACCTCTAAATGAGGCCACTAAAGTCCTTCAAATAATTTTAAAATTAGATAGTAAGACAGCTTACATCCAAATGATTAACTAAACTTCAAAGTGAAACCATGGCAGGTAATGTTTATTTCCTTGCTGCTTAGCCAAAAGCTACCTCAACTCATCTGTACAATCACAAAGGGAAACACATACTTGGAGGAACTATAAATAGGGGCATATGGCAACAATCGACAGACCTGAGGAATATACCTAGGGCTGAGGCTGATGACGACATACTGCACTAGCCATATCTGAGCAAAATCCTAATTGGAATATCTATAAGGGCACATACTCAGAATCGCCTTGCCCTTCACGAGGCTTATGGTGGCAACGCTTGACCCCTGATTGTGAGCGGGGAGAATACATAGCAGCCAAAAGTATCAGTCGGTCTAGCCTGGCCGTAGTTGCAGCAATAATAGTAAGAGAAGCACTTAGCTTTTATCTTACCCCCACCAAAGCTAGCAGCAGAGCAGCCACCCCCCAGGGAAATAGAGAAAGGAAAATAGGGAGATGCTATTTAGCATAAGACTAAGGGCGGATTCAGACGTGTCTTTAAATCGCACAGAAGCCTCGGCGGCATAGTGCGATTTAAAGAACCCCGCACTTCCGGGCTGGTGTGAATGCGCTGAGTGCGCACATTTCCACTTAGCCCGAATGTTTGGATTGCGGTTTGAAAAGTTGCTCTGAGCAGCTTTTCAAACCGCACTCCAAACATTCGGGCTAAGTGGAAATGTGCATGCTCAGCGCATTCACACCAGCCCGGAAGTGCGGGGTTCTTTAAATCGCACTATGCCGCTGAGGCTTCTGTGCGATTTAAAGACACGTCTGAATCCCCTCTAGGACAAGGTTCCTATGCCCTATAGTTCAAGAATTTCGACCTCACCTCCATAGCTTGGACCAGGAATTTTATGACAAGAGCAGATACCTCTGGCTGCACATCTGCAAAGGCCATCTGGGTCAGAAACCTGCTGGTTGCACCAGGAAACTTGTCTAAGAACGATTGGAGATATCTGCCTCGAATGTCATCATATAGACGGCAATCAAACAGAACATGTTGGGTCATTTCTGCAACCAGAGTGTCAAAGGGGCACAGACAATGCCCATAGGGAATCCCTGCAAAACGTCCGGCTAATATATTTGTGGGCAGTGCATTAACTCTAGCACAGAGAAACAGGTATTTTCCCACTTGTTCCCAGATAATGTGCCCTCTGGCCAATCTGTGGTGCCCATGAGCTGTACCCCTGCAAATGGTGGGACCCTGCCACCCTCGCCAGATCTTCCTGGTGATCCATTTCTCTTACCCTAGTGCTTATCTCCCTTTTTGCAGCTGCCAAAGTTTTGGACTGGATATATGGGGGCAAAAGGCCAATTTGGGTCAGATACTGGGTTACTGCCACATGCCATGGGCTGATGAAGGACTCTGAGAGCATAAGACAAAGGAGATTATCCTGAGGGACCCTGTTGACCTTTGCCCAATATAGAGACGGCCATTCCCAGGCCACCGTCGACCAGCCGCACAAGCCAGTCTCTAATCTTATGGCTGCAGCCGCGGTCCCATGGGGGAGTCTTGTAAGTGTACCCAGGAACCTAGACTGCAGTGAATTCAGATCACTCTTGGGCAAAGGGCCCCATAATTCGGTCCCATAGAGGAATGGTGCCCTAACCTTGGCCTCAAAAACTTTCAAGGCAATCTCAAGGTTCTTCCTCCCTGTCCCGGTAAATAGTCTTAAGATCACCAGCATTTGACTCTTTGCAGTGACTTCAAGTATTTTAATATGCTTATTCCACTGCCCATCAGTGGTGAAATAAAGCCCCAGATATGTATATGATTTTACTTGCTGAAATTGAGAGTCCCCTATAGGCCATCTGTGAATCTGTCTGCTGCAAGAGAATACAAGAACATTGGATTTTGAAAAGTTAATGGAAAGAGAATTGGCCTGGCACTAGCCTGTAAAGGTGGTGAGCTGACGCATCAGTCCCACCCTGGTCTGAGAGAGAAGGACCAAGTCGTTGGCGTATTACAAGACAACGACAGACCTCGATACCAGTTTCGGGGGAACGAATCTTTCTTGTCTCATTTGAGGTATGAGATCATTAATGAAGAGGTTAAACAGGGAGGGGGCAAGAACACAGCCCTGCTTTATCCCCTGGTCCACCCGAATATCTGGCATAAGCTAGCCCGCAGTGTCCACCTTGACAGCCACGGTGGTGTTGGCATACAGGGTCTGAATTAGAAGGAGGAGCCTGCTATCGATCTGCAAGGCAGACAATTTCTCCCATAATAGTGGGCGTTTGACTGAGTCGAAGGCCGCCTTCAGATCGAGGAAAGCGGCATAAAACTTCCCATTCTTGGCTCTATATTTCTCTATCAGATGGTGAAGTAGCAAGCAGTGGTTCAGCATAGACCTGCCCCTTTGGAAGCCTGCCTGTTCAACGCACAAGACATGGTTATGGTCTGACCACTCTGTTAATCTGGCCAGGAGATATTTGGCATAAATCTTGGCCACTACACTGATAAGGCTAATCTGCCTATAGTTGGCAGGATCAGATCTATATACCGGGATCACAATAGCTTGGGACCAGATTGTAGGTATATTCCCAGTACTGTTTACTTTAGTAAACAGAGTTGTCAGAATTGGTAGCCACCAGTCCTAATGACCTTTAATAACATCCACCTGGATCAGGTCAGGACTGGGAGCTTTGCCATTATGGAAGGACTCAATAATCGTCCTCAACTCCTCCTCCGTAACCGGAGGCCATTCTGGGAGAGTTGGATCAGCAAAATTGAGATCATCCAAGCCCGAACCCACCACTTCAGGGGTAGATGTATGAGAAGCTTTTATGAACCTCACCCAGGTAAGAGGGGCAATTGGAATGGACCGAGGCATCCTCACCTGAGAAGAGGCTCCATTAATAATACGCCAAAAGGCACGAGAATCATCTGCGAGACTAGCCCTCAAAAGATCCTGCCACTTAGTGTCATAGTACAGTCTCTTCTTCTGGAGGATCAAATCCTTGTAAACCCTCTTCTGCTGGAAATAATAGGCCGGAAGGACAGCCTGAGCCCCAGCTCGATATGTTCTGTAACTCTCACCTACCTCCCCCCTAGCCCTCCGACACTCTGCATCGTACCAGGTTGGAGAGGCACAGTCTGGAGGATGGTGCCAGCACCTACTCTGGGAACAATTGAGCAAATATTGCTTCAGGGAAGAGGTCATAGTGGAGTAAAGTTCAACCACCGCACCCTTGCCACCTTTAAGGATAATCTGTTCCTGGATAATCCGAGGAACACCCGCCTCCATAGCTAACTCCCAAACCTGGGCAACCTTCTTGCTCCACCTTTGGTACTTAAAGGTGATGGTGTGTGTGTGTGTGTGGGGGGGGGGGGGTTGGCTCTGCAGATGGCTCCTTCCCCAGCTCTACCTCCTCAGTTCGAAGAAACCTCAGGGCTAGTGGCAGATGGTCTGATAGTGTGGAGGCCACCACCTCAAAGCTATTCAAGCACATCAGAGCCTCACTAGAGTCCAGTGCATAGTCTACCACACTACTCCCCCGAGAGCCTAAAAAGGTATACTCCCCCAACGGGTCCTGAAACCCGGATCTGTTTAAGATAAAAAGATTAGAGCTGGTCACCATCTGGGCAAATCTTACCCCTGATGCATTGAGCGTCTGATCTTTAGAAACCCTCGCCTGCAATTGTACCAATTGGGACCTAACCGGTGGCATATCCAGATAGAGGGATAGAGCTTCATCCCCTGGGCCTATCCGAGCATTAAAATCACCCAGCACTACACAGCGAGCCTTAGGGTAGTTTGTCAGGGCCTCATTAATAGTGGTTTCCAGACTGGACCACAGCTTGATGTTAGAGGAGCTGGCATTCGCTGGAGGAATATAAACATTTAAGAGTACATACACATCAGCCCCAAAGCCCAGCACTAAACCTAGCATAAAAGGGGGGGGGGGTGCCTGATCTCGCCCAGCACTCTAAACCCCTCATTATCTTTTACCAGGCAAGCCAATCCACCACTTGCTCTTCCTCTTGAGAGCCGTAGCTGTGGCTGGGATACAAAATGCTGTATATTGGTCAAGCTCGATACCATCAGTTGTCCAAGTCTCTTGAAGAGCAAGAACATGAAAGTGCTTAAAAAGTGCTATAAAATCCCTACAGTCTTTGTGTGAGTGCCAGCCAGCAATGTTCCAAGAGCAGATGGAAAATAAATCGGGCTGCTTCTCTACAGGTCATGCCTGATTACAACCCCCTTTGGCAGAGTTTGACCACATGGACTGACATCTGGTGACCATGGAAGAGAGCAGGGCTCCCTGCTCCCCAACCCACCCATCCTGGGACATGTTGATCACCTCTGCAGATGGAGTAAATGCATGGGCCATCCTCCCTAACTCGCCCTTAGGGCCTGCCTCACTATCTGCCAGCTGAGTAGGAAGAAAAAGTGAGGATCCTGAAGCCCAACACCCTCCAAAGAGTTTAATAGAAAGGGAACTTGGTCAATGAAGCGAGTGAGAGCTATTTCCTCAGTGAGAGTCGGTTATTGAGGGTGGGCCCTGGGGTTCCGGGGGCAGTTCTTAGAGCCAAAGTAGGCACCCTTTCAATAAAGGCCCATGTCAGAATGGGCTATGTTAGGTATTGGGCGACGTTGTTGCAAAACCAGGCAAACGCTCTGACCTTGGGTTGCCTGAGGGAAAAGCTTATATCCTCAGGCCCCCGGAGTACCCCTGGATTACTTATCTGGGGCAGCTAATTAATGCACTCAGGTTTTAATTTGCCTACTTCCAGGGGAAAAGCCAGAGAGAAATTAAAGCTGAACTGTGCGTAAGGATTCGGGACGTAGATCAGCAAGAGGATTTGAACATAGTAATAACATGGAAGATAGCCCCATGGCTTGGCCAAATAAAGCAGACGGCTGGCTTTGAATCATATCTGGACCAGTTAGGGAAATCTAAAATTACGACAGACTTATACGCATTTGTGATTCCAACAAGTGCAGACACCAGTTATGGAGAGCAGGATGCGCCGAGTTCCCTTTTCACGGAGATATTGCAGTTGTTCGCTAAGAGAGATAGGGACCATTGATCATCTGGTTCTGAGATGCCCCCTTTTAGAAAACCTTCGGTTAACATGGATAGATCCTTTACTGGACAGAGGTTTTACCTTAGGAACAGAGGGATTATATCTTCATCTGCTAACCCAAACTAAAAAGAGGAGACGGTAAAGGCTTTGGCCTCCTTTATACTTCTGGTATCAAAAAAGGAGCTTAAAGAATAATAGAGGCTATACTAGGACCCCAAAAATCGGTAAAACTTAGCCAGAAGTTGGGAAAGTTACTCACTTACTGCATGTAGAGCTAGATATAGACCTAAGCTTGTGCATAATCCCCACATGGACTTACCAACTAGAAGCAATTAAACAGGAGCTTATAGTTAAAGTAGCAGGATCGGTAGGGGAACGTGGTAAAGTTGGGAAGGTTTAGTTTAAAGTACAACAAGGATATAGGTCCAACCCAGCAGGATGGTCCTTGATTCAAGAAAATCAAGGACAAGAGAGCCCAGGGCCAGATAAAGAGTAAGAGTGCGAGTTGATAAATTTCTATTGAACCATACGCCAAATATTAGGCTCGGCACCTATATTGTAACTGAGGTATACTTCCCTGGTGATTACCCCAAACACTAAGGAACATTATATACGTGAATAATATTTCAGAAGATTTTATAAAATGATCTCAAGAAGTTTATTATCATTATTACTATTTTATTTATTTTATAAATTACATATTTTATATTTACTCTTTATTAACCATATGGGTCTGCGATCCTTTTAAAATTTATTTGTATGTTTTAGGTTTGTATGTTTTGTGTTATGTTTTGTGTTTGGCCAGGGCGAAAGCCAGTGCCTAAATAAACAATTCAATTCAATTCAGTGAGAGTCACTAATTCCCTTCCTGACTACACTACGGCTAGTTCCTCGACATAGGGGCCCCTCGTCATTCCCAAGGAATTTTCCCCTGAAGCTGCAGCTAACTGCAGCAGCCTATCACTTATAGGGAGTTGGGCCCACACTGTTTTCAGGATCTCGTGGGGTACAACTGATATTCCCCTCCTTCCTTGTAACAAGATTAGGACAAGGAAACTGATTGTTTCCTCTAACCTGGGTATTGCTTCCCCTACTGGGTGCTACAGACTCTCCCTTCATAAATACTTCCCCCAGCTGGACCCCCCCAAGAGAAAAACAGGGGGATGTGCATAAGCAGATGGGAGACAAATCTATTAGTGCGGAAATAAACAATTAGACTCTGACACTTTCCTCGCCCAGGAATAACGCGAAATTCCCCAATATGTCCTATGGGAATTTGGTCACCCAAAATGGTAGAGAGGTGGTAACAAATATCAGCCTTAGTTCTCCAAGATGGAAAGGTGTCATCAGCTAGAGGCCTAATTAAGAGGGAGAGCACCTTCTGTACCAGCTTAGGTCCCTCATGCCTCTGGCCCTCTAGACTAGGTCCCTGCATCCTTCCCAAAACTGAGGGAGACTTTATAAAAGTCCTTGGGCGAACAGGGAGCTCTTTCCTGGACCCCACCTCAGAGTCCTTACATTCCAGAAGAGAAGCCTGGGAATGGTTGAATAACTGTAGCTCATCTCGAGGCTGCTTTGTCACAGGTTGAACTTTCTGAGTAGAGCCAAAACTCCGCATTTCCTGAATAAGTTAGTTGATCACAGACCACTGCTGCTCTTGTTGTTTCAAAAGGTTAATAACACAGACAAGCTGTGTTGACAAATCTTTAACCAGTTCCTCGGACAGAGGCACCAAACCACCCAATAACACTGATCCAGGGGGGTCCCCATCCTTTGGCTGGGAGACAGCACTAAAGGCCTGGGATTTCTCTAGAGCGGGATCAACGGGGGGTGGGGTTGAACATGGGGAAGTACCACCATCCTGTGAAGTCCTGGGTAAACCCAAGGTAACCTTCCTCCCCTTCCCCCTAGGGGGATCCCAGTGAGCAGGAACAAAATAATCTATTAGCCTTTGAACAGACTGCCTCTTGTCTGCCTCCTTTGTGGGGCCGACACGTTTTCTCGTCATCATATCCTTAACTGAGTGGAAAACCTGCTTTATAACCCCTGAGGCCCCGAATGACCCCGAAGGCCCCCAAAGGGCTGCACCCTTTGGTCGCGGCCCTTTGGCACGCAGCCGCCAGCTCGCAGCCTGCAGCATAGCCGCAGGTGGCTTCCTTAAATGCCCCCAGGTGATTTCCGGCAGCCGGTGAGAGGGGGGGACAAGATCTAGTCCAGCGATCCTCAAACCCCTTCACTCACACACTCCTTCTTTTTCCAGGCAAGCAGCAAGGGATCCCGAGGCAAGAAGAGCAGTGGCAGCAGTGGCAAGAGACAGGAACCGGTGGATGGTAAGCAGCGCACCCCACATAGTAGTACAATAGAAATGATAAGTAGTAGTCATAGTTGTATTCACCATGACTTGGGTGCTACCATTTCAGCTGCAGAGTTTGGGGATATGGAAGTTCAATCTAGTCCTGTTTACTTCAATCAGTTACAATTGGTAGTGCCCACCAATGTGAGGGAGGTGTTTGGGACAATGAGTGCAACCAGTTCTGAATTAGATCCTTGCCCGTCCTGGCTGGTGAAAGCCAGCCAAGAGACGTTGGGGCTGTTATTGGCTGGGGTTGTTAATGCCTTCCTTTAGGAGGGGAGGGTGTCAGACACCCTTAAAACTGAGGTGGTCTGGCCCCTGCTTAAAAAACCATCTTTGGATATTGACATCCCAGCCAGCTATTGGTCTGTCTCTAACCTTCTCTTTTTAGGGAAGGTTATTGAATGAGTGGTTGCCTGACAGCCCCAGGTACATCTCAGTGCTGTCAGATTCCTGGACCTATTTCAGTTAGGATTTTGTCCTGGGTATGGCATGGACACTGAACTCGTGGCTTTGGTCGATGTCCTGCGCCTTGAGATGGACAAGGGAAATTTTACCTTGTTGATCTTGTTAGATATTTCTGAGACCTTTGATACAGTTGATCACAAGATGTTGTTGACACAACCCTGGTGGGAGTGCACAAAAGTGCTCTTAAGTGGTTCTGCTCTTTCCTGTCGGGGCGGTTCCAGTGGGTGGTGATGGGCAATTGCTCGTCATCTCCTAGGGACCTTCCCTGTGGTGTTCTGCAGAGTTCTACTCTGTCTCCCCTCTTGTTCAATGAGGCGTCTCAGCAAGGTCATTTGGAGGTTTGGAGTGAGGTGTCATTAATATGCTGATGACACTCAGTTGTACCTCTCTTTTTCATCTGACCCAGGTCCTACAATCTCAGTGTTTACCTGATGCCTGGCTGCTGTTGGGGACTGGATGAGGGTGAGTTGATTGAAGCTGAATCCTGACAAGACTGAAGTGATGATGGTTGGCCAGTCTTATGACTTGGAGGGGATTGGGATATCTGTCACTGATGAAGTCTGACCTCCTCTGGCCACTCAGGTTCACAGCCTTGGAGTACTTTTGGATCCCTTGTTGTGCCTGGATTGTCAGGTGGCAGCGGTGGCCAGGAGCACTTTTCACCAACTCCATTTGGTGAGGAGGCTGCGGCTTTTCTTTCTGATTCAGATCTGGCCACTGTCATCCATGCTTTCATCACCTCAGAGGTAGACTACTGCACCTCAGAGCTAGACACCCCTACTCTACGTGGGGGCTGCCCTCGATGACTGTTCGGAAGCTGTAGCTGGTGCAGAATGCAGCGGCTGAGCTCCTTTCAGGGACGAGTTGCCAGAAGCACATCACACTGGTGCTCAGAAATCTGCACTAGCTGCCTATAGCTTTCTAGGCACAATTCAAGGTGCTGGCTTTGACCTTTAAAACCCTAAACAGTCTGGGTCCCACTTATCTGAAAGACCGCCTGTCCTACCATGTCCCTTTGCGGCCCCTACAGTTGGCCGTGTGTTCCTTCCTGCAGGTTCCTCCTGTAACCCCTTGTCCATGGGGAGGGGGTGTGCAGGGGGGGCATTCTTGACTGTTGTCCCCATTTTGTAGAACTCCTTTCCCTGGGAAGTTAACTTGAGCCTGAGCCTGGGCATTTTCCTGAGGCAGTACAAAACGTTTTTAATTTGGAAGAGCATTTGGCAAGCAGGAGTAAATAGGGCTTTCTTGGGTTTCTGGGTACAGCTGTGGGGAAGGTTGGGAGTTTAAGAGGAGGAATGGGCATTTTTATTATATGAATTGTATTGTTTTTTATGGATTATAAGCCACCCTAAGTTTTATGGGAAGGACAACATATAAAATTCAATAAAATGTATTTATTATTTTTTTATTACAAATTTTATCCCACCCCCTCCTGCACTTTGGCATCTCAGGGCGGTGTACAACATAAAACACAATAATAAAACCATCTAAACTACAATATATAAAATATATAAAATGGACACATAAAATTCACTAGCAGCTAAGCAAATAAACTCCCCACCCCCACCCCCTCCCCGCCCCCTCCCCGAAGGCNCTCCCCCGCCAAATGCCCAGCGGAACAGACAGGTCTTATAACATCTGCGGAAAGAGGAGAGGTCAAGGGACAGACAGACCTCCAACAGGAGGGAATTCCACAGCCAAGGTGTGGCCACTGAGAACACCCTTTCCGCCATCACCACCCGGTATACCTGGGGGACTTGGAGTCGGGCGTCCCCGGCTGACTGTAAGGGCTGCAAAATGACCGGAGGCGGTCATGCAGGTAAACAGGACCCAAGCCGTTTAGGGCTTTATAGGTCATAACCAACACCTTGAATTGGGCCTGGTAGACAATAGGCAGCCAGTGCAGAGTACGGAGCAAAGGTGTAATGTGCTCGCAGCGGCCCGTCCCCATTAGGAGGTGGGCCGCCACATTCTGCACCAGCTGCAACCTCTGGACTGTCGTCAGGGGTAACCCCACATAGAGCATGTTGCAGTAGTCCAGTCAAGAGGTAATGAAAGCATGGAGGACGGTGGCCAGATCTGAGCCAGAGACAAACGCTGCAGCCGTCGCAGCAGATGCAATTGACGAAATGCTCCCCTCGCCACAGCTTCCACCTGACAATTCAGGCGTAACTGCGGGTCGAGGAGCACCCCCAGACTATGAACCTGAGCAGCCAAAGGGGGACAGACCCCGCCAATGACAGGAGCCACCATCCCCTCAGCCGTACCCACCAACATCACCGCCGTCTTGTTGGGATTCAGCCTCAGACGGCTTATCCTCATCCAGTCCCCCACAGCTGCCAAGCACAGGGTAAGCACCGAGACTGCCGGGTGCTTACTGGCAGCTAAATAAATTACCTACCAGTACAGTAACTGTCCTCTCCCTCTTAGCACAGCAACCCCCCCTGCAATCCGCCCTCCCTCTCCTGACAGCACAGCAAACTCCTCCGCTCCCCTCAGTGTTCCCGTGGTCCCATCAGGGAGCTCATGTTGCCTCTGCCCCTGCTCTGACTAGGCGTAGGGGCGCTGCACACCCAAGGTTGGCTGTACCACCCAATGCAGATGTTGTGTCAGACACTGTTAGGGCATGCACAAAGGGGCCATGGCAACCCTGTGAGGTGCTGGGGTGGCTGGTGGCACTGGCTCAAAGTTCCATCACCTTAGTACAGGGGTCATGGCCAGTGTTGCTAGCAAGGGGGAGGGAGCAAATCCACCGTGCGTGCAGGCGTTAGGCAGGCTGCCTTGCTGCACCCAGCGTACACCACTAGCAGGGAGGGGAATTTGCTGGAGCAAAGGCTTCTCCACCACCCTTGCACAAGTACAGGGGAAAGCTGGATCACGGTCCATTTGGACAAATAAGAGGGGCCTTTAGTTGTGAAGAGGGAGCAAGTTACAAATATACACCTTATATTATTCAATGATTTTCTTTCTCCCAGGCATACCTTAGTCTATCTGATGTTTATACCCCCACTAGGTTAGGGCTGAATTCACCCTACAATAATTATAACATTTCAACACTTTCCCAAGGTGTGATTCCAAGATGATGTGCATTTGGCTTGACTAGAGAGCTGTTGTAGTCACAATCATTTATCTAATCGTGAGTAATTATTTATTTTACCAAGAAGTTCAAGAACTGCCTAAGCTGTTAAATAGTCAGGTGGAGGTCCTTTCCTGGGCGTTACGCCACCTTGTTCAATTATAATGCTAACAATGACCTGAGGAGGCAACTAATTAGTTCCTGTCACCAGAGGGCATCAGAGGACAGGCTGATTGTTAGGCTGAGCCACAATCTCCTCTTTCGGTTACATCACTGCAAATGCCTGTGTTTTCATAACATCACCAGCACAAGTGAGAGGGGAATCAGATCAATTCTGTAAATATGCCTTTTACATTGATCCAACTCCTAGTGATGTCATGGAAAATCTGGTCACTGCAGTAGAAGCACAGTCGTACCTTTGATATTACTGATTGGAGATGACTTAGGTAACTTTTGAGTCAATTCCTCACATTTAGCCACCCCAAAAAGCTTGGAGATAGACACGGCTTTCAGAGAGCCCAGTCCCCTTCACACTGGCCCATTGTTTGGGAAGACTGTTCTGACTGCATGGAAGGGGAGGCATCCCAGTTCTGCTCTAAAGGCCCACAGGACAGGGATCCCAGGCCCACAGTTCCATCTCCTCAGTCCTCACAAAAGGTCACAGTGTCATAGCTGTGTGGAGTCCTGATGTTGATGGGGGCGGGAAGGAAATTATAGTACTTTGGGGACAATGCTGTTGGTTCTGAGGAATTGTGAGCAGGAAGGGGTGGCATATAAGTTTAAATAAATAAAATAAATTGTTCATCCTTTCCCCCCATGGTCTTCACGCCTCCATATGAGGGAGCTAGAATAGTCCAGTGATCCTCTTCCAGAGAGATGATCTTTAGCAGTTGAGGTCCTTAGTGATTAGACTCTAGGAACTAGAGTTCCTTAGTCTCTAGGAACTGCTCTATCTCTGATCACTCCTTCGATCCTCATCCCATCTCTGACCACTTCCTTGCCTCCTTCAATGTCTCCCACTGTCCCCCCGCCTCTTCCCCGTCTCCATGCCCCTTCCGTGATCTGCAGGTCATTAACCCCCTGGACTTTGCCTCCTCTCTCTTCCCCCTTCTCCCTTCAGCCTTCTCCTCCTCCTCCCCTGACTGCCATTTCTGCTTTCAATGCCCCTCTCTCCTCCACCCTTGACTTCCTTGCCCCCCTCTCCTCCCACCTCGCCCGCTCCCACAACCCTTGTCCTTGGCTCACCCCCAGTATCCGCCACCTCCGCTCCTGCACCCGTGCTCCTGAACGCCTCTGGCACAAATCCCACTCTCATGCTGACTTCCTTCACTTCAAATTCTCTCTCGCCTCCCTTACTTCTGCTATCTCCCTTGTTAGACAGCATTACTATACCTTCTGCATTGAGTCCTGTTCTCGGGGCTCTCACGGCCTGTTCTCCACATCTGACTCCCTCGTGAGGCCCCCCTGTCCTCCTCCTCCCTCTTCTGTTTCTGCTCATGATCTTGCTTCCTTCTTCATCTCCAAGATAGACAAGATCCACCTCAACATCGCTTCCTGCTCCTCTCCTTTTCCTACTCCCTCCCCTCTCCCTCCTCCCCCTCCTTCTCTCCTGTCCTCCTTCCCTCCCACCTCCCTTGAGGAAATCTCCTCCCTGCTCTCCTCCTCCAACCCTTCCACTTGCCCCCTTGACCCCATCCCCTCCT
>QEPC01000136.1:5822769-5860131 GCA_003113815.1 Sphenodon punctatus | reverse complement strand
TGTCTCCCCCTCCTTGTCTTTTAGATTGTAAGCCACAGGCAGGGACCGCATCTGATTGTATGTTCTGTACAGCGCCAGGTTGCAACTGGCGCTTTATAAATGTTTAATAATAATAATAATAATAATAATAGCAAAAATGAAGACAGCGTTTGCACACCATGGAATACCGATAGAAATCATCTGCGACCAGTCAGACAATGAAACAATTTGCCAATGAATGGGGCTTTAATCTGACCAATTTGAGCCCGGTATACCCTCAATCCAATGGCCAGGTGGAGCGCACTGTACAAACTGTCAAACTCATGCTCAAGAAAGCCCTGGGAGATGGCACAAACCCCCCACACACACACACACACCTAGCACTGCTAAACTTGAGGAACACTCCAATAATGGGGTTGGACTTTGCCTCGGCACAGTTGCTTATGGGCAGGATACAGAGTATCCTACCAGCCACGGCAGTGGTCCTGATGCCCAGAATACCACTTGGGGGCACACTCTAAGCTGAAAGTGCAACACGCACAACAGAAAACCCAATATGACAAGAATGCCACACCCTGCCACCCTTCCAGATAGAGGAAAAGGTGAGGCTGCAAACACCCACAGGCTGGGTACCAGCATCAGTAACTGAGAAAAGGGCTGAGCCACACTCATACGTGGTTAGGACACCACAAGGTACCACCTACAGAAGGAACCGAAGGCAGCTTAAAAAAGATCACTCTTTTTATAACCCACAGCTGGTCACCAACGCTCAAGAGTCCACAGCAGTGGAAGCAGCAGTGGAGGCACCGGGTTCACCAGAAGAAGGGTTCCAGTATGAGCCTGAGGTTCTTCCCATTCCAGCAGAAACACTCGAGACTACTGTACAAACATGAAGCGGACACGAGGTAAAAGTGCCAGCAAGGTACAAGAGACTATATAATGGGATAGTGGTAAAGACTGATCCCCAATGGAGAGTCAAGTACTAGTGACCTCTGACTCCTTGCCACTGAATAGTTGTGTTGTAATCATTGTGAGTTGATAGTTTACTGGTATGGGGGAGACCGCGGGCTGGAGAAGGGGGATGTGGTATGCGCATATATGTGTGTATATAGCTTTAAGAGAATGGGCAGTTCTCTTTCCCGCCAAGCACAGAGTGGGCAGGGTTTTCGCTCAGTCTGTGCTGGCGTGCAGTGCTGGGCAGTCCCTCTGAGTGGGAAGGCTAGAGATCTCCCCTCCCCCCCCCCTCCCTCCCCCACAGCTGTCTCAGCTGAGGCGTGCTAGACGGGGAGCTCCCCCCTCTGTCCCCCCCAGCCCCATTGTTTGGCCTGCTGCATATCATCTCAATAAAGCAGCTTATTGTTGAATCCACCTAGTCCTCATGTCTGCTGTCTGGAGAACAAGACTGAAGGCCCAGCTGAGAATTGTAAGTAAGCTGCCCCTGGAACCCATAGTCACACAGGGAACACTACAAACACCTCCTGCAGCCCCTCAGCTAGACCTGTAGTCAGCAGCACACTGCTTATCCCTGCCCTGGCCAGACTAGTGGCAGGAAGGACAGCTTTCTCTGTCCTTTGATCCCTGATAGTAGTTGTTTGTTTCCACCTTTCCCTCAACTTACCTCATTGGCTACATCTAGTCTATCAGGGCCAAAACCCTAGAAGGGAGAACACCTCCACGCCAGTATAGGTCTGGCCACTTCCTGCTTTGCCCAATGGCTATGCTGCAGGGTCACTGTAACTGTATACTTCCTATGGCCCAGGCCAGGCCTGTTACAACCTGAGAATGTTTTTAGACAAGTGCCTCCCCACCCATCATGCATATTGCAGGGCTGCATAAGGCGCCAATGCGGCCCTTCAACATGCATGATGGGCGGGTGGGGAGGCATTTGTCTAAAAACACCCTATGTTTTCTACACTGTGTTTGCCTGAATGACCTCCTTCTTGAAGACAACACAAAGTTATTAAAGGTAGTTAAAACATGAGTCGACTGTGAAGAATTACAGGGGGATCTTGCAAGACTTGGTGACTGGGCATCTAAATGGCAGATGAAATTTAATGTGGACACGTGCAAAGTGATGCACATAGGGAAAAATAATCCAAATTATATGTATACAATGCTGGGTCCTAAATTAGGAGTTACCACTCAGGAAAAGGACCTTGGAGTCCTTGTGGACAATACACTGAAATCCTCAGCGCAGTGTGCGGCAGCCATCAAAAAGTCAAACAACATTAAGATTTATTTGTAAAGGGATAGAGAATAAAACTGAGAATATCATAATGCCACTATATACATCTATGGTGTGACTGCACCTTGAATATTGTGTACAGTTCTGGTCACCCCATCTCAAAAAAGATATAGTTGAAATAGGTAATGTTTTTTTGCTGCCCTTTTTAAGAAGGGCAGCAAAAATGATAAGAGGTATGGAATGGTTCCCCTATGAAGAGAGGCTGGATAGGTTGGGGCTCTTCAGCTTGGAGAAGAGACGACAGAGAGGATATGATAGAAGTTTATACAATCATGAGTGGTGTGGAACACGTTAATAGGGAATAGTTATTTACGTTCTCAAATAGTACTAGGACTAGGGGACACTCCATGAAAGACTCCGACCTGACCACTGTCATCCATGTATTTGTCACCTCGAGGCTAGATTATTGCAACGCGCTCTACATGGGGCTGCCCATGGTGATGGTTCAGAAGCTGCAGCTAGTGCAGAATACAGCAGCCCATTTCTTGACTGGGACAGGCCGCCGGGAGCACTTTATGCCGGTGCTCTGGGTGCTGCACTGGCTGCCTATAGTCTTCCAGGCCTGATTCAAGATGCTGGTGCTGACCTATAAAGCCCTAAATGGCCTGGGCCCTACTTAAGTGAGGGACTGCCTCACTTCCTGGGTTTCTGGGCAGCTCCTGCGGTCATCGGGGGGGGGCGCCTTCCTGGAAGTTCCCGGCTATAGGTGAGTGGGGACCAACAGGTGGGCGTTCTCAGCGGCCATTCCTGTGCTGTGGAACTTTCTCCCAGTTGAGGTCCACCTTAGCCGGAGTCTTCTTGTGTTCCACCGTCAGTGTAAGGGCACTTTTAAATGATACAAAAAACGCAGCTGATCCTTTAATCAGCCACCTTTCTTTGTGATCGTTTAAATGCTTGGCCAGGTTTGATGCCGGATCTTTCCCGCATCAAACTGGCTGAGGATTCCTGCTCCCTCACTTCCGTCCGTGGGAACCGTGCGGTTAATTTCAGCTTCCCCGTTTGCAAGCGGGGTGGGAGGCAGGGGAACGTTGGCGAAAACTGCCTCCTCCGGGCAGCGCTGGCAAACCCCCTCCTCCCTTCCCCCTATAAAGCCCCCAGCCAGTGATTAAATTTAAGGAATTTAGCCAGTGATTATATTTAATCACTGGCTGGGGCAGAGAAGACGGCTTCACCGCAGGAGCCGTCTTCTTCCAAACACGCTTGTGAGCCGTCTTCTCCAAACGCGCTTGGGAGAGCGCACATTTAAAAGTGCTCTAAAACCTGGCTCTTCTGCCAGTCATTTGGTGGGGTGGGGGGGAGGGAGGGAGGGTTGAAGGGGGATTGGGAGAGGGTTATTGGATTTTGTTTTCTGGCTTCACACCATAGGTATTTTATATTGAGGATCTGTATTAATTTTTATACTGCTGTTTTATATTCTTTTATATATATTGCATTTATATTTTATTTTTATGCTTACGTGACCCACCCCAAGCTACCTCAGGCAGGAGGGACCGGGTACAAGTTTATAAAATAAATATAATAAATAAACTAACGGGTAGCCAATTTAAAACAAATAAAATAAAGTATTTTTTCACTCAATGCACAATTAAGTTGTGGAATTTGTTGCCAGAAGATGTGATCAAGGCCAGTAGTATGGCTGGGTTTAAAAAGGGGTTGAACAAGTTTCTGGAGGACAGGTTCATTGGCAGCTATTAGCCAGGTAGGTTTTTGTAAAGTAACCTCTTATTGTCAGGATCTGGGAGTAATAGATCGCCCCATCGTGACCTGTTGAGGTACTTCCTCCAAGCAACTGAGATTGGCCACTGTCAGAGAGACATGCTGGGCTCAATGGTCTGACCCAGTATGGAATCTCTTATCTTCCTATGTTCATCCAGGATAACATAAAGATAAGCCATTTAAAAAAAAAAAAAATCTTATTGAATAATCCACTTTGACTACTCTCTTCAAAGGATAATGAACTAAATATTAGTAAAAGGAAATTTCCTTTGAGAATGTAAGAAAAACATGTAGTTTTAGAGAATCATATGTATTTTCTCTTCAGTTTGTGCTCCTGCTATTTTCCCAACCTACCACCCTCTCCCACCTTTTTTGCATGCAGGGTTCCCCAACTCCATAGCTTCCTAGGCCTTTTTGAGCCAGTCCACCCCTGCTGCCTTCCCATCTATAAGGCAGCACCCCAGCTCTCAATCTCTTTGTTTCCCCATATCCCTTAACCCTGTTCTGGACTACCAACATCTTTGCCTGCCTTGCGAGACTTGAGGTTACTCCTTCTGCTCCGGACTGTCTTGCTCCCATACAGCATTCTGGGGCAAGCTAATTATTTCTAGGGAAATGAAGCTGGACTAGAATAAGCCATTTACCAGTCCTTTCCTGCATTCCCCTATAGGATTGCCACCTGTGCACATTTGCACCAATGCAGGCCCTGCAACATGTATTTTTCATAAATGTTCCTGAAAAGTTTGCATAAGTGGCTACACTAATTCCCTGGTAGTCCTTCTCAGACTGGGATCTCTTGCCTTTTATCCCAGGATTGCATTCACCTGGCTCCTAATTCCTATCACCTGGGCTCATTGGCCCCCTAATGGGCTACAGCTGACCAGTGCAGAGTGTTGTCCAGATGTGGAACAGGTCCTACAAGGACTCAGGCTGCATTCCCATCTGCGGCGGCGGCAGCGGCAGAGGGAGGGGCAAGGGAAGACGCGGAAGCGCGAAAGAGCCAGCTGATAGGAAAAGAGCCGGTGCGAGTGGGGATCTGCCACGGCTTCTTTCGCGCATGTCAGGGTGCAAAATCCTGCCCTGACATGCGCGAGAGAAGCCGTGGCAGATCCCCGTTCGCACCGACCCTTTTCCTGTCAGCCGGCTCCTCTGCACTTCCCCGTCTTCCCTCACCCCTCCCTCTGCCGCCACCGCCACCACTGCAGATGGGAATGCAACCTCACTCACCACACATTAGGGTGGTGTGGTTTCCCCTGCCCATCACCAGGGGGTTGACCCAGCTGAGTGCCCTCTTGCAGAATTCCACCAACCACTATTTGACCCAGCCACTATTTCAGGTGAGGTGCATGGGGTGATTGAAAACTGGGTACCCTTCAAATTGGGGTCAGCCTTAGAATGTGCAGGGTCCCAGGAGAAAATACAATTCAAGGTCCTGCCCCATTAACAACTATCAGTCTGGTGCTTGCTTAGG
The DNA here is from genome assembly GCA_003113815.1 of Sphenodon punctatus. Classification (NCBI taxonomy): domain Eukaryota; kingdom Metazoa; phylum Chordata; class Lepidosauria; order Sphenodontia; family Sphenodontidae; genus Sphenodon; species Sphenodon punctatus. The sequence goes on along the minus strand of QEPC01000136.1, from coordinate 5,854,720 downwards.
AATATAAAGAAGTTATTTTTGTGGACCCTTGGTCTGACCCAATAGAGCAGTCCTTTTGAGAGGTGGGGGGCTGGTTGTGTGTGTGTTTGTGTGTGTGACAGACAGGGATTGAGTGTGTGGGCATTTTCATACAAGCACCTCCCCACCCAATACCTACCATGCTTGTGTGAAAACCCCACTGGTAACCAATGGTTAACCAGTGAATACTGGGTGGGTAATGAGCTTGTCTCAAGACACCCCGTGTGTATGATGGGTAAGTGAGAGGCTATGGGTGTGAGTGAGAGGAGGGGTGGTGTGGGTGTGATGGGCAAGTCAGACTGCAAACCAAATCCACTGCATGTTTAACAATCCACTGCCATGATTCCAATCAATTCCTGTTCCTATTATTACTCCTCTCATGGGAAGCCGGGTTGAGCTGCAACAGGTGCTCATGGGGGCCTCCAGACCTTACTGGGAGGTGGATGGCTAGGTTGAGCTTGGGCAAGGAGGCAGGCCCTGTAGGTCTGTCCAAGTGCTCTGTAGAGGGGCTGCTCCTCCTGCTCCACTCACCCACAGCCCTCCTTCCTGACTGCTGGGCCTAGGGTTGCCACCTCTTGCGGTTTTGACCCCGACATTCCTATTTTGGTCTATGACAGTGTCAGGGTCAAAACTGTTGTATATGCAACATCCATAAGTTAATGCCTGCTGTATTAAGAACAGTAATTGACTATAGAGCCACCAGATGGCACTGCTAAGTTTATGTGTACATGGAAGGGAGATGGGGTTTTGCAGTTGAATTCCTTTGTGTAACCACTCCTTCCCTTCTCTCTCATTGTCTCAGTCTCCATTTTGTCTTCTTACTAGTTAGAAGCAACTAAGAATCTGTGCCTGAGAAAGCTTAAGTAAAGTTCTGTTTTTTAAACCTTCAGCTACATTTGTCCTTACTGATTGCGAATCAGTTATTACTCTGCAACAAAAACCACGAGAGGTGGCGACCCTAGCTGGGCCCCTCCTCCAGCCCCCTTGATTTCTGACTTGGTATGTTACACACCTGAGAAAGGACCCTGTGCGGCCTGAAAACTTGCATATTAGAAGTTGGTCTAATAAAAGATATTTGAACTACGCCACCTCCGTCTCTTACATTTGGGCAACTATACTTTGTTACATCAGAAATAAACCTTAGGGCCAAGGTAGGGGACCCTTTTTTGGTGGGGGGGGGGGCACGCTGGCGATTTAATTGACTAATGAGCCATACCAAAAAAGGTAGGTGGAAGGGCTCTGCTACTTCCAACCAATCAGCTGTTCAGTAGGAAGCATCAGATCCCACCTAGCTAGGGAGATGCTAGAGCTGGATCTTGCACACTGACAGGAAGCAGTAGAGCCCTCCCCACCCATCATTTCAGTATCCTGGGCCTCCAGCCCTGGCAGTGGGTCTCCTCAATAGCACCCATGAAGAAAGTGAGGTGGGTGGGATGAGGCTGTATTTGGCCCACAGGTTCCCCATCCCGGCTGTAGAGTCTGTGAAGAGTCTTGGCCTGATTCTCTGCTGTTCTACACCAAGGGTGGTGGTCCTCAGGTCCAGGGGCCAAATGGAGCCGGTGTCGTTTCTTATTTTATTAATTGTTGGTAGCTAATTTATAGTTTTATAGCTAGTTTTATTTGGCCGTTCCCAGTTCCTGGATCTGGTCCTTGGATCCAATTCCTATCCCGAAGCACTGAGTTCAAGGTAAAGGAATAGAGATGAGGGCATGCAATGCAAGGATAGGGAATAGATTCATGATTTAGACCCTCCTCTTCCTGAGCACACTCCTTATGCATCCCCAACTTCTGTGTAGCCTTTGGAGCTTGTACTAATTTGCAAAGTGGCCCCTGAGAGGGAAGTTTCCCTAGCCCTGTTCTACACCTTGCTCAGTAAGCTACACTAGTGCAGAATGAGTGTCAAACATTAGTATTCTGATCTGGTAGTGCTTCACACTCACTTTTTGCTGGTGCAAACGACTGCACAAAGTGCAGGGCACTGGATGATTGGGCCCTAGTAATCTAAGGAATTGAGGTGTACAGTCATACTTACAATAGGAAGAAACAAGGCATTTCATATAGGATATCAAAGCAGGAAAAGAGCAAAAGGACTTTAGAAGTCAAAAGGAGGAAGCCAAGGGAGTACTATGAACAAACCATGATTGCCATGCACAGCAGGGAGACGTGCTGACCGTTTACATCAGATGCCTAGTGTCTCAATGGAAAGTATTCACAGAACTGCTTTTGAAGACGATGAAAGTTGTCCTGCCGTTAAGAGAAGGAACAAGAAGTTTTACCTAAAAATAAATGTCCCAAGTGAATGTTACCTGTTTCATTCCCCTCCCTGGAACTGGATAAATGAAACATGTCAAGAAATGATGGGATGGAGGCAGGAGGGCACTTTGGAGTCTGGGGCTCTATACTGTGACAGTTATTCATATTCTGCACCTTGCGACCATCAGAAAGAACAGAATCCAGTCTGCACAGGGGCCTTAGCCAAGTGAGGCACAAACCACTGGAATAATTTCATACACAAGGTCACATAAAATACAGCCTCGCATAGACCCATGCAGTTCTCTCCAGATTCCAGAGGACAGTACAGCTTTACTTTGTCTCTTTTCAGTTTGAACATATTGCAGCATAAAATCTATAGGGCCAGAGACGTTGTTTTTGAAAGCTGGAGAACAAATGAAAGGTCTGTGTGCATGTTCCTCCACCTCCGGAGAATGACCCTTGCCTTTAGAGAAAAACAGCCCCAAAGCCTCAGTGCACGTGTTTGTATTGAGATCCAGAATTTGTACATCCAGTCAGAGAGCGAGAAGGAGCATGGAACACAATCAATCCTGCCTTTCCCCACTGGGAAGTGGCTGTGGGTGTTACCATACATAACAATAAACACGTGTAAGGGGTGTAGCCTTGGAATAGGCCCTGGTGCAGAAGATGGCATGTGTTACTCTTCCAAGGCAGAGACTTGATGTATAAAAATGAATACGTTTATTAGATGCAAGTTCTAACCTTTTTCTCTGGTGCAATTAGCAGGCCTTGGGTTGCTCCCCTCTCGCAGGCAGCAGCGCACTTCTCTCTCCTCCAAGTCCTTCCCCCACCCTGCTTAAAGGGGAAGCTCACATTTTCAAGCTGCATGCCGAATAGGACTGCTAATGTGACTACTTAATCCAACAATAAACATTACAGCAATGAATATAAATGAAAACATTCCAACTACTCATTTCTGCAGTGATATTATTTTAAACACCCTTATACATGGGATCCCCCAACCCTGCTCCCAGCATCAGGGGATGCAGCTGTACCGAGGAGTATGGGCTTGTGGCACAAGCTATAGACCACATCGGTTAGTTTGTGCTGCAAGCTCCCGTCACGCAGTGGCTTCATGTGAGGAAGGCAGGCTGGGCTGTATTCCTTGTTGCTTCCCCTGCTGTAGAGCAATTGTGTTATACAAGTAGCAATACAAAACACTTCCCTTCTGTCTTCTTTACACTTTTTTTTTTTTACCCAGAATAACTCTCCCCTACTTTTACCAATTAACTTTTGTCCTCACTTGTTCCACTGGTTTGCCATCCTCTATCTGTATGGACATTATGTACTCTACTGATCTGTGGCAGGGTAGGTATAGATCTCACTGCTGTCAGTCAGCTACAGATGGGTGGCTTTTGGATCAAATTAGGATTTTGGTTAGACTACGCACAGACTTCAGGAAACTGAAACAGGCAGCACCACTATCTGTAAAGAGCTGAGACAGGCAGTTCTGACGTACCCCAGCAGAGGGCAGTACTCTACATACATAATATGCCTGTGCTGCTGCATTAGCTGAGTAAACTAAAGTTCTCTCTACCTGGACAGTTCTTTTCTCCCAAATAGCATGTCCATCAAGTCTAGCATGTAGACAGAGTCCAATCTGCATAATGCCTGGGGAAAGATCATATCTGAGTCGGGGTCCTGTAGCACATGAACTAACTAACAGCAAGAACAAACCACCCCAGTGCTGCAATGGAAAACTCAAAGTTAACTATAACATTGAAAAAGCAGCAACTTTCTCCAGCCTTAAACTACTGTACAACACAGAAAATACGTGTATGAGACTGAAAAAGCAGCAACCTCTGGTTCTGGCTTCTAGAGTGTTAACCAGGAAACTGTTGCCCTGACAAGCCTGCTCAGGCACTTGTAGGCTCTAGAAATAAATGTGCTCACACTGCAGGATATGCTTGCTGCTTTACTGATCTGCAGACAACACTTGCCTCTCTCCACCAAGGAGCATGCTGCCCGGGAGGTGAGGATGTCCTTAGGGATTTGTAACCAATGTAGTCAATGTCATACTGGGTCCCTTGTATGTGGATGAGCCTGAGTGCAGCAACCTGCAATCTCTAGAACATCCCTTGTACATACTTCCCGACATTCCCTATTGAGGAGAGGCAGTCCCTCTTTGGGGGCTGAATCCCACTGTCCCTCTTTCAGGAGTCAAAACCCCTCTCTTCCAGAAAAGAGAGACAAAAAGACTGAGGTTCAAGCCCTGGATGCCTCCCAGCTCTTGAAAGGACAATGAGGAGACAATGGTGTTTTTACAAACAGTCATTTCTCCTGGATGTTTGCTGTTACATCCAGAAATTTCTGTGTGTCTAAATCACTCACCCAGATCTTAAACATCCGGCTCTTTGAACTTCTGCGTAGAACTTCTACCAGAACTTTTGTGTGTAAAAGGTTCTCCTGGTAAATTGCTTTGCTCCAGGCAGCTGTGGTCACTTAGTTTCCATGGTAGCCTGTCACATCTACAGCTGCAGCTACTTTAGGCTGCCTCAGGGCAGTGTTTGTGTGAAGAATGCATCCAGGAACTGCCTCAGGGCAGTGTGTGTGTGAAAAATGAATCCGGAACTTACTAGTGGACTTGTAAACCCAGAAGATTGAAAAATCCGGAACTTTAACATGTGTGTAAAAATGCCCATATGACAAGAAACTAAGTGGAATGATAAGCAGGAGAGTTTCTCTCCCTTTATGTGTTCTGGGATGTCGGGAGGTGTGTGTGAAAACAAAGTGCACAAAGGGGTAAAGTTTATTTGCCGAGGGGCAGGGTTTATTCATTACAGGGGCAGAACCTATCCTTCTGGCTGCTGGAAATGTTGGGAGGTATGTTTGTAGGTTTGTCTTTATGTGGTACCCTGCAAGGATGCAGCTAGCAGTGTGGTTCGGAAGTAGGAAGAGAAAAGAGAGAAACAGGCATCAAAAGAGGAGTTGGCCAGAGTTAACTGTGTTAATGGAGTCTTTTTATTCATGCTAGAATCTTGGGTATTATTATTAATTCCATTTTTGCAATAGATTGGTGGCTGGATTTTAATATATCAATTCATTTTGGGTACCTGGATTTTTAGGTGCTCAGTTGAGGCACATGGGGCCTGATTCTTCAAGGGTGGCAAGAGCCCATAACTCCAAGCAACATCAGTCAGAACCAGGGCTGCTTGTCATCTCTAACAAGCAAATCTCAGTTTGCTAAATTAGGGCATGCAAAACCAGGGGCCACTTTTGAGAATTTTGAGCAAACTGCTTTGTTTCAGGCACCCTGAAGTGTAGGAAGCTCAATTTTGTCATGAGAACATGCTCCCAAAATATGGGAGATCAAATCTATTTTAAACAGGAAAGGACATGCAAACCTCCTTTCTAGCAATAATAATTAATAAGTAAACAGTGGCGAGAGCCATTGCTGTTGCAATAGTTGCTTTCGTTTGTTGTGCTTACATCGGCAGGCATCGCAATAGGGAAGTGACTCATCAGAGAAGAAAGAAATATGTTGCTAAGCAACCTGGCAACTCTGGATGGGAGAACGGCTCCTATTTCGTGACACACTAAATGGGTCTCTAGATTTTAAAATGCAATAATTTTAAGAGGCAGCAGAGATTGGAAGAGTTAGTATCTGCCAGAGAGGGAGGAAATGACGAGGGACAATGGGGCTTACTGCACAAGAGAGCAGGGATGGGTAGGCGGCTGCAGACTGATGAGAGGAGTGAGCGACGATCAAGAGGAAAAATGAGAAGTAACATGGGGGAGAGAGAGGCAGAAGGAATGTGAGAAGAAAGAAAGAGATAAATGAAACCAAAACCACAGAGACAGCTGTTGGGTATTAGAGATGGAACTGGGCCAGAGGAGTTTCACCAGCACAGGAGGGTTTGAGATCTAGTGCTCTCTGCTCTCTCTATTTGCTAAGTAAATAGAGGAGGAAAAGCCTATAAGAAAAGAAAGATAAGGGAACAAACATAAATTAGATTTACAGAGACTCATTGTAGGCAGGAGAGTTGATCAATGGGTTTAGAAATTAGTTATTTCTCAAAAAGAGTAAGCTCACTGGTCACTGCTGGTGTCTGGGGACTGTACATTCTCAGACTTGGGGCGCTTTTTGACGAGACGGAAATGGCGGCTGAGCCCTTTATCAGCCGCCATTGTTACCGTCTGTTTAAATCCCCGACGCGCTCTACCGCTGGGTCTCCTCTGCATGAAGCCGGCCTGGCGATCCTGCCCCCTTCAAGGCGGATCGCCAATGTGCTGACTTTACGCCGCACTTCCGGTCTTGCCGGAAGTATGTGCATGCGCAGAAGGATGTGCATTCACAGATACTCTCTGGGACGTGTCTAAAGAGCAGACACATCCCAGAGAGTATCGTGGGGGTGGAGAGGCGGCAGCAGCAACGATGCCACTTGCCTCCCTCTCGTTGAAAAGCGCCCATAGACAGGGACGTAGCTAGTACCATAGGGACAGGAGGGACATTTGTCCCAGGGCCCAAGCTGGTGGGGAGGGGGCACAAATAATCCCTATGGTAGCTAGCCCGGGCTGGGTACCCCCTGCTGCTGCTGCTGCCATAAACAAAGATCTGCATCTGCCAAAATTTGCTCAGAGTCCGTTGCAGAGTGCACCCAACCACAGACTTCCGAGCCTGATATTGGATCTTATCCCCTGGATTGGAAGCGGAAGTTGAGCTTGAGCGCTGCTGCTCCACCCGCCCTGCACAGCGTGGGAGTTGGAGGAAGCAAGCCGTGGCATGAGGCAGGCCAGGCAGCAGCAGCGTGCACGGCTTTGGGCTCTTGGAGACAGCATCCAGGACACTCACACTAGGGATGCTAAACGGGGGAAGGGTGGGGTTGTGTTTACGGCTTTCAGGAGGCCAGTCTTCCATGCCTGGCTCTTCCTCCGACTCCCTGTGTAATTTGAGCAGGTCACTTAATCCCTGTGTGCCCTCCTCTACAAAACTCAGATTAGGATGCCTCACAGGTTTGTTGTGAAGAGAATTCTTTATTATTTTTTGGAGGTACTCATTTAACTACAAGCACTGGAGTCGTATAAGTAGGGGTCTGTGCATTCTGGGGGAAAATCCAAATTATGTGGACAGAAAATCCAAATTATGCAAGCATAGTAAATTATACAAAATAAATCACACAAATTATGCAAATATATTTCCCAGCATGCCATTCTATCAATGTACATCTCATATCTTAAACCCACAAAATACCACGCAGGGTGAAAACAGACATGATGAGGGTCCGCTGTGGCCCTCCTGGGCCAGAGACTCACCACCATATCTGTTGTCAGGCTGCCCAATGTGGGCCCACTGCTGCCCAGCCTGAGTAGGTGGCTAGCCTGGAAGTGGTCTCCTGGATTATTTTAGGCCCACAGTCTGGGTCAAGGGCCATCCAGGCGAGCCAACGTAGACCATAGCAGACCACTGCATCTCTTCATGCCCCCATCCCCAACAAGGGATTGGGGGCCGTCATGGCCGGCAGCCATGGCTGCCCGTGATTGACTATCATGGCTGCCTGTCATGGTGGGGGGCGGGGCACTGGAGGCATGCTGCATTTGTTTTCTTCCACCGCTGGAGGTGGGGCGGGCTTGCCAGCTGGCCAGGTAGGGCACATGTCCATTCAGTGCCCCGGCCTGACCTGCAGAGGGGTGGGTTTGGCTGTACAGCCAGCACACCAGTTGCACCTTTGGCCGTATTTATTTAAACTTCTTACCCTGCTCTTCCTGCCAAAAGGCAGCTTGGGACGGCTTACAATGATATAAAAATATAAAAACAAAAACCATAAATACAAAACACCCCATAACCCCACGCCATCCTGCCTAACCCCCTACACCGAACCGCCTAACTCCCCCCCGCAACCCCCACTGCCAAACGCCCTTGTGAACAGAATTGTTTTACTCTGCCTCTTAAAGGCACTCAAGCCTGGACGTAAACGAACCTCTCGGGGGAGGGAATTCCACAGCTGTGGAGCGGCAGCCAAAAACGCCATGGAGATCAATTTACAAACTGGGATTTCCAGGCAGGTGTCCCCAGCTGACCACAGAGGCCACGATGGGGCATGGTAAACCAGGCAAACTTCTGGATAAGTGAGTCCCAAGGCCTTTAGGGCTTTAAAAGTCAAAACCAGCACCTTCAATTGTGCCCAAAAGACAATAGGCAACCAGCGCAGATTCCAGAGCACCAGTGCTACGTGCCTCCCCATAAGGACACGGGCTGCCGCATTCTGCACCGGCTTCCAAACAGTCTTCAAGGGAAGCCCCATGTAGAGCACGCTGCAGTAGTCTAGCCTCAAGGTAACGAAGGCATGGTTGATGGTTGCCAGATCCAAATCAGAAAGAAAAGGCCACAACCTTCTCACCAGATGGGGTTGATGAAAAGCACTCCTGGCCACCATCGCCACCTGAAGATCCAGGCACAGTGACAGATCCAGGAGTGCTCCAAGGCTGCGAACCTGAGTGATTGGGGGGGCAGACCCCATCAATGACTGGGGTCCCAATCCCTTCCAAATCCATTTTTAGATGGACCTGTCCTGGGGGGCGGGCCTGGGTGCACACCCATGCACTTCCGGTGAGCTGGGGGAGGGGTCAGATGGCAAGGGATGGGTGTGTGGTCAGTGTGCACCTGCACCCATACATTGCCCATTCATGTCCCCGCATGGAGCAATGGGGGAAAACCTGGGTTGCTTAGTGCGGGGGCATTATTTGGCAGCGTGTGGGTTGCAGGAGCACGCCTCCACCTACACTGTCTTCACACGGACACCCAGGTTCGTGGAGGATGGGTAGATCTCTGTGGGCATGTCCCTTTTGAAAACGGCCTTTGTTTTCACAGACGTCTAACCAGGGGCTCTGCTCTCCAACAGGGAACTGGGGGCTTCTCTTTGGCAGCTGTAGCAGGGGACTCCATGGCTCTGGAATCTATGTTTGTAGTTTACAGTTCCAGAATCCCATTGACTAGTTCACAGTAGTGCTTGCCTCTCATAATGGTCCCCAGTCAGGCTGTAATACTTCATTGCCAGAGACAATTTTTGTAAGAATTTTTGCCAGGTGTCAAACCCCATGAAAACTGCTGTGATTGCAACATTGGTGAATTCATGGATCCCTGCATGGAAGTTCCCAGATGAATGGCATGCTAAATGGCAAATCTGCATATACATGCAGACTTGGCAGGGCACCTATCAACCATTGGAATATCAATTCTTAGCACTAGTGTTGTATGTAAATGCAGCATAAGGGTGATAGAATCAGAGCTTACATAATATTTGCAAGGTTTTAAACTGAAAGCCATTTCCAGAAGCCAGGTGTGTTTTAACAAGAGCAGATGACTTCCATCTCCCACCTCTATGACATGGCAAAAAATATGTGCACCAATGTGAGTTACAAATTGATGGCAAGATCCATGAAAGCCAAGCTGGTTCACTAATCAATCCAGCTTTCCCTCTAAGGTTAAATGTTAAAACATGGGTGGGGGAGGGGGGTTTGAATGCTCCAGTGCGGCGAGTCGAGTCTATTATATGTGCCTGCAAAGAGAGACACAAGATTTGCAAGCAGCACAATCCTTCAAATCTCCTGCTGAATCTTCTTTAATCCCTAACATTCCACATTATCAGAGCAAGTACGCTGGGTTCAGGGTCTGTTTCCAATTGGTAGGCAGCAACAGAAGAGTCTCTAAACCTTCTTTTGATTTCCACATAAATCACAAAGAATCAGGATCTCAAACTACGGTTCTTTAAAGATTAGCTGTTGTAAACGAAGGGAGTCCTGCAGACAGACAAACTGTGTGTGGCACAGGACGTGCTAGCAACTCTCAACCCCCACTTCAAACACCCCCAAAGGACTTGGCATTGGACAACACACAAAATACAGGCACTCAAGGGAGGCCAGATCCTCAATTTAAATCATCGTAAGCTCACTTGCCTGTCAAGGATTTGTGCTGATTTACACCAAGTTAGCATCTGACCCTGAGTGTCTTGTCAGTTTAACTATAGCAATACACAGTTAGCATTCCAGCTCCAAATATTCAAAGGGGATGAATCAGACCCCTCAAACCTCCAAACTAATGAGATTGGCATAAAAACTATTAGAGTTAAAGAACACTAGACTGGTGTGCTTTGCTCAGCTTTTCTATTTCTAATTCTGAGTCTTTAAGACACAGCGTACTTCAGCTTTCAAGACTTTCCCTGCAACCACAAGGACTAGAAAACTCTTGATTTTTAAGAGTGGAGATTCTTCTGATTTTAGGCTTCAAGAAAACACCTAAAATCACCAGGCCCTTGATAAAATTATGAGAGCCAGCAAATCTGACTAATCAGAATGGATTTTAAAGGGCAGTTTGTCTGCCTCATCAAGAATTATCAAGTGCTGTGTCCCCGGATAGGAGGCCACTTGGCCCATCCTTAGGATTTCAGTTTTCCTATTAGTCCTCTAAGGCTGCCACAGTTATGCCAAGGAAGGGAAATAACAGCTTTATAAACTGCATTAACTTCTCCTTTCAAATAAGAGAGGCAGCTTTGTGGAATCCCTGCCTTGAGTCAGTAGCAAATCCCCAAAGAACAGGCATAGCCTATTCAAGAAGCCTTCAAATTTGTAGAAGATCATGAAACACCAGGAAAGAGGGGGCTCTTTAGTTGCTTGCTGTCAAATTATATCCTGTAGGTAGGTAGCCTCTGATCACAACCAACGCACAGATGTGTAGATGGACTTGGGCACCTTTCTCCTGGAAAGATTTGATAATTTCTCTGAATTCTTTGTATTTTGGACTCTCTCACCACTGAGTCCATGGGAAATAATTGAAAGCGCAAGGGTTTTTTGCTTTTAAAACCTAATTATTAAGAGTGCTTGCACGGGTTATGTTTTTGCAGGCAGCAATGGAGCAAGTGACAACAATTCAAGTAGCAGTGGCGGCCAATGAGGCACAGCCATGGCATCTGGCCCTGGCAGTCCCTGGCCTGGGGCAGGTATGCCATGCCGGAACAGATGTGCTAGCTCACTGCGGCCCGTTCTGGCCCATATAGCTCAGGCTGTGACCGCAGATTGTCCGGAGGCCACAGCTTGGGTTAGCTGCCAGCAGTTCCTGGAGCAATCCTGGGCCAACATCTGGTAGTGTGTGCTTACATGTGCTGGCAGGGCCTGGGCTACAACAGGCCAAAGTCACATCTGTTTTTATCCAGAGCCTCTTCCGCACTCGCCACCCTGGATGACAATGGTCCATTGTTCCTGACCAGAAGACTGTGTAGAACACCACTCTTGTGTTTCTTTCCTCTTGCACTTTCACCATGTGTCTATGGTCACTGGCGGAATGGAAGATGGCACAGGCAACTGGCTGCATTTGCATGTAATATTGGCTCCCCAAAGTTAATCAAACGTGGCTTCAGTTTAAACTGGAACTGATATATACAGATGAGACAAGTGTTTAACCAGTGTTAGTGCTTTCACACAAACAGAAAATTACAGGTTTGGGTTGTCAGCTACCTGAAAGAAAAAAAAAAAACATGTGAAAGGGGTCTTTTTAAGAAGCTTTCACACAACACTTCCACCAGCAGGGGAAGCCCAGCAGAGACTGCAATCTGCGTGGAAGAGATATTGTGTGAAAAGGGTTTGAGGAGAAGGCAAATCTGTGTAAATCATCTCTGCACAGCTAGGTCAAAATGGCTTGCCTGCCTATCACCTTGAGCTGTTGTGGTGTCACAGAACATTCAGAACCATTCCAGCTGTTGTGAGGGAAGGGGTAGCAGATAGATTAGATGGAAACTGCTGTCTAAATATCACAAACGGAAAATGAAGGGTTTCTAGCCAAGAACTGGACATGAAAAAGCCAGAGGTTTTGTGAGAATCATGCTACACAAAACAGCGAGAGCTGCAGCTGGGCAAATCAGTTTGATTGTTGTATTTTCTTACATGTGGCACACTCGCATTGCAATTATGTGTGGTGTTAGTGGACAAATGACCCAGTTATTCCATTTTAAATATGTGTCAGCTACATTTTCTTGATGAGGCAATGTATTTACTTAAACCATAAACAAATTACATTCTCTAGTAATTGCCTATTTTTTATTTATTTAAAACTTATATTCCGCCCCTCCTGCCCAAAGGCAGCTCGGGGCAACGAACCACACACACACACAAAATTCAACAATAAAACATTTAAAAATAAATCTACTCATTTTAAAACAAATGATAACAACTCACCCTCCCTCCCAACCCCCCCTCGCCAAAGACCTGGTGGAACAGCCAGGTCTTACACAAATGTCAAAATGACAGGAGGGTGGGAGTCAACCGAGCCTCCTCCGAGAGTGAATTCCACAGCACAGGGGCAGCCACTGAAAAAGATCTCACATCAGTGGCCACCCATCTCGCCCGGGAAACCTCCAAAAAGGCCCCCACGGATGATCTCAGGGTTCGCACGGGCACATGGGGAGTGAGGTGATCCCGCAGATAGGCAGGGCCCAGGCTGTGAAGGGCTTTGAAGGTCAAAACCAGCACCTTGAACCTAGTCCGGTGCTTTATAGGCAGCCAGTGCAGAGCCCGGAGCACAGGTGTCATGTGCTCCCTGCGGCCCACCCCAGTAAGGAGACGGGCTGCAGCATTCTGCACCAGCTGCAGCCTCTGGACCAGCTTCTCAGGCAGCCCCACGTAGAGAACGTTGCAGTAATCCAGCCTCGAGGTGAAGAAGGCATGAATGACAGCCATGAGGTCAGAGTCTGAGAGATATGGCCGAAGCCACCGGACAAGATGTTACTGCTGAAACGCACTCCTCGCCACATCCACAATCTGAGATTCCAGGCTGAGCCGTAAATTGAGGAGCACACCCAGACTCCGTACCTGCGGGACCATGGGAGGGTGAAACACACACACACACCCCACACACACAAGAGGAGATTCAACCACTCCCAGGCCCTCCAGCCCCCTACCCATCAACATCACCTCCATCTTGTAAGGATTCAGCTGCAGATGGCTGAACCTCATCCAAGCCCCCACAGCTGACAGGCACTGGGAAAATAAAGAGACTGCATGGCCTGGGTTGATGGAAAAAGAGAGGTAGAGCTGAGTGTCATCAGCATACTGATGACACTGCATGCCCTGAAACCCTCTCACAATCTCCCCTAATGGCTGCATATAGATGTTAAACAAGAGGGGGACAGAATGGCACCCTGCAGGACTCCACACGTGAAGTCCCGGGGGGAAGACATACACTCTCCCAAGACCACCCGGTGAGTTCTCCCGGTCAGGAAAGAACAAAACCAGTCCAAAACCGTCCTGCCAATCCCGGCATGGTCCCGCAGGTGAGTTGCCAACACCTCATGATCGACTGTGTCGAATGCAGCCGAAAGGTCTAGCAGGACCAGTAAGGTCTGATGACCCTGGTCCAAGCCAGACACAGATCGTCAACCAAGGCCACCAATGCAGTCTCCAAGTCCATACCATACCCAGGCCGAAATCCAGACAGAGGGGTCAAGGAAACCGGTGCGGTCCAGATGTTCTTGGAGCTGCTGTGCCACAGCCCGTTCAATAACTTTCCCTAAAAAGGGAAGGTTAGAGACCGACTGATAACTGGCAGGAGCATCAGCATCAAGAGATGGTTTCTTGAGAAGGGGGGCGCCATCTCCATGAATGGGTAGAGCAAAAAAACCTCATTCCAATTGAGCAATTTGGGTTTCGGGCAAATAGGTTGACTATGGACTGTGCATTTATTTTGGTCCATTTAATCTCCAAATATACTAAAATTAGAAAAGGGAAGCTTTTTATGGCCTTCATTGATTTTTCCAAGGTGTTCGACTCCATCTCGCGAAGTAAACTTTGGGGGAAATTGAGAATAATGGGTTTTAATGATAAATTGCTAGCTGTTTAAATAGCAATTCATACAAATAATACAGCCAGGGTGAGGAGCTGTCCTTATAATACTCCCAGTGCACCAATTCACATAGATTGAGGGGTGCGGCAGGGGTGTGTTTTTCCCCCCCTGCTTTTTAATTTATATGTGGTGGATAGGATACCCTTTATTAAGGATAGGAACCCTCACCCCCCTAAGGTTGGCAGTTACCATCTTCATGTTTTGCAATATGCTGACGACCTTATACTGCTGTCGCAAACCGAAAAGGGGCTCAAAGCGGCTATTTTGGCCCTTATGGAATACTGTTCTCAGAACGACCTTGTTATTAACGGGGGCGAATCTCAGATAATGGTAGTAGGTGGTAAACTTCGTGCCGTAAATGGGCTATTTCTCATCTTTCCCTTGAGATAGTGGATGAATTCCCATACCTGGGTATCCTCTTTGCAGCAAGAGATTCTTGGGTGCCCCATCTCAAAAGGAAGGCCTTCTTGTCCCGGATCACTACATGAGCTCTTATGAAAGCTCAAAATGTTTCCTATGGCATAGCGGTCAGCAGTATCCTGAGAGTTTTTCAAACTATGGTACACCCTATGTTAACTTTTGGCATGGAGTTAATTCCATTCTGGAACTACTTAATTATAGAGCGTGTTCAAAATTATTTCTTACGTAGGGTACTTAGGGTGGGAAATAGTATCCCAGGGGCGATTATTCGAGCCAAAACCAACATGCCCCCCATGGAACATTATGCAAGGATGGCATTATTTAGGTTTTAGTTAAAAATGATATCTTCCTCACAGGATTCGCTACAGTCCCTCTGTTTGGCTGAGGAGCTTGCCCATGAGGGTACTAGGGCTTATCCTTGGCTGGCCCACCTGTCATTGACTCTGCGCTGACTGGGCTTCGCCTTCCAATATTTCTGTGGAAAGCCGGTCTTGGCAATCAGGCGAGAATTAGAATTCAGATCTAGAGATGTGGCCGTCCAGGATGATTTGGCAATCTTGAAATCTTGGAGGGTGGCTCCCAGGTTGACTCTATCTGACCGGAACAATTTAATTGCAGTGGCATCTTTCCTAATACTAGCTTCAAAGGAACGGAAGTCGATTCTTGCCCAGGTTTTCAACTGCTGAGCGTAAGCTTGGCTGGTTGTCTGAGGGTGTAAGTGGTGCTTTAAGCTGGGACCTGTATCTATTGTTATGTGAAGTATACCAACTAAGTCTTTTAATTTCAATGTTTTAAGTTAACACTAAATCAATTTATTTTTAAATTGTATTTTTTATCCTAATTTTATTTTACTTGGAATTATTGGTAATATGTGTGTTTTGTATTTATGGATATCCTTTTGCACTGTCGTTTGTACTGTCTTTTCCTGTGACCATGGTGGAAACCAGTGCCTAATAAATGAAACTGAAACTGAGCAGGGGCCTAACCACAGCCTCCTTCAGGCATTCAGTCACCCTGCCTTCCCGAAAGGAGGCACTAACCACCCCAGCCAGCAACGACCATAACATCTCCTGGCTGGCTTCCACCAGCCAGGACAGGCAAGGATCTTGTTCACAGGACATGAAACAAGAAAATGGCGGGTGGGGGTGGGAGGCTACCCACGTGACACTACTTTACTGGTTGAGCACTGTGTCCAGGAATTTCCCATAAATGATCTGGCTGCCCTTTGTGAAAGGGGTATCCTCTTCCCCTAGAGAGCACTATGACATGATGGCACTCCACAGGGATGGGACCATGTCAAGAAAGAGGTGGGAGAACACCTTAACTGTGCCTCTTTTTTGACATAGCCCTACCCCTACGGAATGCTGTGACATCATACCACACCATGGGGAGGGGGCGGGAGACCCATTAGGAAAAGGCTAGCAACCATTCCCTGCCCCTTTCCTGACATGGACGCTCCCACGAAGCACTGTGATATCACAACGCTCTCTGGGGGCAGGGCACGTCGGGTTAAGATGTTCCCCCAACATTTTCCTGAAGTGGCCATGATGTTACAACACTCCATGGGGGCAGGACCTCTCCCCCTCAGGGAATCCAAGCCAGCCTGAGACCAAGGGACTTGTGCTGAAAGTGCTCCTGAACGGAGATGGTTGGGACCATTCGAGTCCCATTGGGCTCCATTCAGTATGCAGGGCTGTGCTTTGCTGTGTTAGTGTTCAGTTACTTTATTCATGTCTAGTCATGGGGCCTCTGTTTGGGGAGTGGGGGAAGGGAGAAGAATGTGTGAATCAGGCAGGACTGGGGCTGGGGTTACAGGAAACTATTGTGACCAAGTGTCTTGAGCTGGGTGGGGAAGAACCTGGTGTGTGTGTGAATGGGCTTGCTGTATGTAGAGATTAGAGAAGCCTGAAGAAGCAGCGCCTGCAAGCAGGTCCGGAAGTCATGGGATTTATGCAACTGTGGGGAGGCAAAATGTGTGTGTGGGAAAGGGGGGGGGGGTGAGGACAGTTTCAGTAAGTGATGGAGTTTAGTGGATATAGTGCATGGATTGGCACTCATGGGGGCTGGGTTCAGTCAGCCTCTCTGGCATGGGAGTGGGTTCTAGTGTCAGAGGGGGCTGGGACTTCTTGACTCTGTTCCCACCTCTGCACTCAGAGACGCCACAGTAATGAGGGAGTGGGCTCGCCATTATATCACCTGGGCAACAAACAAATCACAGAAACATTATGTTATCAAGTTGTAATTCAGAGCTTCACCTCGACAAAGGCACAAAAGTAGCATCCATTTATGTGGAGCATGGTTGTTCCCATTTTTTTTTAGTGACTCATGTCATAGAATGTGTTTCTGGCGATTCTCCAAGCGTTCAGTTGTCTGACTGCTCCCTGTAAGGTGGGTTGGATTCTATGTATAAATAACGAGCCTGTGAACCAATGTCCAAGATGGGATTAGAATCTAGATGGCTTCGTGTTGAAACCCCTCTGCTGCAACTCCTCAATCCGGCTATATTCCACACACGCAAATACATCAGACTAACTGTTTTCCAGTAACATTGGAGAAAAACTCTAACTCAAAATGCTGCCCTAGGATGGGAGTCTGGGTGTTTTTAGACAAGTGCCTCCCCACCCATTGCCAACTCATTGTGCATGTTTCAGGGCTGCATAGGGCACCAATGCAGCCCTGCAACGTGCATGATGGTTGGGTAATGGGTGGGTAACGGTGGGGAGGGTCTAAAAACACCCCCTGAAGGGTGAAGGAAGCCATAAACTGCTTTTGAAAGTATCTTGCCCCTGATCTGGATAAGATACATAGTTTGGCTCAGTCTGTATTGGTCAGTACAGAAAAGCACCTAGGTGACTGGTCTTTTTTTTTATCTCTGACTTCTATGATCTTCTTTCCCCAGTAACACAGACCAGAACATGGAGCCTGACTAGAGCATAAAATAAAACAAAGCATATGGTATGGCCTACCTTCTCTGAAACTTTCTTCATTCCAGGCATGCTTTGTGACTCTCCCACATCTGGACACCTCTCTGCACTGGACACCAAGTGGCTAAATATGGGTTGATGCTGATTTATAGCTGTAACAAACAGTATGTTACATCCCGCTCTGAGTAGTGCTGTGTGCAAGAGAGCTTGTGTGTTCTGAAGCCCAAGGACTAATGGGAGACAGCAATTACATCTGGTACAACGACTTAGACCATATGTCTCAGACCCGGACCTTGCCATGATCATCCATGCTTTTATTACCTCAAGACTGGACTACTCTATGTGGGGCTACCCCTGGTGATGGTCCAGAGACTGCATCTGGTGCAGAATGAGGCAGCTCGTCTCATTAGGAGGACAAGTCGTTGAGAACACATTATTCCAGTGCTCCATTCTCTGCACTGGCTGCCAATAGTCTTCCGGGCCCAATTCAAGGTGTTGGTTTTGACCTTTAAAGCCCTAAATGGCCTGGGCCCCACCTATCTGCAGGACCGCCTCACCCTCTGGATTCTGGAGCGGTCTCTGCAGTCAGCCAGGGGCACCCACCTTGAGATTCCCCAGGTTTCGACCATGAGGAGGATGTTCTCAGTGGCCGCTCTGCAGCCATGGAACTCCTTCCCGTTGGAGGTCCACCTTGCCATAGATCTTACCTCTTTCCAGAGACTGTGTAAGACCTGGCTGTTTCACTGGGCCTTTGCTGAGGGAGATGGAATGGGTGGTTTTTTTTATTGTTGGGTTATTTGGACTATTTTTAAATGTTGAATTTTATAATATGTGTTTTAAAATGTTATTAGCCACCCCGAGATGCTTGTGCAGGAGGGGTCGGCATATAAATGTGAGACTAAATTAAGTGGAGCTGCCCGCAACCCAGACTTAGGGAGGGACTTGCCCCTTCCATCTCTTGTTTTTACATAGCCATGCAGGGATAGGACTTTGGATCTGGATTGGGAGTAGGCGGCCACTCATTCTTATTTTGGACTTCTTTTTTTTTTTAACTTCAGCAAGAGTAGTGCACAGCATAAAATGTTTAATGATGATAAAATATGTCTGTTAGTCTAAAAAATCCCTCCAGGCATCTGTCACGGAGAAACATAGGTAAACACACATGTAACATGCGACTACATGTAGACTACAAGTCTGGTAAATATGTAATGCCAAAGGTTCCACATGTATGTAATGTTACAATACATGTAGACTACAAGTCTGGTAAATATGTAATGCCAAAGGTTCCACATGTATGTAATGTTGCAATACATGTAGACAACAAGTCTGGTTAATGTGTAATGCAAAAGGTCCCACATGCATGTAATGTTACAATGGAGAACTGCAAAACTAAAAGCCCAAATAGAAAAGCCTGTCAAATGTCAATATACAATCCAAAGCAACAGACTCCAATACCACCTTTATTTTAATTATTTTATTTTTCTCTTTTTTCTTTTAAAGAAACCATTGTCTGCCTTCCACCGTTACTGGGTATGCTATGCAGACATTTCTACTCTCACAGGAGCGGAGAGAAATTGCTTTACCTGGAGCGCAGCCCTTTTCTGTTTTCATAGAGGCAAAACCTACCCACTTTGTCCATATAACACCATTCAAAGATATTACTTGATCCAGCATGGCTTATACTTCAATGCTTTTGGCTTCTCTACACCAGCCATCTGTTCTCCTGTGGCAGGAGTTTAGCACCCCGCTGGGATTTGCCTCCTCAGTGGAGTCAGCAAAGGGTCTCTTTTGAAATAATTAACATGCTTGAACCACTCTTCTGATGTGTGGTAAATCCCCATTTAAACAACCTCTCTGATCAAGAGCAATAAGGGAGGTATGGGTGTGTTAATGGACAGCTGTTCATGAGAACACATCCTAAAATACACAAGTGAATCTACTCTATGCAAAGTAGGGAAAGCAGACACAGAAGTTTGGCTCAGTCTGTATTGGCCAGTACAGAAAAGCACCTAGGTGACCTGTCTTTTTTATCTTCGACTTCTATGATCTTCTTTCCCCAGTAACACACACCACAACATGGAGCCTGAATAGAGCATAAAATAAAACAAAGCATATTGTGTGGCCTACCCTCTCTGAAACTTACTTCATTCCAGGCATGCTTTGTGACCCTCCCACATCTGAACACCTCTCTGCACTGGACACCAGGTGGCTGAATAAGAGTTGCTGCTGATTTATAGCTGTAACAAGCAGAGTAGGTTACATCCAGCTCTGAGTAGTGCTGTGTGCAAGAGCTGGTTTTGCGGAAGCTTCTGCAATATGCTGACATAATGGGAGGACAGAGTATTCATTTTGTTATTAATTTTTCTATTTAAATTGATACAATATATTCCAAAGCCTCTATCCAATGGTACCTTTGAGATATAACAAGCCGTACTTTGACAAGTAAGAATGGACCACACTCCCTCAAACTACAGAGTAACCAAAAACCATCCAAAAGATCCCACCCCAGTCCAAAGCATTACACCTCACCCACCCCACTCCCAAGTACAGTCTCCAGCAAGTCCCTCTCCCCCACACTGGAGCGTTTGAGTGTTGACAAACGTGACAGTGGAGCACCGCTGTCACATCCCAACCTGAGTTGGGAACCCACTGCCAACACGATCTGGACCGACCTGGCCAACAAACGTGCTGGTGGCTAGACCACCAGGGAGGGTGAAGAACCAGCCAAATGTGTGGCCAACCAGACCCGCTCCCACGTTGCACCCAGAGCCCCGCCCTCTACCATAACAGGCAGCTATGGTGGCCAATGACGGCCACCATGGTGGCCAGCCATGGCAGACCTGATCCTGGACAGTCACAGAGGACTAACACACACGATAGCCCACTGTGGCTTGATCAGGCAGACCGTAGCCCGGACTGCAACTCCAAAGGTCTTCAGGGATCACAGCCCCGGCTCGCCACTGACACGCCTGGGAGCAATCCCGGGCCAACATCTGGTGATGCAACAACAAAGTACCAGTGGCTCACAGGCCAAAGTGGGCCTCAGCGGGGGCACCATCACGTTTGTTAACACCCTTTGATTTGAAAGAGCTTCCTATTTTTGTATTGGATAGTTGAAAATCTATCTCAAACGTGTAAGTATGAGTTATGGGCAATAGAAACCTTTAGGCCTGATGCAAAGTTCCAAAGTAAATGGAAAGATATCTGTTGACGCCAATGGGATCTGCATCTGGTCCTTTTAGGTGTAGAATTTGTGTATGGTGTAATAATTTAAGTTCTCCTAGATTTTCCCACCCTTAGAATTAAGAACATAAGTGCCGCCATACTGGGTCAGACCAATGGTCCATTGAGCCCAGCATCCTGCCTCCGACAGTGGCCAGTCACGGGGGCCTGGGAGAAGCACCCAACAGGTCACCATGCTATCCATTCCTTGTGGGTCATCCCCAGGCTCCCGACAGTAAAGGGCTTTGTTCCCTAATCCTATCTGGCTAATAGCTGCTAATGGAACTATCTTCCAGAAACTTGTCCAAACCTCTTTTAAACTCAGCTATACTGCTGGTCTTGACCACCACCACCCCGGCAGTAAATTCCACAATCTAATTGTACGCTGACTGAAAAAATACTTTCTTTTGTCTATTTTTACTCTGCCACCTGTGAGTTTCATGGAGTGTCCCACTGTCCCCTAGTTTTAGTACTAGTTGAGAGGGTAAAATAACCATTCCCTGTTTACAAGTTCCACACCACTCATGATTTTATAGACCTCTATCATATCTCCTCTCAGCCATCTCTTTTCCATGCTGAAGATCCCCAACCTATCAAGCCTTTCCTCATACGGGTGCTGTTCCATACCCTGGATCATTTTTGTTGCCCTTCTCTGTACCTTTTCTAGTTCCGCTATGTTTTTTTTGAGATCAGGCAACCAGAACTGCACACAATATTCAAGGTGAGGTTGCACCATTGATTTGTATAGAGGCATTATGACATCCTCAGTTTTATTCTCTATTCCCTTGAGAATAATTCCTAACATTCTATTTACTTTTTTGACCACTGCGGCACACTGGGCTGAGGATTTCAGTGTATTATCCACAATCACTCCCAGATCCTTTTCCTGAGTGGTAACCCGGAAGTTCCCCGGAAGGCCTAGAGTGTCTCTGATGCCGGCAGCCACAGCCGGCGCTGAGGACGCCGGACCACCCGCCGCCGCCACACCCAGAGCCCCGCAAGGTAAGCAAGCACTGAACTTTAGTAGGGGTGATCCCTGGGGGGTTGGGGGGGTGTTAAACACCCCCACCCCCCCCAGGGATCGGGTCATACTTACCGGCGGCTGCGGGGACGCCGCGGCCGCTGGTGCTGGGGGGTGGGCTCGCCTGCCTCTGAGTCTTTTTTTAAACAAAAATCCAGGCTGGGCAGGGTGGGTGGGGGGTGTCCCCCCCTTCCACCCACGCAGCCTGGGAGGGGGGAGGAATTAATTTATTTCATTGAGTTCAATGGGGATACAGTGCCCCATTGAACTCAATGAAATAAATCCGGTACCGGTATACCGGATTTAATCCAGGAAACCGGTTTTTAGAGAACCGGTAAATCCAGTAGCCGGTAATGGGCCCGGGGTCCCACCTCTACTTTGCAGACAAAATCATTCATATTCACCACAACTTGAGCACTGCTGCTTCATTTGCAGAGTCTGGGGCTGTGCAAGCTCAGCCTTGTTTTGTTTGTTTGTTCAGATCAGTTTCAATTAGTGTCACCCACCAATGCAGAGGATGTGCTTGGAGTGATGCAGGCAACCATTTGTGAATGAGATCCTTGCCCGTCCTGCCTGGTGAAAGCCAGATGGTAGACACTGGGAACCATTGCTGGCTGCGGTTGTCAGTGCCTCCCTTTGGGAGGGTAGGTTGTTGAACACCCTTAAAACTGCAGTTGTCCAGCCCCTGCTTAAGAAACCATCTTTGGATGCAGACTCCCTGGCCACCTATCAACCTGTCTCTAACCTTCCCTTTTTAGGGAAGGTTATGAAACAGGTAGTTGCACAGCAGCTTCAGGCTCATCTTGATGCTATTGGATTCCTAGACCCACTTCAGCCAGGTTTTCATCCTGGGTAGAGCATGGGGACTGCACTTGTGACCTTGATTGATGATCTATGCTTGGAGATTGAAAAAGGGAACTGTGCCTTGTTGGTCGTCTTAGACCTTTCAGCAGCCTTTGATACAGGTGATCATGAGGTGTTGTTGACATGACTGTGGGACCTGGCAGGGGTGCATGAAACTGCTCGAGTGGTTCCATTCATTCCTGTCGGGGAGGACCCAATGGGTGGTGAACCTCTCCTGTTGTGACCTTCAGGGTTCCATCTTGTCTCCCCTCTTGTTCAATGTGTATCGGAGGCCACTGGACGAGATCATTCAGAGGTTTGGAGTGAGGTGTCATCAATATGCTGATGACACCCAGAGTTACCTCTTTTTTTCATCCAACCCAGATCCTGCAGTCTCAGTGCTTACCCTATGCCTGGCTGCTGTTGGGGACTGGATGAGGGTGAGCCGATCGAAGCTGAATCCAGACAAGACTGAAGTGATGATGGTTGGACAATCTTGTGACTTGGAGGGGACCGGGACTCCTGTCATTGATGTGGTCAGGCCCGCTCTGGTTGCTCAGGTTCACAGCCTTGGAGTGTTTCTGGACCTTTTGCTGCACCTGGAACTTCAGCTTACAGAGGTGAGCTAGGAGCACTTTTCACCAACTTCATCTGGTGAGGAGGCTGTGGGCCTGTGGCCTTTTCTTTCCGATCCAGATTTGGCCACCAACATCTATGCCTTCATCACCTCAAGGCTACATTACTGCAATGCGCTCTACGTGTGGCTGCCCTTCATGACTGTTCAGAAGCTGCAGATGGTGCAGAATGTGGCAGACTGGCTCCTTTTGGGGTCGCTGTGAACACATTCATTGCACCTGTGCTACAGTCTGCACTGACTGTAAACTGGAAGTTACCTATAGCTTTCTGGACACAAGTCAAGGTGCTGGTTTTGACCTCTAAAGCAGTGGTGTAGCAAGACTGTGATGGGCCTGGGCTCATGTCCCAATAATGGGCCCCATATGGTGAAAGGGCCCCCCTAGAATTGAGCAGATGGGGTCGTACTGTTGAAATAAACCGAGCTACAAGGATTTTCACCAGCTGCTTCTAATCCTCCTCTAGTTATAAAGCAAAGCTCCCTAAAATGAGCAGATCTATCAATGTGGTGAGCCTGTAGGAAGACAGCCTGCAAGTGCAGCTCTAAGGCATGCCAGCTCTCCCAGCTCAATGGGATGTTGTGTGTCAGCCTCCAAAGCCAACCAGAGTACAGAACAGTCACTCTGTCAACCAAGAGTAGTAAAGATAACAAGTACCAACCATTTACATTGCAGTATTATTTAATTTATTTAGACTTATCCACCGCCCTTCCCACAAAGGCTCAGAGTGGCTCACAATCAAACAATAATTTAAACAATAAAACCTCAATAAAATTTAAACAATAAAAACTCCCATCCACCCCACAAAACTCCCCACAAACCCATCCAACCCCTATCCCCACCTGCCAAATGCTTTTACAAATAAAAACATTTTATATGACCTCTGGAAGATGCTCAGGCTCAAATGAACCACCTGGGGAAGGGAGTTCCACAGAACCAGGGCAGAAACCGAGAATCCCCTCCTGCACACCCCTGATCCCACTGACAAGGGTAACAGATGGAACCTGCAAGACGGCACGCCTGACTGACTGTAGGGGCTGCAGTGGGGCACATCTGCCTGAGCTGCCTGAGGCAGGAGGGGCAAGATAAAAATGGATAAAATAAATAAGTTAAAATGGGAGGACAGGCAGTCTTTCAGATATATGGGACTGCCTTGACTTGTGCCTGGAAAGGTATAGGCAGCCAATGCAGTCTTTGGAGTACTGGTGTAATGTGCTTCCAGTGACTCGTCCCAAAGAGGAGTCGAGCTGCTGCATTCTGAACCAGCTTCAGCTTCCAAACAGTTGTCAAAGGCACAGGACCAGCCCTACCGTGGGGCCAGCCACCTCGGGTCCTGCTCCTGGGGGGGCCCCCACACTCAGGGTCCCCAGCTCTACCCTGACAGTAGCCGGGAGCTGGGGACCCTGAGCATGGGGCCCCTGACTGAGTCCGACTCGACTCCAACTGACAGGCAGCAGAGGGGGGCAGCAGGAGTGAGGGAGAGGCAGAGGCCCCGCCTCTCCCACACTCCATGCCTCCCCCCTCCGCTGTCTGTCAGTCTCAGCCAGGGGGAAATGTGGGAGCGGAGGGGCATCTGCCTCTCCCACATTCCCCCTGGCCGAGAGAGCCAGGCAATGGAGGGGGCCAGCGGAAGTGAGGGAGAAACAGAGGCCCCACCTCTCCCTCACTTCGTGGGTGCCCCCCTGCCTGTCTCTCAGTCAGGGGAAATGCGGGAGAGGCGGGGCCTCTGCCTCTCCCTCATTTCCCCTGACCAAGACAGCCAGGCAACGAAAGGGGCCAGCCAGCAGAACCTCTGGTGGCACCAGCAGGCAGCGCGGCAGCAGATTTAATCTGCTGCCACGTGCCCGCCCTGCCCAAGGCTCCGAGCCCAGCATGGGACCCAGGCCATCAGCAGCGGATCAGGTAAGTGATCAGATGGCTGGACTTAGAGATGGGTGGAGGGGAGTGCCCCTCCACCTGTCCCGGAGCCCAGGCCCAGGTAGCGCGCCACCCACAGGCTGAGCCAGGGAGTGCTGCCTGAGCCAGGGAGCGGCCCTAGGCCTGCCGGCAGCATAAGCCGCCAGTGGAAAAATAGGGCCCCACCTTTGTTCCCCGTCCTGGGCCCCACATACTCTAAGGCTGGTCCTGCAAAGGCAGCCCCACGTAGAGCTCATGGCAGTTATTTATTTATTTTATTTATTTATAATAAAAATTTTATGCCATCCCCCTTAACAACGTACTAAAACAATTTAAAACAGTAATAATAGAATTTAAAACACTATTAAAACAAAACATAAAAACAACACACACCCCACCCTAACCCAAACTACCCACCCCCTCTCCCTCAGGAAAAGCATGGTGAAACAGCCAGGTCTTACATTGTCTATGGAAAGAGGGGAGGTCTGTAATCAGGTGGACCTCCAACAGGAGGGAGTTCCACAGCCATGGTGCAGCCACAGAGAACGCCCTCCACAAGGTTGACACCCAAGAAATCCATGGGACCTCGAGGAGGGTGCCCCCAGCCGACCGCAGGGGCCAATCCAGGACCCAGAGGGTGAGGCGGTCCCACAGGTAGGTGGGGCCCAGGCCATTCAGGGCTTTAAAAGGTCAACACCAACACCTTGAATTGGGCCCGGAAGACTACAGGCACTGCCTATTAGGCAGTCAGTGCAGAGAGCGAAGCACTGGTGTAATATGCTCACATCGACCTATCCCCGATAAGAGACGAGCCGCCGCATTCTGTGCCAGTTGCAGCCTCCGAACCAGCACCAAGGGTAGCCCCACGTAGAGTCCAATCTCAAGGTAATAAAAGCATGGATGATCATGGCTAGGTCAGAGTCCGAGACATACGGCCAAAGCCAATGCACCAGACGTAATTGGCAAAATGCCCCTTTTTCCACAGCCACCACCTGGACATCCAGGCGGAGCTGCGAGTCTAGGAGCACCCCCAGACTCTGAACCTGAGATACCAGGACAGGACGGACTCCATCAACGATGGAAGCCACCACTCCCCTGGCCTTCCCCATGGCCATCACCTCTGTCTTGTTGGGATTTCACTTCAGACAGCTCACCCTCATCCAACCCCCACAGCTGCCAAACACCGGGTAAGCACCGAGACTGCCGGGCCTGAGTCAGATGAAAATGAGAGATAAAGCTGGGTGTCGTCAGCATACTGATGACACCGTATGCCCAACTCCCTAACAACCTCCCCCAAAGGCTGCATGTACATATTGAACAAGAGAGGGGATAAGAGAGAACCCTGCAGAACTCCACACGTGAGGCCCTAGGGAGAAGATGAAAAATCACCCAGGACCACATGCTGGACTCTCCCAGCCAGGAAGGAGCAGAACCACTCCAGAATGGTCCCGCCAATCCCTGCCTGGTCCCGCAGCTGAGTCACCCACAACTCATGGTCAACGGTATCAAATGCAGCCAAGAGATCTAATAGGATCAACAGTGTCGAATGACCCCGGTCCAACTCAAGAAAGTTAATCCGGTCCAGATGTTCCTGCAACTGTTGAGCCACCACCCGCTCAATTTCCTTCCCTAAAAAGGGAAGGTTAGAGACCGGATGATAGCTGGCCAGGATGCTAATGTCCAATGATGGTTTCTTGAGCAGGGGCCGCACTAGTGCCTCCTTAAGGCAGTCCGGCACCCTGCCCTCCACCAGGAAGGCGTTGACAATTCCCGCCAGCAACGGCCCTGTGGCACGGAGGAGGAGACACGCGACCCGCCCCCCGGGCAACTCACAGGAGAAGCGGCGGCAGGAAGGGAGGAGCCACGGTGAGCGGTAGCCCTAGCAACGGCTGGAAGAGAGAAGGACGTGCGAGAGCCTGGAGGGGGAGGAGTCCAGCCCCAGGCGGGGTGGGCCCGACGTGGACGCCGGGGGCAATGGCCATTTAAGGAGACGGAGCCAGAGGAGGCGGCGGCGTCCCCGGAGGCAGGAGACCGGATGACAACCGGGCAAGGGAGGTACCCGTGGGTGCCAGACTGGGGGGAAGAACTGTAGAGGGGACTGGAGGAAGGGTCACGAGACTTGGGGCGTGGGTGAGCGGAACCGGGGAAGGGACACGTGGGTGCAAGGAACCGGGGGGCCAAGAGGCAGGNACAGCAAACATGCAGGAGAAATGTGTGTGTAAAAACACCCATCATCACCTCAGTCTTGTCTGGATTCAGCCACAATTGGCTCACCTTCGTCCAGTCCCCGACAGCAGACGGGCCGATAGCTGACTGAGAAGTCAGTGTCCAAAGATGGTTTCTTAAGCAGGGGTCAGCCCACTGCAGATTTAAGGGCATCCGACACCTTCCCCTCCCTTAGGGAGGCGTTGACAACCCCAGTCAACATTGGCCCCAATGTCTCCCGGCTGGCTTTGACCAGCCAGGATGGGCAAGGATCTAATTCCTGACTGGTTGCCCTCATCACCTCAAGCACCTCCCTCACATCGGTGGGTGATACCAATGGAAATTGATGGAAATAAACAAGACAGCCCTGCTTCCATAGCCCCAAACACTGATTCTGAAGTTGAAATGGCAGTGCCCAAGTCATACGAGCAATTTTGTCTGCAAAGTAGTTAATAAAAACATCACAGCAGGCTTTGAATAACTCCATTTCCTGGCAGAGACAGGCTGGATTATCCAGGTCCCTCACCACCTGGAACAGCTCTGCTGGATAAGACTTTGCAGATGCTATGATAGAGGAGATGAAAATGTTCTTAACTGCCATCACAGCCATGTCATAGTCCTTCAAAAATTATCTATGCTGCAATCAGTCAGCTTCAGCAGTTAGGCGGTTAGAGTTGAGTGTCACCTGTGCTCTAACTGCCTACCGTCCCACTTCAACTGTCTCAGCCCCTCTGTATACCAGGGGACTTGTGATGACGAAGTGGTGGTAGGGGATGCCTGGATGCCACTGTGTGGCTTTGGTCAAAATGTCATTCCACAAGGTGACCAGGCCATCGACAGATCAGCTGTCAAGGTCAATGGGTAAATCCCTCAGAGAGTTCTGGAAGCTAATTGGATCCATCAGTCTCCAAGGGTGGACCAACCTAACCAGTCCACCACCCAGAGGAGGGCATAGGAGGGCCAGGATCTGGGCCTTCAGGAGGTAATGATCTGGCCATGACAATGGTGTTGCAACCCTCTTCCCCCTGACAATTGGAACCTCTGTTCCCAAACTGATGCAGAACATAAAATCCAATGAGTGTCCTGCCTCATGCATTGGAGCCAATATTATTTGGGATAGGCCCATGGTTGTCGTGGCAGCCATGAACTCCTGCTCTGCTGTTAAAAGGCTGGCCTTGGTGTGTACGTATGTAGACATTATTTATTTATTTATTTATTTATTTAAATTTCTATCCTGCCCATCCTGCCACAGGCAGCTCTGAGCGGCTTACAATAGCAACATCAATAATAATAATAAGAGCAACTTTAAAACAAACACAACAGGGAGGAATTTAAAAATATCTCTAACCGCCCACCACCCTAACCCAAGAATATAAATCACCCAAGAATATAAGTCTAGGTGATCTCAACACCACCTCTGAGAGCAGCTCAGTTAGAGCACTCAGGGAATCAATCGTGCAGCAGAGTGATTGATACACCAAGAGGATCCCCAATCTATCCCCAGCCAAATCCAACACAAGGTGGACACACTCATCTATATCAGATGAGTAAGGCACCAGATACCTTCGAAAGGCCAAGATGTCTTTACATACCACAGCAAGTCCACCCCTCTGTCCCCTGAGCCTTAGCTGATGCTGCACTGAGTACCCAGCTGGCACCATCTGGGACAATACTGGCCCAGATGCCGTGTCCAGCCAGGTTTCCGTAATGCATATGAGGTCAGCAGCCTCATCCTGAACCGAATCATGGATGGCAGATGTTTTATTAGCCATTGACCTCGCATTAAGCAGCATCAGTCTCAGATCGGGGACCCTACTGGTCTCAACTCACAGATATCCTGAGATGGGGGTGGAGGGGAGAGTGGGACATGGGAACTGAAATTGAGTGTCTCTCCTGAAAGCCCCTATGATCAAGCCTCCCCCCTCCCCTCCCCATGCCCAGCACAACCCCAGTAGTTGCGGCCCGTCTTTTCTTTCCCCACAGAAAGGCTCCCCTTCCTTGCTCCTGATTAACAATTCCCCTTCTGCAACAATGTCAGAACTCAAGAGCCCCATGAGGGGAGGCAGTGGCCAGGAATGGACTCTGAGCCCAGCATCCCCAGAGGCAGGCAGGTGAGGAAAACCCCTCCCCATCCCCAACCAATACCCCATATCTCATGCTCTTCCCACTGGGGGCCACGGCACTCCCTCCCACTCTCATGCCTGAAGCCCCCCTCTCACTGGGGGACCATGACGCTCCTTCCCACCCCCTTCTCCCATAGCTACCCCCCCCCACTGACGGTTCATGGCGTTCCCTCCCACTCTTTCCCCAGACTCAACATTTCCCCCTCATCCCTCACCCAACCAAATCAGCTAAAACCAAATAAAAACAATATAGAAGAAAACCACCACTACTCCTCACTCCACAACTGGAGGATTGGGTTATGGTGTGTGGGTGGGATTGGTTGGGAAAACGTTTTTTAGGACTCTTTGGGATTGTTGGTTTTATCTGTTTTATATTATTTTTTGTATATTTATTGAGATTGATAGTATTGCTTATTTTATTTGTTTTTATTGTGATGTAAGCTGCCCCAAGCTGTGTGGCAGGAGGGACGGGGTACACATTTTGTATAAAATAAAGCTATCTAAAAACCACATTAACAAAACCACATAATATAAGGACAGACCTAGTCCAGCTTCCCACTGCCAAACAGCTGCTAAACGGCAACTAGCCTTTGGCCGTCGTCTTCCACAACCGCCTGCAGCGGGGTCTGGCAGCTTTTAAAGTCTGCTGGAGGAGGATCCAAAGGAATAGTATTAGTGACTATTTCACTGCTAATCATCCAGCTAATATGCTACCCACTTTGGAAAGAATGCAATAGATAGCAATAAGAATGCATGTTGAAAATACATTAGTGTGAATCAACAGTAATGCAAGTTAGTTATTTTGTCTTATTTGATCCTCCCCTTCTCTCCCTTTAAGTAGAAATATCGATTTTATCAGGAAAAGCACACCTCAGAGAGGTGCCCAGGCAGATACTGGAAGTGAGTTTTTGTCCCAACTGCGCTCAGAACTTAAACACATCATAAGAGCGATCTGTTTCTCCTTTTCATCCTTTCGCTTCCAGTGAAAGGTTGTTCCTAGAGGAATGCCCCCCCACCCCTGCACAGTTCTTCACCCAGTCTAGTTTTAAATACCTTGACCCGTAGTGTGCCCACCTCCTTTCAGAGAAAAACTACAACTCTTGCCATTGAGAATGTCCCCTAGTATTCTGCCCACATTTTTCTTTTTTAATAATAAGGGACCCAAAGGGTCATGTTGTTCAACCCCCTGCTCCAAGGCAGGATGCCCAATACCTGCAGCATCACTGACAAATGCCTGTCCAGACTTTTAAAACAAACAAACAAACAAAGCCACATCCAGGGAAGAAGATTCTACATCCTTCCTGGGCAACCTATTTCATTTTCTAGCTGCTCTTATAGTTAGGATGTTTCCCCTAATATCTAACATAATCCCGCTTTGCTGAAATTTAAGGTCTTTCCCCTTATTCTGACTTCTGTGGTAGAGGAGAACAACTGTTCTCCATCTTTTTTGTGGTTGGAAAACTGCTATTGTGTCCCCCTTAGTTTTCTTTTCTCCAGGCTAAACATTCTCAGTTCTCGTCTTTCCTAGTATGACTTGCATGCTAGCCAGTTTATCATCTTCTTTGCTCCTTTCTTGAAGTGCAGTGCCCAAAACCTCCAGGCGAGGTGTCACCAGTGCCAAGAAAAATGGCACAATTACTTCTCATGTATTGGACATGATGCTGCTGGAACCTGTCTCTAATTAATGATTGTTTAGTGCCAAGCAGATTGCTCATGCTATGTAAGTAATTTAAAAATATATATATAATAATAATACTGCAGCCCAAAATGGCTTCTTTTTTTTGCAACAGTGTTACACTTTTGACACATTTAGTTTAAGATAGACTATAATTCCCAGATCCTTCTCTGCAGTGCTACTGTCTAGTAAGTTATACCCCATTTTATAATTCTGCATCTTTTTCTTCTGTCCTATGTATAATTTTTTGTTCAATCTTATTTTGTTTCTCCTAGCCTCCGCCGCTAGTCAATCCAGGTTGTTTTATATTTTATAACTGCCCTCCAGAGCATTTGCAACCAGTCCTAGTTATTAACGAAAACAGCAAAAAGTACTGGACTCAATGGACTCTTGTAGGATCCCACTTCATATTTCCATTTTGACCCTGGTCCATTAATTATTACTCTTTGAACGCAACTCCTTTTCCACAAATTGTGACCCTATTTAATGGTAGTTCCTTCCAGCCCACATTTCTCCAGTTTATGAGACTCATGTGGGACCAGGTCAAAAGCCTTGCTGAAGTCAAGATGTAGTGTGTCTACTCCATAATATATTCTTTTCCACTAAATAAGTTACCCTATCAAAGAAGGAACCGAAATTGATCTGACTATCTAGACTGACTATCAGCCTCTTACTATTAAGATGACTTCCTGGCTCACCCTAAACAATTCCTCTTCCCCCTAGGTATTTACTCATACAGACACTTATTGACAGACTGACACCATGCCACCCCTTAGTCAGCAGCATTTACCCCATTGTGTTACTGAAAGGAATCCAAGGGACAAATGAGGTGGCGTGCCTCAATTTACCCAAA
>QEPC01000136.1:5778292-5791534 GCA_003113815.1 Sphenodon punctatus | reverse complement strand
TCCCTTGTCCACATGCTTATTTACACCCTCAAAGAATTCCAATAGGTTAGTGAGGCATGACTTACCTTTACTAAATCTGTGTTGACTCTTCCCCATTAAGCCATGTTTGTCAACATGCCCTGTAATTCTGTCCTTAATGATGGTTTCCACTATTTTGCCCAGCACAGACGTCAAGCTTACTGGTCTGTAGTTTCCAGGATCGCCTCTGGACCCTTTTTTAAATAGCAGGGTTACATTTGCCACCCTCCAGTCCTCGGGTACAGTGGCATCTTTTAGTGACAGGTTACAAATTACTAACAGTAGGTCTGTGCTATCATATTTGAGTTCCTTCAGAACTCTGGGGTGAATGCCATCTGGCCCTGGTGACTTGTTAGTATTCATTTGTCAATTTGCCCTAGAACATCCTCCAACGTCACATTGATTTGTACCAGCTCTTCCAATTTCTCTCTCACAAAGCAAGGATCTGGTGTGGGTACTTCCCCCAAATCCTCCACAGTGAAGACCGACACAAAGAACTAAGCTGTGTATGTGTGGTATAGTAACTGAACAATACTTATACGTGATGAGGAATGTATACAGTTTAATTTCAGTTATCATAATTTTTTTTATTAATGAAGGAGAAAAGAAAAATGTATAGATTGGTCTGATATTTAATAAAGTTGCCTTAACATACAATTTACTGTTGTGTTAACGTTTGAGTATAATTTGTAATGCCGCCTTAATGAGCTTCTTAAACCAAAGGGTTTTTGCCTAGGTAATTTGCCTTCTGTTGAAACTTAATCGTTTTGTTAATGCATAAGCTGGCCCCAGGCACAAGAACACTGCAGGTGCACACAGGCACTCGCCCATCCCCCACATGGAGCAACCTGTTTTTTCTGCAGGTTTCTCTGTGCAGGGGTGATGGGTGGAGGTGCATGTTACACAGGAGCGCACAAGCGACTGCTTTCATACGAGATGCACCCACTCACCATGCTACTACTGTGTGGGTGCATCTCGTATAAAAGGTCACACACTCATTCACACACATGCTCTCACCTCTTACACACACACTCATTCTAACTGATCATACACACAATCATTCAGACACAGTACACACATGATCTCACCTCACACACTCATTCAAATTGATCACACACACACTCATCCATACATACTACACACACATGATCTCACCTCACACACTCATTCAAATTGATCAGTCACGCACACTGGACTAGGGTTGTAGTTAGGGTACAATGGGCCCCTGGCCAAGAAGTCAAGATGGGCCCCCCTCTTTGTGTCCTGCTGGTGGGCCTGGGGGTGCCGCGTGGCTCAGCAGGCCTGGGGGCACTGCTATCAAACACCCAAGACACCCAAAATGCAGCCAGCCTATTAAGCACATCATGCCATGAAAAGAGACATACATATAACCAGTTCAGTTGGGCCCCCATAATCAATTCATGCTGCCCCCACCACATAACCAGTTCATTTGCGCCCCTGCCCCCCATATAATCAATTCACGCTGCCCCACACCCATAACCATTTCATTTGTGCCCCCAGGGCAGCGTGAATTGATTATATGGGGGGTGCAAATGAACTGGTTATGGGGTAGGGGTTTAAAGATAGTATCCCTGTTAGCAATAACTTCATTAAGAAGAGCTAGTGAAATAGCAGCCATAATAATCTCAGAACAATATTTTCAGATTTTCCAAGATACAATAGATATTGCTTTACATTCTAAATTCCTAAAGGTTTTTAAAATTGTATTTTATTGTATTGTTTTTATTGTTGGAAGCCGCCCTGGGCTGTTCACAGGAGGGGCGCGGTACAAATTTATAAAATAAATAAATAAATAAATAAATTTCTACCTAAGATTGTATAAGTAAGACAGTTGTGAGAATGTGGCCCTTTTTACACAGGCCTCTCCCACCCATGAACACACAGATTTCTGCGTGTTCACAGGTTGGGGAGCCCTGTGTGAATGACACGGCGTGTGTGCCTGCAGTGAGTGGGGGTGTGTGCGCGCGCTTGACCTAACACGCTTCCCCACTCACACCCCACTCATCCCCATGTACAGAGCAACCGGGGGAAATGGCAATTGCTCTGTGGGTGTGGATGAGTGTGGGGTGAGTGGGGATGCATGTTTGGCCATGTGCATGCCCCGCCCATGCACTGGCGCACCCACGGACTCCCCACCCGGCGGAACCATGTAAAAACAGCATGTGAGGAGCCACTTGAAGAACAGAAAGTTGCTGCCGTGTAGACAAGGTTCTTCGAGATGGCTTCAAACATTCTCACAACACCCACCCTTCCAGCTGTGCATGGAATTTTTTTCTTATATTCCTAAAAAGGGAGAGTACATTTTATAATAGAGGAGCTCAAGACCATCACGTGGTCTATTATTTGAATATGGTGAGAATGTTGGGTGCCATCTCGAAGAACCTTCTTTACAAGGCAACAACCTTCTGATCACTCACATGGGGAGGAGTTGTTTGTAAACAAACAGCTTTATCTGTCAGGGTCCGGGCCCGCTGGTGGTGGGGCCGGGCCTTCCTCAACGGTGCGGGCAGGGCCCGGGTTCGTGGGTGGCGGGGCCGGAGGTGATGACGATGGGGAGCAGGGTCAGGGGACTGAAACACCGCAAACCCCAGTGGAACCAACACAGCAGGCAGCCGGGGAGGCGAGGACTGTAGCCACACCCCCAGCTTCTGAAGACGGTGCAGCCGAGACGTTGCGCTGCTCAGCACGGCTGCGTGACAGGCAGGGAGGGGCCAGCCCTATTTAGAGATGCCGCTGAGACTCTAGCGCTGCCAGAGAACAGCAGTGCTGTGAGACTGGCCCCAAGCGTTTTGAGAGCAAGCAAGTAGAATGAGTGTCATCGAGCAAGAGAGGAACGAGTGGAAGGGTGCAAGGCAAGTGAGCAGTGGAATAGCATGAAATTGTGAGTGTACGAGGCATGTCTGAAGTAGCGTGTGAGCACTACCCCCTATCCCTCTCCAGCCCGGACCGCCTCCTAAAACCTCTGGTGTGTGAATCTAGAGAACCCTCCTCCCTATCCCGGGTATCTGTCCCCCATTCTCCCGCACCTAGCATTCACTCCCATTCTTCCCCAAGCCCCTAGCACAGGGCGTGTGGGTGTGGTGGTGATTGGTCATGTGAGTGGAGGGGCTCTACTCATGGTTGCATTCCCACCCCACCCCTGTGATGATAAGGCCTCATCCCTGTTGGGACATCTAGGACCAAATACTAACATGCGGGGTTGTTTCCTCCATCTAATTGAGTGGGGCCCAGTGCCTGTTGAGTGTACGATCATAGGGGATCTAGGTTTACAGGATCCTTTGCTGTGTCCGTGGGTATTCCCCTTTTTCACCCCCACCTACCCTAACAGTTTCTCCAGCCTTACCATGGACATAGCAGCCCAGCTAGAGGAAATGGGCCGGGCCATTCAATCTTTGACCTTTTGAAATTAAAGAGATTAAAGAAAAACAAGACCAGAGAGCAATAGGGGGAGTTGAGGATGAGGGGGTTGGCACGGCCACTCCCCCTGTGGCTGTCACCCCAGCTCCCTCAATAGTGGAGGGTGGACCCTGGGGGCGAGAGCCAAAGCACCCCCCTATTGCCAGGTTTAATGGGGATAGATGTCAATTCCAGGGATTTCTGGCCCTGTGTAAGTTAGTTTTTCATACACAACCCACTACATATGCTACTGATGGCACTAAGGTGGTGTTCATCATAGGACACTTGGAAGGCATCGCCTTAGACTGGGCCACCCCCCTACTTACTAAAGACAGTCCCCTGTTAAATGATTTTGAGAAATTTGTTAGGGAATTTGCATTTCTTTTTGATTACCCGCATAGGGTGAAGGACGCAGAAACCGCCATTATGGCATTGAGACAGGAACAGGGCCCCTTGTTGGAATATGTGACCCATTTTCAAAAACTAGCTGTCAAATTAAATTGACCGGATAGTGTACTGAAGGTACTCTTTCAAAAAGGACTCAATGATGATATCAAGGATCAACTTTCCTTCACCACCATACCCGAGAAGTGGGGAGAACTTGTTAATCTTATGTGTCAAATTGATGAACGACTTGCAGAACGGCGATGTGAGAAACGGCAAGAAGGAGGCCGTTTCTGGCAGACTCGACCAATAATGGTTCCCACTAGCAAGCTTGAGGTAAACCGAATGGAGGAGCCAGAAGCCATGCAGATCGGGGCCTCACACAGACCTGTCACCCCCCAGGAATGAGAATGTAGAAGAATGGGTAAGCTCTGTTTCTATTGCGGGGAAGCGGGTCATTTCGCTAGGAACTGCCCCGCCTTGCCCCCTACCCTTTGGGCGGCGGGAAATAGGAAGGACCAGGATGGGAATGGGGCACCCCAGTAACCGCCAAGAACATTCCCTCTTTGGTACCCAGAAATCCTAGTGCCGAGTCAGCACAAGTGGATCAGTTCCGGGTGCCCCTCACCATAGCAATTTCCAAGACTTGATCCCTGGTAGTCATGGCCCTTATAGGGTATTTTCAGACGTTATGAGATCACGCCCAAACACAGTCAATACCCTGTGGTGGGGAATGGTCCCATAATGTCTGTTTGAGTCCTGCCAGATGTTCACCACAGTGAACCTCCGGTGGGAATCAAAATAACCATGCTTTCAAGGATGATCCGGGGACCATCGCTGAAAGCGTGGTTAATTGAACCACGGCCTGGAATTGGCAGTCAGTAACGTCTGTTACCGGCACCGATTCCGGGCCGTGGCCCAGACCACAGCCCAGACCACGGGTGGGAATCGGAAGCAGCGGCCACATTGGCCACTGTGCCCGCCCATCTCCCGGAGGACAGGTGGCTGGGGGAGTGGGAGGGGGCTGTGCAACCGCACGTTGCGCCGCACAGCCCCGCCCCTCCCATATTCCCTGCCGGGATTGACCGGCACGTCTTCTGGCTATGATGGGGCAATCTGGCGGGGAATCAAAAGGGTGATTCCATGACGGGGCCAAAGCCGCCCCGTCACGTCTGAAAATACCCATAGACTCAGGGGCATCAGGGAACTTTATCAGTGATGTCCTGGTCCAAAAACAACGAATCCCTGTACAGCAAAAGGCTCGACCTGAAGCGGTGTTCACTATAGATGGCTCACCGTTAGCCTCAGGCCCCATCACCACTTGTACTTGGGGGTTGCATGGAACCATTGGGGAGCATCACGAGGAGTTGAGTCTTGATGTAGTGCGCACTCCTGCCTTTCCGTTGGTGTTGGGAATCCCTTGGTTGAGACGACATAACCCCCACATAGACTGGCAACGCAAGATAGTAACCTTCTCCTCACCTGACTGTGCCCGCCAATATGTAACTTCTGTACCCCTTCAACCGTATCCACCGCGGTTTGGAGCCACCACACTCTCCAACCTTACCTCGTTACTCGCTGAGTATCAGGATTTGCAAGACATTTTTAAAGAACAGCAAGCCCTACAGCTGCCTCCACATAGGAGCTATGACTGTCCGATCGAGCTACTACCAGACACTATACTCCCTTACGGTAGAATTTATGCCCTTTCGGGGCCTGAACTTCACACCTTAAAAGAATATATAGATGAGAACCTGGCAAAGGGCTTTATTAGACCCTCTATATCTCTCTAGGGGGGCTCCGCTGTTTTTTGTAACAAAGAAAGATGGAGGGCTGAGACCTTACATAGACTATAAGGGGCTAAATGCCATCACCATCAAGAACAGGTACCCATTACCCCTCATCCTGGAACTATTAGATTGCTTACAAGCGGGCATGATATTTACAAAGCTAGACCTACGTAGCACTTATAACTTGCTACGTATTAGGCAGAGGGATGAAAGGAAGACAGCTTTTCGTACGAGATGTGGGCACTTTGAGTATTTGGTGATGCCCTATGGACTTGCAAATGCACCGGCCGCCTTCAAGAACTTTATTAATGATATCTTCTGAGACATTCTGGACCAGTATATGGTCGCATATCTGGATGACATTTTAGTATACTCCCGAACCCCAGAAGAACATGTCCCTCATGTATGTAATGTCTTACATAGGTTGAAGCAGCACCAATTGTACTGTAAAATATCGAAGTGTACGTTCCCCCAATGGACTGTTCCCTTTCTGGGGTTCGTTATCTCCCCGCATGGAGTCCAGATGGAACCAAGCAAGATAGAAGCTATTACAACTTGGCCACCCCCACAAGGGGTGAAACTCCTTCAACGTTTTTTGGATAGCGCTAACTATCATCGCCAATATATAGCCAACTATGCGGCCGTGATGGCCCTCTTAACCTGGTTACTTAAAAAGGGGCACCCATACACCTGGGGCCCCGAACAACAGCAAGCCTTTGAACATGTCAAGACTGTTTTCACTCAGGCCCCTATCTTGCAATACCCTAACCCTGACCTACCTTTTATTGTAGAAACAGATGCCTCCAGTGTTGCCATCGGAGCCATATTGTCCCAACTCTCTACGGATTCTACAACACGCTTGCCCTGTGCCTACTACTCGTGCCAACTGAGTCCAGCTGAACGAAACTATACAATCATGGATTGAGAACTTTTGGCCATTAAGGCAGTGTTTGAAGACACCATCTTGAAGGACCTACACACCCCGTTCAAGTGGTTACGGATCATAAAAACCTCGTCTTTTTACAGTCCGCTCGTATCATGAACAGTAGGCATGCCCGATGGGCCCTCTTCTTCATTTGTTTCTGCTTTCAAGTAGTATACCGACCAGGGTGACAAAATACCATGGCAGATGCCCTTTCCCGCCGCTACGACATCAACACGGAGACTGCATTGCACACAGAATCCCTTCTAGATTGAAAGGTGTTTGTGGCCCTAGGGATCACGGCAGCGCAGTTTAGAAGGCTGGTAGACAAGGAACTTGTGACCCCCACCACAACTCGTGGTCCCAATAACTTGCCTCTACATAATAATGCCCTTGTGGCCCCCCATACAGCTCGCCGTAAGATATTGTGGGCCCATCATGATGCCCCTATGGCTGTACACCCTGGACAGCAATGCACCTTGCAATTGCTACAACAACATTTTTGGTGGCCAACAATGCGAAGAGATACCAAGGTGTATGTACAAGGGTGTGCAGTCTGCTGCCGCACCAAGGTGCCCCGAGGACATCCCATAGGTTTGCTCCTGTTGGCCCCATTACCACAAGGACCCTGGCAAAGGATCAGTGTCGATTTTATTGTGGAGTTGCCCCAGTCACAGGGGTACTCGACGATTCTTGTCATTGTGGATCAATTGACAAAGATGGGTCATTTTGTCCCTTGTAAGGGACTCCTCATAGCCCAGCAGATGGCCCAGTTATTCCTCCAAAATGTTGTTCGTCTTCCCGCTACAATTGTCTCTGATCAGGCATCGCAGTTTATCGCCCACTTTTGGTGATCCTTATTCACCTCGATAGGAGTGAAACTCGCCCCATCTACTACGTACCACCCCCAGACAAATGGCCAAGTGGAACGTCCGAACCAAACATTGGAACAGTACCTTCGATGCTACATTGACTATTTGCAAGACGATTAGGTTAACTTTTTACCTCTTGCCGAGTTTGCCTATAATAATTCCCCCAATGCTTCTATAGGTACCTCCCCCTTCCATGTCTCCTATGGTTTCCATCCTAAGCTAACGTTCCCGGAATTCCCGACTGTGGACATCCCAGCTGCGGGTGCCTTGCTTCGATGAACACAGGCCCATGCTCTGGCAATGTTACAATGGGCCTGGCAAAGTTACAAGCACGCAGTGGACCGGCGGCGGCGGGTGGCCCCGGTGTTCCAAACAGGTGACCTGGTGTGGATGGATCAGCGGTATTATCCTTCTAGCCTCCCGTCACCCAAATTGGACAATCGGTATATAGGACCCTTCCCCGTTGCCCATCAACTGAACCCAGTCATGTACCAGGTGTGCCTACCCCCCCCGAGTCCGCATACACCCTGTTTTTCATGTCTCCCTTTTGAAGCCGTGCCGCCCGCCACTGTTTCCTGACCCAGCTCCCCCCGCCCCCCCTTGCGATGTGGAGGCGGGCCCTGAGTTCGCGATTCGGGCTATCTTTGATTCCCGCATTGTTTGGTGTGTGTGTGTTGTATTACCTCATCGACTGGTGGGGGTACCCCCCGGCCGGTCGCTCATGGGAGCTGGCCTCAGGGGTTCACACCCCTCATTTGGTGCACCTTTTTCACGCCCGCTACCCCCTGAAGGCCAGTCCGTGCCTCCCACAGGAGACTGCATGGGGGGGGGTACTGTCAGGGTTCGGGCCCGCTGACGGCAGGGCTGGGCCTTCCTTGGGTGTGTGGGCAGGGCCCGGGCTCGCGGGTGGGGGGCCCGGGTGATGACGATGGGGAGCAGGGTCGGGGGATTGAAACACCGCCGACCCCAGTGGGACCCAAACAGCAGGTGGCTGGGGGGGCAGGGACTGTAGCCACGCCCCCGACGTCTCAAGGCGGCACAGCTGAGACGCTGCGCTGCTCGGCATGGCTGCATGACAGGCAGGGTGGGGCCAGCCCTATTTAGAGACGCCACTGAGACTCCAGCGCTGCTGGAGAACAGCAGTGCTTTGAGACTGGCTCCGAGCATTTTGAGAGTAAGCAAGTAGAATGAGTGTCATCGAGTGAGAGAGGAACGAGTGGAAGGGTGCAAGGCGAGTGAGTGGTGGAGTAGCGTGAGATTGTGAGTGTATGAAGCATGTCTGAAGTAGCGTGTGACCACTACCCCCCTATCCCTCTCCAGCCCGGGCCTCCTCCTAAAACCTCTGGTGTGTGAATCTTGAGAACCCTCCTCCCTACCCCGGGTATCTGTCCCCACATTCTCCCACACCTAGCGTTCACTCCCATTCTTCCCCCAGCCCTAGCACAGGGCATGTGGGTGTGGTGGCGGTGGTGGTGATTGGTGGTGTGAGTGGAGGGGCTCCACTCATGGTTGCGTTCCCACCCGACCCCTGTGATGATAAAGCCTCATCCCTGTTGGGACATCTAGGGCCAAATACTAACTCGAGGGGTTGTTTCCTCCATCTAATTGAGTGGGGCCCAGTGCGCATCTGAGGAAGTCAGCTCGTGCTGACGAAAGCTCATGCACTAATAAATATTTGTTACTAACAAGATGGTTAGGCATAAAATTATTTGTTCCTTACATAGGAATAGAAAGACCAAATTTCAGAACATGTACTTAGGCAAACTTCTCAGCAATTCCAGGAAGGGCTTTGCTTAAGTAAGATATTGCAGGAATAGGTCTACTGTCACACAGTATGATTACAAGTCCCTGTGGTTTTGCTTCTGGAGTGGTTAGTCAAATTCAGTTTCTGCTATAATTTCACCAAAGCCTCTTCAAGGAAATAAATACTAGAATCCTGCTAAACTAACGACAGTGAATAATATACACACAAGGGTGTGATCCTTACTCTGCTATAGTCAATGAGAGCTTTGCCATTGACTCAAGCAATGCTAGGAGTGCACCCTGTAATTTCCTATGGATCACACTGCTTGATCACCTGAAGCACAGGGAATCTGGTGAATCTCCACTAGCCACCTTGACTTTGGGTTTTTTTGCCCTGCAGCCCTAAAGGGATGCTCTAAACAAATTCAGATTTGCTAGGCGACTGCTGCAGCTGATGGGTTTTCATTATATACCAACCAATTGTCTCCTCTCCTTCCCATCCTCCACTATGCTTACCAGGTGTCCCTTGTTTTAAGAGATGTCCCCTATTTTAAAGGAGCATCCAGGGGTGTAGCTAGGGTGGAATGGGTCCCTGGCCAAGAAGTCAAGATGGGGTCCCCCTCTGTCCCCTTTGTCTCCTGCCGGCAGCTTTGCCACCGGTGGACCTAGGGCCACTTCCCAGCTTGGTCAGCCTAGGGGCGTTGCCTGGCTCGCATGCATGTGAATTAACTTTAAAGGCACTTTTGCCCTTTCTCAAAATGGAAGTTGTCTGTGCTCACTGCACCCTCAGTGATGGTTTACAACTGGGGGTTTCCTTCAATTCCAACTACAAGCATTCCACAAGCAAAGAGCAAGTAATAAAGCGCACATGCAGAGCACTAAATTCTAAATGGCCAAGCCACAATCAAACACACAAGACATCCCAAAACGCAGCCTATTAAGCACATGATGTCATGCAAAGAGACATTCTTCTAGATATATAACAGTTCATTGTGCCCCCACCCCATCAGTTCATGCTGCTCCCACCTATAACCAGTTACATCCCCATATAATCAATTCATGCTGCCCCCACCCCATAACCATTGTGCCCCCCATGCCCCATAATTAGTTCATACTGCCCCCCCACCCGCTCCAACTCCTGCTACCCCCAACTGTGCAGAGCGGCAGCAGATCTCACCCACCCGCCCAGCAAACTCTGCCTCCCCTCCCGCTTCCCTACCCATGGCGTGGCAGGGTGGCGACAACTGAAGCAGCAGCTGGGGCTACGGCGCTGCTTGCAGTGGGCCTCCCACTCCCATCACTCTCTACTCTCCCTGGGCACAAGCCTTGCCTTGCTGCAGTCCCCCCTGTGGCGCAGCTGCTTGAATTTGTGTGCTGCCAGTGGCCGCCTAGAATCAGCTGCTTCTGGCTGGAGCTGGAAGCAGCTGATACTAGGTGATCGCTGAGGCGGAAACTCAAGGTGCAGCGCCACAGAGGGGACTGCAGCAAGGCAAGGATTGCTAAGGCACCCGCCCACTCGGGGAGAGTAGAGAGTGGTGGGAGTGGGCGGCCCACCTCAAGGGGAAAGAAATCCTACACAACTGGACACGGCAGTCCCTAGCACCCCTTGACACAAAGCCAGGGTTGCTCAATCAACACTACGCCACTGGGAGCATCCCTTAATTCAGAGCCTTGCAGCTCTATTGGACATAATAGATTAGACACCCCTTATTTACGTAACAATAGTCGCTTATTTTTACCACCACGTTTCCATGGAACATCAATGACATCTCTTATTTCAGAATCCCTCAGTTCTGTAGTGTTCCTTATTTTTAAAATTTTGATCTGGCTGCTTTATCCCCACCCCATGGGAACATTGCCCCAAGCAGCAGCTCATTGTGGAATCAATATGACTGTTGTCCATGACTTTTGGCTCAAAGAAACACAGTTGGTGTGTTTCTGCAGCCAGTGCTTGGTTTGCAGATAGTCAACCAAAAGTACTCTTCATGCAAATCCTAGGAATGACCATTTCCACTAGAAAACTTGTCCCTGCACATTATTTATATATATGAGAGGCTGGGTATTATTCTAAACAGCAGTGCATATTTCTTAATCCTTGATCCTTTACTCCCCCACAGTACATTTTGCCTGGCTAGTGGGAAAAGCAAGGATGAAGCACAAGATCATGCCCCCCGCAATCACTGGACCCCCAGAATTTGAGAGGATATTTCGTGCTCAGTAAGTTCTGAGGTTATCTCAATGGTATCAATGAGAAAGTTCTCGGTCACTTCATTAATATGCGGTTCTAGAGGTCTGCATTAGCCATTCCAGGGTAAAGTAAGTCTCCCTTCTGCAGTGCACTAGGAGAGTACTTCTTAACTCTTCATGACCTTTCCATGCTGAAAGATGTGGCTGGCCTGTTACACTTGTGGGTGTTTCTGTGGGACACTTTGTCTGCTGGAACTTGTATTCACCCAGGCTTAGACCCAGGCCTTCTCTCTACCAGAAAATTACTGGGTCTGCTAGTGACAGTAATTACACCAAGTATTATTTCGGTGTGACTGAGTGTCTATATGTGGGAGTTTTACCACTGACTCCAAGGAGACTGGATTTAGGCCAAGGCTTAGCACCTTTGAAACCCCCTTCCCCTCCCCTTTGCTTAGTTTCTTTCCCGTGATGCCAGTAATGTTCTTACTCATTTATTCTGTAGGCAAAACTGTGTGGAATTTTATCCAGTATTCCTAGTTACCTTCTGGATTTCTGGATGGTTTTTCAATCAAGGTAAATACATTTGTTGTTTTACTTTAGAATAAGCTGTGTTTCTCAGATATAATGGCTTTCAAAATCCCACAGCAGCAGCATTCATTCAGAGTATTACGTGTGGCATAGAAGAGTATTTCCTTTTATCTGCTTTAAATGTGTTATTTTATCTTTTCACTGAGGGTTCATTCTTGTGTATTACAAGACAGCATAAATCATGGTTCCTGCCTGGTCTTATTTTTGTCTCTATCATTCCTCTATCACTTTTCAGATTAAGTCACACCCTTTGAGTTTTTCAGTTGACATCAATGGGCTTTTGATCAGGCTCTGAAGAGACAGATTCTGTCTTCACAGCTCTGTTAAGAGCTCACACTCACTTCAGTGTGAAACCAGAGCATGTATTCAAGGACATAGTGTGGCCTAAATAGCCTTGTCCTTCTTTCATAGATGGAATCTATACTACATACAGAATGCCATGTGAGCAATAATACTTATTTACCTGCTTCTCAGGAAGGCTATAAAGTTTATTTTCTTCTCTTTTTCTTAATCTTTCTCTAACTGCTGCTTGAGTGCCAGAGTGAGTGCAACTGGAGAGAGGGAAGGAGGATGCAGACAGGCTGAACTTTGAAGAATTTTTTACTTCTAGAGGCATTTTTAGTAGAACTGGGCAAACATATTTTTTATGTGATTTGGTGTTCTGAGTCTGAATGGCAGCATTTTTTTTTTGCTGATGATGAAAGACCAAAGCAAACTACAAGGAATATGATGCTGGAAATGAATTTAAAAACACATAAATCTGATACATATCATCCCAGTATAATACATTTCATGTCTCAGAATCAGGGGTGGTGCACCCCCTAGGAATTCAGGGGCAATGCCCCTCTGACCCCCAGAAGTTGGCCCGAGTGTCCCCGACCGGCTGACAGAAAAGAAGAAAAAAAGTGGCGCAGAGGGCTCATGTGCGGAGCCAGCTTGAAGAACCTTGTTTGAAGTAGCAACCTTCAGAAG
Source organism: Sphenodon punctatus (assembly GCA_003113815.1). Classification (NCBI taxonomy): domain Eukaryota; kingdom Metazoa; phylum Chordata; class Lepidosauria; order Sphenodontia; family Sphenodontidae; genus Sphenodon; species Sphenodon punctatus. The sequence continues at coordinate 5,778,641 of QEPC01000136.1, read as the reverse complement.
GTTGCTACTTCAAACAAGGTTCTTCGAGCTGGCTCAGAATATTGTCACTGGTTTGTGTGTGTGCGTGCACACACAAACCAGTGACTCACACACCAGCACCCCTGAAGGCTTCCTAAGGAAGCCTTCAGGATCAAAAGGGAGGTGTTGTCCCTTTATGCGGAATGGGTGGCTAGAAGCACCGTCCATTCCGCATAATGGGACCCCGCAATGAAATAGTGCCGGCAGAGGGCACTATTTCATTGCGGGGGCCGGGCAGCGGGAAAAGTCCATACCTGGGACCGGATATGGGGTGGGGGGGAGGCTGGGAGCTGCCGTGCACATAGCTCCCAGTCTCCCCCCCCCCCCGAGT
>QEPC01000136.1:5752778-5770209 GCA_003113815.1 Sphenodon punctatus | reverse complement strand
TAGATAGATAGATAGATAGATAGATAGATAGATAGATAGATAGATAGAGAGTTGTAGGAGTTAGCTTAGTGATAGAGATAGCGTTAGTGATTTAGTTTTAGTGTTTGTAGGAGTAGGTCTGTGTACTTATTAGATAATCCATTTAGTTCATAGCATTTAGAACAGTTAATAGCAGTTAGATTTAGTGTAGATAGATATATATAATATTAGATTAAAAAATAATTTTAAAACCCCATATAAAAACAAAAAAACCAAATAAAAAACAAAAGAAAACCATATAAAACCCAATAAAAAACCAAAAAACGATATAAAAAACAAAAAAACACCCATAACAACATTTCCCGAACAGCCGAACCGGACAGCCGAACGGCCTAACCTAACGGCCTGTTCGGACGACCGAACCGAACAGCTGAACCCGAACTCGGCGAACTAACCGAACTGCTGAACCGAACAGACGAACCAAATGCAGCCGAACCGAACGGACGAACCGAATGCAGCCGAACCGAACGGCCGAACCTGAACCGCGATCTGTTCGCCCATTCCTAATATTCCAGCTAGTAACACTAGCTATTATGATGAGAATGTTTGGCTGGAATTGACCATTTTTGTTGAGAAAATTCAGACTCTTTATCCTGATTCCAACTTACTGCTTGTGGGTGATTTTAATGCCCACTTGGGTAGGTCTGACCAGGAGTTAATTCAGACAGGGGGACCTTGGATTAATGAAGACTTCGCTCCCCTTGGGGAGCGAATGTTTATGGACTCTGGTATTAACAAAAACGGCATATTCTTTGCCAAATTGTTATATCAATTAGACCTTTATGTACTAAATGGACATCACTGGAGTGATTCTCCTGGGGAGCTCACGTATCTATCAAATAAAGGTGGTAGCACAGTTGATTATATATCTATTTCACCTAGACTAATCCCTTTAGTTGAACTGTTCCAGGTAGGGCCATGGTTGGAGATGGATCATCTGCCCCTCACCTTGCATTTAGGGGGGTTGGGTGTTCAGGTTAAAGTTACTCCCCATACCCCTCCAGGTATTACTAATTTAATGCCGAGGTTGGTTCAGAAGCGTTGTGGAGTTCAGTTAGAATAATTGATAACAAAATCTTTGCAATCCCCTATGGGAAGGCAGTGGGCTAATAAGATAATGGAGGCTATCTCATATGGAGATTTATTTATCATAGCCAGTATCATGGACTGGTTGCATGGTTGCTCCCTTTACTTACCTATAGTCCGGTGGGTGGATCCCCATAAATAGAGACTTACAGACCCTCCTCTAGCTGGTATGACAAGGACTGGTTGAGGCTAAGAACTGAATTAAGATGTCTCTTTCGTAAGTATAAAGGCTTGCAGAGGGAAAGTGTCCTGAAAGTGTGGCTGCGGAAAAAGAGGGAATATAGGGCTTTCTTAAGAACTAAAAGAGACAACTTTAATAGGCAAGCGTGGAATTTACTTGATAAGGCCTCAAAGGACATGAACCAGCTGAAGTTTTGGAAACTGGTTAGGGGTATTGGAAGGGAGATGAATTCCTCTGGTATGGCATCTGTTTCTGCTGAGTCTTGGGTGGAGTATTTTTCAATTTTATACTCTATTAATGTTCTGGTAGCCACTCACCTGAATCTGCTGGCATCTCTTCCGGAGTGGGAGTCAGTTACTCTAGAGTTGATGCTTGAGTTGATAGGTAGTTTGAACAGTGGTAAGGCAGCTGGACCAGACTTTATTTTGGCAGAATTACTGAAAACTGGAGCTGATTGGTGGGCGCCAGTTTTGGCATCTCTTTTTATGGGGATTAATTCATCCGGTAATATCCCTGAGGATTGGGGCCAGGCTATAGTAGTACCCATATTTTTAAAAGTTTGTCCTTCTTTGCCTCAAATTATAGACCCATTAGCTTGCTGAGTATAGTGAGTAAACTTTACACCAAATACTTACTTAGGAGATTAAATTTCTGGCTACACACTGAGGGTCTACTGATAGACGCACAGGTTGGTTTTCGGAAAGGGAGGTCCACCATGGATCATTTTTTTTGCTTTCGCATTTTGTCCAGAAATATGCAGACCCCGTTAAGGGTTTATATGCTGCATTTATAGATTTAAGGGCAGCTTTTGATACTGTCCCGAGGGAGCATCTTTGGGGTAAATTACCTGCCATGAATATGGATGCTAGATTACTGCATCTAATTTACAGTCTTCATAGGCTTTCTTCTTTGAAGGTGAGATTGAATAGGAACAGTGCTCTTTCAGACAGGATTGTTACTACCAAGGGCGTTAGACAGGGATGTATATTAGCCCCAACCCTGTTTAACCTTTATTTAAATGATGTGCTGGATGAGATTTCCTCTCCATCTTCCCATGCGCCCCAATTAGCGGATAAAACTATTCCTGGACTCTTTTATGCTGATGATGCAGTGTTGCTTTCTTACTCCATGGTTGGGTTGAGGCGACTGTTGGTCCTATTTGGGAATTATTGTAATAAGAACCTTCTTGATATTAATTACGAGAAAACTAAGGTTCTAGTTTTTTCTCACAGGTGATGGATACATAATTGGCAGCTTAATAACAACCAAATTTCCCAAGTGCATGTATACAAATACTTGGGTATCCTTTTTCAAGCAAATGGGGCTTGGACAGTACAACTTCAGGCCAGTCAGGATAAGGCAAAAAAACTACATAAAGCTCTTTTGGCTTTTTTTAAATCCGGGGAGGGGCAATTGATTACCCCGGCTGTTAAAATTTTTGCCCAAAAATCCGTACCTCAAATGTTATATGGAGCCCATTTATGGGCCTTGGGGAAATGTAAAGGATTAGATAAATTGCAATCGAGCTTTATTAGGGCTTTATTGTCTGTGCCGGCAGGCTTAAATAACGTAGCTATATGCCTAGAATGTGATTTGTTGCCCCTAAATGAGAGGATATGGATGGGGGAAATAACCTATTGGCTTCGGCTTCATTTTAAAATAGTTGTCCCACTGTCTCTACTAGTTCTGGAAGATAAAATACCAAATGCTTGGGTTAGCCTGGTGGTGAGTAAGATAAATTCTCTGGGATTTTCCCCAGAGATTTTGGATCCATTAGGTTATAAAGGGACTAAAAAATTATTGGCAGAAAGAACCTCTGATGTCACCTGGCAGAAAATAAGAGCAGTAATTGGGGAAGAGTAAGGCTTTGGGATTTTACCCTCTTTTTGCAAATACATCTAGAACTCCTATGTTGTATCTGGATGGGAAGATTCCAACAAGGGCAAGACGCCTTTTTTTTCTTGCTCGACTAAATTGTTTTTCCTCTGTATTGATTGAGGGTCGTTATAGGGGAGTTCCATTTGCTGAACGATTGTGCCCATGTGCTCTAAATCAGGTAGATACGTTGAGTCATATTTTTTTGGACTGTCTGCTATATGATAAGGCTCGTGCTAAATATATTACTCCCCTAATTTCTGTCTTTCCTGGCAGATCTGCAGAGTTTTATGTTTGTTTACTCCTGGGTGATCGTGTCACAGATACTACAATGGAAGTTGCTCAGTATTTGGTATTAGTTGATTCTATAAAACAGAAAATTAGATTAACTAGTAATATTGTTCCTTGTTAAGGTTTAGGGCTTTCCAACATTTAAATTTTTATTAGAATGTGGTTTGTATCTTAATTATTTTGTTTTGTCTATTGATATGTATCTATGTTTTTATGGATTTTTGTATAATCTTATTTAATCTTGTATTTGTCTTGTTTGCAATGGCCTAAGGCTTCGCAATAAAAGTTATTATTATTAATAAATACTAATACTACTAATAATAATAATTATTATATTAAAATGTATGGGGAAATCATTCATCCCAACAAGTAAGTAAAAACAGATTACACAAGAATTAGAATACTTGTGACATATGTAATTGTATGGAAAAGTAATTTAAAACGTTTGTTTTTGCAAGATAGGTCTCTTTTTACAGTGTTTTGATTTCTAGACTATATATAGGAGGACGTAACAGTCCCCATGGCAATAGTCTTTCTGCGTGGGACAGTCTTCTGCTATAGAGGCCTGATATTTCCAGGATGTATTTTTTCAACGAGGCAAGAGGGGCTTTTTATGTTATTTTTATGTTATGTGTGTTTGGTGGGGATGGTGGTGTGTGTGTGTGTGTGTGTGTGTGTGTGTGTGTGAATCTAGCAATAGGGATCACTTTTGTACATAGGATTAAGACTTTTAAGGGTGCATGTATGCGGTTATAAGTTTTAATACAGTTTTGGCTCATGTGAGGGGTAGATAATTATGGCATTTATGATTTTTGTTCATTAGGGGGAAGATGGTGGGCGCTGCTTAAGTTGTGGAAGCCGTGGAATCTTTGCAGAATTTAATGGGTGGTATAAATACATATGGTGAGGCGTGTATTATTTTACACTGTATAGGGCAAAAAATGAATTATTAAATGATACAGTGTAGCAACATATATGGGTGCTGAGTGTTCGTCAAACTTTAGTGTTGAAACGATATTTATATTAATGTAATTGGTGGTTAATGCTGAAGACAATAATTTGTTTTTGCAATAATGAGGGTGGGGGTTTAAAGGCTTTATTAAAGGTTTGTGGTTATTTAAAAGTATACATGGAAGTCTGTAACAACTGAAGATTTGAGGGATTAGACAGTTTTTAGCAGGAAAATGAGAGGACAGTAAGTTATGTGGATCAAATGGTTGGGGTTTTTTTTGTTTTTGTTTTAAGGGGGCTCTTTTAGAATTTATTTAGTAGGAAAGATTGTTCATAAATTAATTTTTAAAACTGTTAACTTTATGGAATCACTAGCCTGCTGACATATTTTTTTGGGGAAAAAACAGTTCTCAGAGATAGCTCTCTTTTAAAAAACATGGACAAAATTTCAAAGCCCCCAATACCACTTTTTTTCCTCTGTCACAAACCACACATCACCCTTCCCCCTCCCTTTTTTTCCTGTCAAAGGCTCACAGCAGGAGAGTTGTGCCTGCTTACATAGGACTTAAGCACAAGCCACTCTCCTGTTTTTATCTGTTAAAACATTTTCTAGCTTGACAGACAAGCACAGAAAGCCACGGGGTTCACAAACATTTTCATTAGGCACATACAAAGACTATAAAAAATGTAAAATGCAGTTTTCTTATGATTGTGCCTTTTTAAGGGGCTTGCTTATACTTTTTATACAGAGGCCTCCGAAAGAGCTGTTCGTGGACTGGTTGAAGCACAGGGGCTGTCAAGACCATACCAGGGCATGCAAAGACAATTTACGTCATTCAAAACATTACTACTAACACTGCTAATCATTTCTATAGTATTACCACGCATACACATTGCTTTTACAGAGCGCTGCTCCAAGGACAGGAGGGTGAGGGGGCACAGAGAGAGGCAGGCAGACACACATACATCTCCATTTTACAGAGGGTGGCTTGGGTAGTAGTGGTAAGAGATTGTGATTTGGCCTGTACACCCAACCTGGGTGTTCCTGCTTGGGGCAGGATTTGAAGAACCTATGCTTCCTGGGGCCAGTCCCACCCCTTATACAGTATCCACACCGGCTCTCAGTTTATTTTCATGCATGTTTACAGGTTTATATGCCTGTTTTTATTCTGTGTATTCCACCAAGGAACCCCTTTTTGGTAGAAATAATGACAAAATGTTGTTTTATTTAGTGGCGGTGACAGAAGTCGCTTCTGGATCTGGCAAGGCAAGCAAGCGTAGCAAGACAGGAGAGGATCAAGCTAAGGAATCATGCAAAAAACCCAAAGTGGTTGTGCAAGTACATACCCCATAGCCTACTGTTCCTAATCAAGTTTCAACCACTCTTGTACATAACACAGCGGGTAATTTTAGACATTACAAGACCACGATCAACCACAGTGAATCCCCTGTGGTGGCCGTTTGTCCCGTAACAGCTATTTGATTTCTGCCAGATGTTCACCATGGTGAACCTCCGGCAGGAATCAAATTGACCACGATTCTGGACCTCCAGCCACCCAGAGGTCCAGAATTGTAGTGGGATTGGTCCCCAACCATGGTTGGATTGGCCATGATCCAGAAAGAGCCAATGGTAATGTCTGTTACCTTCAGCCCTGCTGGATCGTGGTCCCAATCTCAGGACGGGATCGGGCACAGAGGCCGGATTGGCTGCTCCGCCCACCCATCTCCCGGAAGACGGGCGGCTGGCAGAGCGTGGGGGGGCGGGGCTGTGAAGCCGCACGGTGCACTGCGCAGCTCTGCCCCATCCCCGATCCCCTGTAGGAATCAGGCCGGCACGTCTGAAGGACGGCCAGACTGATTCCTGACCCAGTTCATGATTGAGCGCAGCGGGCCTCCGGGCCCATCACATCTAAAATTACCCAGCATATGAACCGTGGGAACACAGCTCAGGACTGGCAACACCAAGCAGCACTCTGAGCAGTTTTGAGAGGAATAATGCACAGTAGCAACAAGTTTTTTTGCTATGTAGATGCTATCGAATCTCTGAAAGGTTTGCTAGATGCCAGATTAACAAGCATTGGTTTATATGTTTTGAAATTAGCACACACACAGAATGTGGCTTTTCCTCAATATGATGCTGAGGGTCTTGTTCAGATGTTAAAGCTTGAGAAAAATCTGAAGGGGTCACAGCAACGGGGCCAGTGACCGGGGCACCAAGTTGTAAGCAATATGGAGAGGAGGGAACAATGGCAGTTTTCTAAAAGGCGGTGGGCAAACTTAGTAAAAAAAAAATCAAAAACACAAAAAGAAACCATAGAAAACTTCAAAGTAGATTACTATGTGCACATAGGCCCACAACCTAGACTACCACAGAATATAATCCTGAATCCCTGGTAATGGATGTAGACCACTGATCTCCCATGTCCTTTATCTCAGGATCTACCCCCTCAATTTCAGAGCCCCAAGAAATGAATGACCCGGTTGTTGCAAATATAGACCCCTCCCAATTGTTTTTCTTGAACGCGTACCACAATGGGTCACACCCTGGAAGAATTTTAAAGCAGATGAACATTTTTACAGGTTTCAATTTGCTCATTTGGAATGAGTAGCATCCTTTAAAGATGCAATTCAGGGACCGTGTCTATTTTATTACTTTGTAAAGTGCCAGGTACACTGCTGGCACTATATAAATGTTTGTTAATAATAATAATAATAATAATAATAATGATTAATCTCGATCACATTATCAAAAACGGCATACAAGATCATGTTAATTGTAGCTTCAAGGGCCTTGTCAAAGCAAATCTCCACTCTCAGTTTTCTGGTTCTAACTAGGGAGTAATGATCTGCACATTCCTGGTCAGGGGTCAAATAGAAGGCATACAGTGCATAGCCACTGTTAAAATCTTCATGCCCAAATAAAAATGGGCGATCTTTCATGTTTTTTCCACTCATCTGCACCAGTTACATGTACTCCCTCACAAAATGTCCACTCTTATAATTGGGCTGCAAAGGTTTAGACGGAACCTATTCGCCATCTATGTAAAGGGCCACAAAATTAGCATAGTTGTGCTTAAAATTAAATTGATTTTTAGTGTGTGTGTCACTGGGGTAGAGTCATTGGGGGGAAGTGGGGAGAAGGAAGGGGAGTTCCACAACCACGCTCCATGCGCTCCATCCAAACACACACCAGCCAAAGTTCTGTGCTTGAAAGGGGTCTCTTGAGGAAGGAATGCCCGTCAGGATAGTGTATGGATCAAGCGTCCTTAAGAGGGCAAGATCCCTATCATCATTGGCCGCCAAGCATTTGTAGGAAGACTCAGGCCAATTTCCCACTCGCACTCCTCGTATAGCCCACACAATGAAGGAGGCGTAGGGGAGGTATGTGCTGTTCATGGGGGGTAACCAGGGAGGGGTCCCAGGGTAGGAGTTGAGGGGGTCTGGCACGCCAAAGAGGGGGGAGGAACCAGGAAGGAACTGGAACCCTCACACTCAGCCAATCACCCAGCCACTCTCAATGGGTCCAGGGGAAAGGAATACACAAGCAATTATGATACACGTTAATGCACAAGCAATAGCAACAAACACTTAGCTCTCAGTCAGCTGGTCTCTCCACAGCAGTCACCAGCGCCGACTGAACTGCGGCGCTGGAATTTGTCCCAGAGGCCCCGCCCCCTGTGCGCTCCTGGAGACACGCTGAATGATGCACGGGGGCATGTCTTCCCCCGTTGCATCTCTGGCCCCCGTCCCACCGCCTCGTGTGCTTGGCAGGGGGCCGATGCTTATTGCACTGGGGGTGGGGGTCCTAGGGTCTGGGCTGGTCCTGCAGCCAGGGGCATGGCGTGTGACAGCATCCCAGGAGCGGAACCCAGGTCAGTGGCTCAGGCGCGGGGCCCATGGCCCCACTGGGGGCACCCCCAGCATAAGCCGCTGACAGTATGTTCCACTCTGAACATCCATATCCACAAAACAAATAACAAGCTGTTTGGGGATTTGTCCCCCAAACAGGTTTTCTTGATTACAGACTCTGCTACCAGCCGGTATGCTAAACACTTTCATCCCCATGCGGTCAATAGGGTACTTGGCATTTGCTGTCATAAGCGCTTCAGCATGACCCAAATGCATGCCCAGCCTGATTTTCACCCCTTTCACAAACAGAGAGGCTGATAAAATATGCACTTTGTAATTTTCATTGGCATCGCCGCTCATTATTATTATTATTATTATTAACAAACATTTATATAGCGCCAGCAGTGTACCTGGCACTTTACAAAGTAATAAAATAGACACGGTCCCTGCCCCTAGGGCTTACAATCTGAGAGACAGGAGCTGGGGGAGAGACTTAGGAAGGGGAACAGAGGGAGAGACAAGGGGTCTAACATTCATGAAGATGCGAGGTCTCAAGTGCACGTACTTGGCTTGGTTACGATGAGAATGACAGCAGGCAGGTCCATGTTGCAAGGATAAGGGTAAACCGATCGTAGGTATAGGAATAGTGGCTCAGCAGGATAAAGAGTCAGACAGAGCAGAGCGAAAGAGGTGAGTTTTAAGGAGAGATTTGAAGGTATGAAGGGAGGGGGCAAGGCGGATGTGGACAGGGAGGGAGTTCCAGGCATGGGGGGCAGCAAGTGAGAAGGGACGAAGGCGCTTAGGGGAGCAGGGAAGGCGTGGAAGGGTGAGAGAAGGGACAGAGGAGGAGCGAAGTGCACGGGCTGGAGTATGGAGGGCGATAAGTGCAGAGAGGTAGGGGGGAGCAAGGTTGTGAAGAGCTTTATAGGTGAAGACTAGGAGCTTGTGCAGGATTCGTTCAGGAAGGGGAAGCCAGTGAAGCGAAGAGAGGAGGGGCTGCACATGGTCGAAGCGACTGGCGAGGTAGATGACCCTGGCAGCAGAGTTTTGGACAGAGATGAGGGGAGAAAGGTGAGACCGGGGAAGGCCAGTGAGAAGGAGGTTACAGTAATCGAGGCGAGAGATGACCAGAGCATGAACAAGAGTTTTGGCAGACGAGACAGAGAGAAAAGGGCGAATCTTAGCAATGTTATGGAGGGAGAAGCGACAGGATTTAGCAACAGAGTCAATGTAGGGTTTAAAAGAAAGGGCTGAGTCAAAGATGAAGCCTAGGCTACGGGCTTGGGGGACAGGCAGGATGGTGACTCCATCAATAGTTATTGACAGTGAGGAAGGAGAGGAAGGATGAGGGGGGAAGATAAGGAGTTCAGTTTTAGCCATGTTGAGTTTGAGTTGACGTTGAGACATCCAGGTAGAGATGTCAGAGAGACAGTTGTTGAGACGAGCTTGAACAGAGGGATCAAACAAAATGCAGGAGTTTGATTTTTACATCCACCCCATTAAGAAGCAATTTTTCTTGAAAAAAACAAATTGCAGTGTAAAGGGCCTAGCAAATCTACCTTCCTGCTCTGTGTCGTGCGGCTGACCCTGAGTCTGAAATCGGGATTTCCCACCTCTGTCAAAACAGTTTGCTCATGAGCGCCCCCTTTATCTTGATAAAATCCACCCATGGTAAATTGTGTCATTAAAGTATCGCTCCCATAGTTGAGAATCAACTCTATCATCACCCTATAAGGGTAACAGCTCACTCGGTTATCGTTCGCTGCTGCAAAGGCCATCTTAAAGGCATATAATTTCTCATATGGCTTACCTGTCTCTGATATTAGAAGTATTTCGTGCGAAAGTAGTCCTGATGCTAACTTTTGGAGTTGAGTGTGTTCCATTTCTGGATCGTCTGATTCTGGAACGTGTCCAGAATTATTTTTTTCACAGAATCCTCAAAGTGGGGGTCAGTACTCCCGGTGCAGTTACAAGGGCAGAGTTAAATATGCCCTCAATAGAGCATCAGGTTAGGTTATCTCTTATGAGATATTGGTTGAGGTTGCTGGCCTCCCCTCCTGATTCTTCAAACTCTTTGTTTGAGGCAGGAACTCCAGCATGAGGGGGCTAAGCCCCATCCTTGGATACGGTGCCTAACAACAACATTAAATAGATTGGGGGTTTCGTTTCAGAGCTTAGTTGGCCGATCTCTAGTTAGTATCAAGGTATCGATCAAGCAAAAATCCAGAGACATCGCGGCTCAGGAGGATTTTGCTGCTCTCAAGAAATGGAAGGTGGCCCTAGGTTAGCTGAGAGTAAGCCTCTCCCTAGGAGAGAACCTTACCTCGACATACTGAGGAATGCTCTATTGAGGTGACATTATACTCTTTTCCGCTTCAATCTCACTCAAACCTCGGTGGTAGAGGGCAGATTTGCAAAAGTCCCCTTCCAAGATCGCAAATGTTCGTGCTCCATGCTAGAAGTAGAAACAATGGAGCACCTGTTATTTACTTGCCCATATTATGTCCATCTGAAGGAGGTTTGACTGATGCCCCTGTTGGTGGGCACGGATCTAAATTTCCCGCAACTATTAGTTTATCTTGCCAATTTGTCAAATCCAAATGATCTAACTTCTATGGCTACATTTCTGTTATTAATAGCCAAACGATGGAAAATGATTAGGCTTTGATTAAAGCCCTTGTAACTATTCTGGGCAATGTTTAGTTGACTTGGCGGGATCCTCTGAATTTGGTAGCTTTTGAGGGTCCTTCTGACACAGTTTTCGGTTGGGAACCTTCTCTGTCTTCTTTCTTTCTGGTTTTAATTTTATTTTCTGTTACCGATTTTCCCTTACTTGCACTTTGATTATCGCTGTGCAGTAGTCTTCTTATATTTATAGTGTTTGCTGTATGTATGTGTTGTGTATATGCATTTGTATTTTTGTTTCCTTGGTCAGGGCAAAAGCGAGTGCCAATAAAGTAACTAACTAACTATGGGGGGGTGGGGGAATGGGTAACAGCTGTTGCTTTGACTAATAAGCCAATCCCCATAAGTCACATCCACCTGATTAAAAAGCGACGCTATGGGGTAATTTGTTAAGGCGACCTTGGCCCCTTCATCAATGTTCGTTCTGTCGGTTTTCACAATCTTGCAGCACATGTACAGCAGTGTGTTGTTCAGAACTATGTATTGTTCTCCATGGCCTGAAATAAAGAATTCTAATGGCGCATTCATGTTTAAAGCAGACAGCGACAGCACCTTGATGTACATACTGTTCTAGATACTGGTTTGGATGGGGCCCATCTGAAAAAGGTCCAATTCAGATTTGGTGCATTCTTCAGAGCTGCAGTGGATGAACACCATAGTTTGTTTTAAAATATGTTCCGTTTACCATGATGGCTTCTGACCTTCCATTTCTTAGAGGCATTTCCACGTTTATGACCTCTGTGTCTACTGACTGCTTTTCTTTTAAAGGGTCTGGGCAGACCTATCAATGGGAAACGCGGTACTGCTCTTTTCCTTTTCTTCACCACCATCAGCCCCGACCCTTCTTGGTTCTTTTCACCAGCCATTCAGTTAAAAACGGCACTGGATACGTCACTCGCTACATCTTTAGCAATATTTTTTGCTGTGGATTTCACATGAGGTTTAGCAATATCAAAGCCCCTTCTCAACAACGGTACGGATTTCCAAAAACAGTTGCAAACTAATCCTCTGAGGCCTGCTCTGTACATAATGGGTAGCCCTCAAAAACCTGGGAGAGCATAACCGACCTGGGCCCTGTAATAGTTCCTCTAAACCAATGGCTCCCCGTAACTTTTGATAATCACCATGTTTTCTTTTTTAGAGGTCGGAAATGCAACTTAACTATCATCTTGCTGTAATGAAATAAAACGGGGAACCACTGATCCATCTTTATTTCAATAGTCACTGTATTGATGCCTTGTTTGCTCACCGGAACATAATGTGGCTTGTCGACGTAATGGTGACACAATCATTAATGTCCCCTCTGACAGGCATGCAACACAACAGTTGCACATGGTAGTCCCCAACTATTTGATGTTCTACTATATTCATGTATATATATAAAGAATTATTGCCAATTGTCATGTCGGTGGGTCGCAGTGCCTGCCTGTAGTATTGCCTATGCCTATAACAAAGCTGCTGTGGCTATGGTTCACAACGAATCCCTTGCAGGGGTCCAGTGCTGCCAATAGAAGTCTTAAGAAGGGCAAGGCTAATTTTATTTATCATTTATAATCTCTCTGGGTGGGTGCTGCTGAGGCAAGCCCTGAGGGAGAGAAGGTTATTTGTATTCTCCGGTTGGCTGATTGTGGGATGGAATATTCTAGCATAGGTATTAAGATGATCTGGGCTATAAGAATACCCCTGGTAAAGATGGCCGTCTGGGCTCTTAGTTGGGCCTATTTTAGGGGATTCGCTGGTTAGCTGTTGTACGCTGCTTTTATTAGTTAATATTGTTATCAATTATACTAACAATATTTTATCTATTGTATGGAAGTTTGTTTATTTGGATTATTTTATAACAGAGATTTTATTAGCGATGGTTTTTCATTATGATATTTTATTTTGATATGTTGTAACTTTGTACTTGTATTTGTGTCTGTTTAATTTGTTTCTTAATTTGTTACGGCCAAGGGCCAAACAATAAATACTACCTACCCATGTGTGTGTGTGTGTGTGCCTGTAGTATTGCAGAGAGGTTATTCCCAAGGCCCAAGTCAAATGTTCCACTGCTGCAAACCTGTAAGTAGGGTTTTTTGACTCTAATCCAACGAGTCTGCTCACCGGGTCATAGACAAGTTCAACCTTTACAGCCTGTAGTCTTTTCGTAAATCGTAATCTCCCAGTTGATTTCCGACAACAGCCTTTCGATGCTTGAATAATAACCTGCGCATATCAAGTATGTGCCATTGCCTGTTATAAATGTGCAATTTTTCTTGAGGGTGGGCTAGGTATGCATATAGACGATTTCTGCTAAACTCACCTCCCACTTTGCTGGCAAATTTAAAGGCTTGGCCAGTTGTATCGTATAGTCAGCACTGGTGTTCTCTGGAAAGGCATCGGCGGAAGCATTACTCGGTAGTGTCACATAAAAAACACCCTCGGTCATTTTTTCCTAGCAATGTCTTTCACTCGTGATGCTTTGACCCAACTGTTAAATTTTTCAGGCCATCCTACCCATTTTACCAAAAAATGTTTGTGTTTTCCCCTCCCTCTCTCTGTTAAAACCTTTTCTATTCTGTAGATACGGTCCTCATGATGGTTTATTTTTTGCAATTCCTTAGGATAGAATGAGCCAGTAATGTTCTCACCCCCATAATCTTTTAACTTGTAAACTGTTCTCTGTCCCCTTGTTACAATCTCTGTCGCAATAAATATTCTGTCTGTAAATGTTTGTTCGTATCCTTTTTCAAATCTTCTCTTGTACTTAGATATTCTTACATGGTCTTCTTTCTTCAATAGAGACTTGCGGGGTTTTGGTTTAAAACTATCCCTGTAGACTGTTCTCCATACCCTTAAAGAATTAGTAGCGGTCACATCTGTGGGACTCCATTGTATTGTTCTGTGATAGCTATGATTATAACTTTGCATAAAGGCTTGGAGCACATACACGTATCGAAACGTGTTATGGGCTGTAAAGTAACTCCACATTTTTGTTTTCAATGTTCTGTTAAACCTTTCCACCATGGCCACCTTGACCTCATTATTGGTCACAAAATGATGAGCCCCTTCTTGATTTAATAATTTCTTTAAGGTTTTGTTTAAAAATTCTTTCCCCTGCCTGTCTGCAGCTTTTGAAGAACCCTTCCTTGGCTGAAAATAATTTGAAAAGCTTTGGTCACTTTTTCACTCATTTTGTCTTTTAAGGTGTCTGTCCAAGCATATTTAGACAAAATATCTATCACGGTTAAAATGTATTTATAACCATTGTTGTACTTAGAATAGGCTGACATATCCACCAAATCGGATTCCCATTGGACTCCACCTTCAATAGAACTGTTACATTTATTTTCATTTTAACTCTGGCTTGTTTGTGCAGCATATAAGCATCTTGATCTGTAAGCCACTTGGCTACTTGCCTTCTGCTCAGGGTGCTCCCCTGCTTTTTAGCGCTTCTTTGTAGACCTATTACACCCCCAAAGCTTCCAGCCTCTCTGGGGTTGTAATAAATGTTCTTTAACAGCCCCATCATTTCTGACCCCCTGGGACCCCAAAATATATAGAGGTGAGAAAGGAAACATCCTTAATCATTTTATTTTTATTCATACATTTGTTACGTAAAATTACAAAAAATAAAAGAGCCACATTTTACAGCCTTCTTAAAAGAAAAAGAAAAAGAAACACACACCCTCTTCTAAATCAGCTTTCTGAAATACAAATGAAAAAACAAAACGCCAATCACCATCTTATTTTTAGTCTTAATGGATCATCCGCATTTTGGTAAAAATATTTATAATGTATATCTCAAACCCTCTTACAAACCATCCGCCCAAGTTTTTCTGAAACCCTTTCACACATGTCTGCCATCAAAGCTTCAGGGTGCTTGCTCTTTTTGAAAGCCCTTAAAATGTCATTAATAGCATGTATGCTATCTCTGATCAAATACAGTCTCCTCAGTTTGTACTCCACAACCACAATGACATTTACAATCATCATAACACTCAATTTAGAACAGATCATTTTAATTTGCCTCGCCGGTTCCTCATCATCCCAAAGCATGCATTCGTGACGACATTGGCTGGGGTGTTCTATAACACATGCCGGACAATTATCATGAAGCTACTGCTTCCAACAATGCTGAATGATTTTTACTACGACCACCTGAACAATCTGATAAGTCAAGATGTATCCTTCATAGTACTGGAACTCATCCTCTAGCGCTGCTTCTGAAATAAAGAATGTATAATTCGGATCAAAAGCCAGTTTTATTATTTACTACGATCGATATAATGCATCTCATCATGGTATAAATGGTCATGAAACAATGTCCAGCTCTGTCTACGGGCTTCTCTAGCCATTTGTAATGGAACTGCTTGCATTATTGTGTGCATCAAGGTTCATGGTTTTTCACATTTTTCTATTTTTCTTAGCACCCAGGCTGTCTCAATCACGGTACCGTTGTTCAGCCTAAGCATCCTTAGTTTATAAGCCACCGCCATGATCACACATAGAATCCTGTCTAGACTCAAATGAACAACGACATAATTAATCTGTTCATTTGTTTCAAATTCATTATAATACAAACAACTGTGATCACGTCTGTACCGACGACATAGTACGTGTCTCTTATATTTTTCTAACAACTGTTCAATCACACAATTACAAATGGAATATACAATAGCAGCTTTAATAATATGGGACATAGCATCGCCACTCTTTGGGGTATCCTCTGTCAACATCACTGTAGAAAAAAAAGAGAACATTATCCTAATCAAAATCTAACATGTTTTTGAGGGGTCTCGTTTCATGCTCCCTATCCCTACTACTACCAAAGGCATATACATCCACTCCATCATACCTTCTGGCCTTTCTACATAACATTACCATAATTTCATAGGGTATGGTACCGCACGACTCTGTCACTTTCTTAGCAGCCGTGTAGCCTCGCATATACATTTTATAGTCAAATGGAGCTTTCCTAGTTTGTACCCCACAGTCATCACTATTCTAAGAATCTTGTTGAGACTTATGTTAACCACTGCCACGTGGATCTGAAACTCTGATTTATACAAGCAACTGTATCCCAGGCGTTGTGCGTTACTCCTATAAAATACATATTCATATTTGAAATAATCCATCAATTCAGCCCTCGCACATGCATACGCTACACATATAATCACCACCTTAACTACATGTGTTGTAATAGCATATTCAGATTCCTCCCAAATATCTCCCATACTTTTGTCAATCTTTTGAACATCCTTCCTGTTTATGCAGAAACAGCATGTGCACAATAGGTTCAAAGAAAAATGGTCATGGGTGTCTTCATCATCGTCTGATGAAGTATCTTCAAAAGACTATCAAAAATCAAAAAGAAAAAGAGTTTTAGACTCTCACTTGATGTCAAATCTACCCTCATTCTCAAAATGTTAACATATTTCTACCTCCTCATCAGAATCCCTGGTCTTCTTCCTTCTTCCTCCGTACAATTGCCCACGTCCTCTTTTTCCAATGTTAAAACAATTCTGGGGCAATTAATTACTGTGTTCATTAAAAAATTACATATATTACCAGCATTTTTATTCATCAACGTACTGTATTTTCCATCTTTGTCGCGGCTCCTTGAATGCTGTTCGCTGCTGGTTGGCTGTCCTCACCATCTAAATCAGCTATTATTATCACATCACTCTGCACATCTCTGGTAGGCCCCATCACAACATTCCCCTCTGTTTCAGCCCTGCCTATTTCAACATTCCCTTTGATTGTGCCCTTCGGTCGGGTCTGGAGGTTGGGATGGAGAGGTCGCTGGTGGGGTTGCCCAATGTGAGGTTTCTACTGGTGAAAGTTGTGAGGAGGCCTTCTTCTCCCTCGGTGAGAGAGGGGTGGAGAGGGAGGACTACCTCTGGTGGCAGCAGGGGATGAAAGGAAGGATGGTTTGATACTGGTAGAGTGGGTATTGGGATGGGTTAGTAAGGCATATTGTTAGATGTTATTATTATTGACATGTTAAATGGGAGGGTAGGGTTTTCTTGTGTATTATTTATTTATTTATTTATTTATTTATTTAATTCCATTTGTTAGCCGCCCCCTCATGCCTACGACATCTCAGGGCGGTGTACAATATTATAAAACCCAATATAACAAAAAACAATAAATCAACCCCCAGCAATTTAAAACATCACTAAAAACCAACCCCCGCCCCCCTACCCCACCCTCCCCTCCAAAGGCCTGGGCGAACAGCCAAGTCTTACAGACACATCGAAAGGCCAACAGGCCCGGGGCCAGGTGAGCCTCCTCCGGGAGGGAATTCCATAACCATAGCCCAGCCACCGTGAACGCCCTCTCCATTGTGGCCCCCCGACTTACATGGGGGACCTCCAGAAAGGCGCCCCTGGTGGACCGAAGGGATCACTTTGAGGCATGAAGGGTGAGGCGGTCCCTGAGATATGAGGGGCCCAGACCATTCAGGGCTTTGTAAATCAATACTAACACCTT
>QEPC01000136.1:5706240-5740278 GCA_003113815.1 Sphenodon punctatus | reverse complement strand
GCTTGCCCCCGGCCAAATCGAACACCATGTGAAGGGCCTCAATACCCACAATCTCCTGGACTGGATACCTCCTAACAGGCCAGTCCTCTCTAAAAATAATAGCTACACCACCTCCCCAGCCATCCGTGCGGGGCTGATGCTGTATAGCATACCTGGCCGGAACGAGATCGGCCAAAGTTGGGCCAGCCAACTCATCCAGCCAGGTCTCTGTAATACATGTGAGGTCCATGGCCCCAACCGAGATTAAATCCTGGACGATTGGGGCCTTGTTCACAACGGACCTCACATTTACCAAGATGGCGGGAAGCTCTTATAGCCGCCATCTCTTCTTGAAATTCCCTATCCTCTACCCTAGCTACCAAAACCTTTACCACTGCTGCTAACTCCTTTCCCCTCAAATGGTCCAGGCTGAATCCCAGCTGGCAGAGGAATAATTCCACTGCCTGTCACCACAAGCTCTTAAATGGATCTTCAATCCAAAGGGATTTAAGCACCCTTGATTGAAGAAGGGAAAACTTAGCCCAAAATTTGAGGACACAAATCCAAGCCCTGGTAGACCATCTGAGCTGCCCCATCTCATGTCTAATGGCCGCATATGGTGTAGCACTGGGAATCCTCAGCAATCTTTGGAGGAAATGAGCCTTAATGCTATCTAATTTCCTTAATTAGACACAAGATGGGGGGCCCAAACCTCAGCCCCAAATAATAACTGGGCCCGGACCTTGGCATTAAAAAGTTTGATGCGGGCAATACAACCCTCTTCCCTGATCTTCTGTAAAATCTGACCAAAGGGAGGGAGGAACCCCTCATGGCAGACAGTGCCTTCTCCAAATGGTCAGTCCAAGAGCCGGCTGCATGAAAAAGTAGGCCCAGGTATCGAAAGAATTTAACCTGGGCAATGCTATGGCCATCAATAGACCAACGATAAAGCTTACGGGCTTTGGTGAGGATTATTATTTTAGATTTACCATAGTTTATCTGGAGATCATTTTGATGGCAAAACTCTGCAAAGCAGGCCATCTGCCTATTTAGGCCTACCCAGGTCTGAGATAAGATGGCAATATCATCGGCATATAATAAACACCCCAACACCCGGTCAGCCAATTTAGGGGGGGGGAAACGGTCACGGTCAGCCGGTCGGCAATGCCATTTATGAAAAGATTGAAAAGAACAGGCACTAGTACATAACCCTGCCTGACTCCTGTCCAAGTTGGAATTTCTTCCATCAAGTGGCCAGACCAACCCAACTTCACTGCCAAAGAAATATCTGCATGAAGTTGCTGTAGAAGAAAGAGTAACTGTCTATTCATATCCGTTATCCATCAAGGCAAGCCTTTCCCATAGCATGCCCCTATTTACAAGGTCAAAGGTTGCCCGCAGATCTAAAAAGGCCACAAAGAACTTTCCATTCTTGGCAGTGTATTTCTCCACAAGATGTTGAAGGATGAGACAGTGCTCAACAATCGAGTGCCCACTCTGAAAACCAGCCTGCTCGAGGCAAAGTATCCGTTCCTGAGATATCCAATCATTAAGTTTTTGCAACAACCATTTGCCATAAACTTTGCAAGTAGTGCAAAGAAAGCTAATGGGTCTATAGTTGGCTGGAGACATATGGTCTCCCTTCTTATAAACAGGGACAACAACAGCCGACCCCCACTTAGGGGGGATTCTACCTGTATTGTTTATCATCATAAACAAAAGAGCCAACCTTGGAGCCCACCAATCTAATGATTGTTTTATGAGGTCAATAGTAATCAAATCTGAGCCAGGAGCCTTACCATTCTTAAAAGAACTAATGATTTCAGCCACTTCAGTAGCATTTACCGGAAGCCAGGGGGGCAGGGAAGACACCTCCTCACTTAGACCTGGATCAACCAAAGGGACCTGCCCACTGCCAAAAAGATTTTGGAAGTGGGAAACCCGAAGTCCCTCAGGAATCGAACAATGAGAGGGGCCTACCTGCGTTCTACCGATGGCATTTGCAAGCCTCCAAAACTTCCTACCATTACCCTGGCCTGCTGCCTCTATGAGTGAGTCCCAGTAATTTCCCCAATACTGAAGTTTTTTGGTCTTAATTGTAGTCTTGTATAAATTCTTTAATTCAAAATAACAAGGGGGAAGAATATCCATCTCACTGGTCCTATACTCATAGTAGAGAGACAAGAGTTGCCTCCTAAGATCCTGGTCGAACCAAATTTTGGAATGCTGGGAATAGGAGTCAAGCCCCTGGGGCTCCGGGCAGCAAGACAGTAATAATTGGCCCAGATTTTTGACCATTTCAGAAAACTGGGTAATAACCGATAGCTGAGAATCCCCTTCTAAGAGGTGTGCACCCTCACTACTCATTGGGTTATTTGATAGAAAGGATTTTACCCTAGATAGCATAGTACCATTCAGTTTAATAGATACATGACGGGGGCCTAGGTGAGGGGAAACACTCTCTTCAATTGAGAAGGCTCAAATTGAACAAGTAAACCAATAGTCAAAGGAAAATGGTCACTACCGTGGGTCGATCCCATAGCAAAATTTTTAACAAAGGGAAGTAGATCCATAGAAACAGCCATATAATCACATACACTGGCCCTGGTGGGTCCCACATAGGTGAATTCACCACACGGGTCCCCAAAACCGGATCCATTCAATATGAAGAGGGAAGATTCCCTTACCAGATTTGCAAATAGAGAGCCCGAGCTATTAAAGATCACATCCTTGGACTTCCTAGGGCCCATAGGGGCAAAATCCCAGCCCTCGTTATTTGCCAAGGATGGGCCATTCTCCTCCTGGGCCAAGCGTGCATTAAAGTCGCCAGCTAATAATATCTTGTCCCTAAGGTGTAAATACGCTAATTCAACAAGCATCTCGCTGACCAAAGGCCACAGGGTAGATTTATACGTTTTAGCATTCACAGGGGGGATATATACATTGACCAAGGCAATACAAAAATCACCCATTTTAAACACCACGACCAGCATGCAATGCGGCTTGGTATACACTGTAACCACCAGATCTTTGAAAGAATTTGCTATAAAGCACGCCAGCCTGCCACTCAGATGTCCCCTAGACGCCAGGGTAAAAGCTGGTAGATGAAAAACCGTGTAGTTTTCAAACATTGGTTGGGTGGTTGCCCATGTCTCCTGAACTTCAATAATGGGGAACCTCCTCAAACATTCCTTGGCTTCAGGGAAAAACAGAAGCCTTGACCAGCCTGCACAATTCCAGGAACATACACTAAGAACCTGGACACCATGACATTGCCGGTGTCATGATATCGGAGCCTCAGCCCCTTCTACCATATCGTGGGTATTGTTGACACACGAAAAAACATTGCCTGGGACTATTGTTTGTTCTTGCAGGTTCACCAATTCCAAGGGGACAACCGCCTTGGTCCCAGACACCCCCTCTGAGTCCTCTTCCACCCCTGTACACCCCAGGCTTTTGCCTGGGGACAGTGAATGCATGCCCCGTCTGTCAGATTTTGAAAGATGGTCCGGGAGAGCAATATCTGATATTGACGGGAGGGCCTGGAGGGGACCATCCAACACCGCAGATTGAAATTGAACAAGCCCTGGTTTAACTCCTCCATCTATTAAAGGACCCTGACTAGGCGCCTGTTTCTGGGCCCTAGAGATAACCTGGGCCAGGGTTGATATACATATAGATGTTCAATCTGTCTTTGTTAAATCCAGTGTATCACACCCACTGTCCCCCATCTGCCATTTGCCCACTGCTATTTCCAAACCCACTGTTCCTAATCCACGAGACCCCGAACAGGATGGGATTGAGTTATTATCCATGGTGGAGAGAGCGGCCGCATCCACTACAGCTGAGGGAAAATCATTGATATCCCTCAGTCCAGGGTTTGGAACAGTTTTCTTCCCCATGGGGGAGACAGCCGCTGCAGAATTGGGTACAGGAGGATGATTATCTTGTAGAGGGGCGGCCTTCCCATTCGTTTTACCAGAGCAGCCAAGTGCCAAATCAGGTGGCTCACAGTTAACTACGCACTTCCCCAACTGCTCACGGAGCCCCTCCAGGGACTCTAACAATTCCTTTTGTTCTGGAAGTAACACACCTTGGACCAGCCCCCTAGAGACTGGGGCTGTGTCCATGGGACTGACTGGATTTCCACCCTGGGCAAAAGAATCACTTATCCTTGCCCCTTCCTTCAGATCTATTAAATTCTTCTTGGTAGATACTGAGTTCTCCATCAAGGGAAGAGCTGCACAATCAGCCTTTTGGCTCCACTGGGAAAAGCCAGAGTTAAAACAAAAAGTTCTTCGAGCAAGGTTAACATGTTGCCCATTAGGCTTAACATCATTCATATATTCATACTCTGGAGTTACAGCATTATAGATTTTAGCAATATAAACAGCCTGTGCTCTTAATATTAATTCACGTGCAAATAAATGGACCACCCAGTTGCCAGAATTAAATTCCACATTCAGAACCTGGTGATTATTTGATTGGCAGAGGTGACTTACCGAGATAATATTTCTCCTAGTTAAGGGTAAATTTAATAAGAATATTAAGTGTTCTGCAATGTCCAATGGAGAATTCCACTGGGGCAATAAACCTGAAGGGAGCGGTAGAACAACAAAAACAACATTGCAAGGCAAAAGAGCAAACTTCCCTTCCCCATCAACCAAAATATCAGACAAGCTCAGGTACTCCAAATCAGTCATTGTTGCCTTATCCAAGCCAGAGGGTGATCTTCCTGGCGGGTTGGCTTTAACCACACCATTGGTTAAATCAGCCAAATCCCTCCCAGCCTCACTTGCACTATTTTGCATAGTTGACCCCAGCATACATCTTTCAACCTTAATGGTGAGATCATTGATTTGCTCAAACAGTAAACGTACTGTCCGAGCAGTCAACAAAATGTGGTCAGCTAAAAAAGAAGAACAGTTAGCTGGATCAGAATGGAAAGAATACTCCTTAGATGGGGGCTGGGCACAGCACAAGAGAGGAGGGTTGGAAATAGGCGGATCAACAAACTCCAAGTTCTCCCCCACATTGTCCTCCTCCTGCAGACTCGATAAAACAGTGAATCTGTTAGAGGTATGTATAGCTTGTGCTACAAAATTACTAGTAGCATCCAAAGTGTCTACAAAGAAGGAGTCTATTTTCCTCTGTTTGAAGTGTTTGACCTCCAGGGGAGAGATCAGGGCTGCATCCGCCCGTGAGCGCTTCGTGGTAGACATGAGGATCGAAAGTGAAAAAAGAAGGAAACAAAACAAACCCCTCCCTTGCTCCCGGGAAGCTCCAAAGGGACGCTCCTAAGGGTTGCACACCCTTTGGTGCACGTCCCTTAGGCGCACACCTTGGGCGCGCACCTACGGTGCTGCTGTAGGCTCGCAGATCACTTTAAGCCCTGCGGGGCTGCCTCCCAGTTCTCCAAGGGCGCAGTTGAGCACAATCACTAAACAAGGCGGCCGCCACTCCAACACAGGTCTCTCTCCCACATGCCGCCGTAGGCTCGCAGATCACTTTAAGCCCTGCGGGGATGCCTTCCGGTTCTCCAAGGGCGCAGGTGAGCACAATCACTAAACAAGCCAGTCGCCACTCCGGCACAGGTCTCTCTCCCACCATTCCAAGCCACTGCTTTCCTCTGGCTGGCACTTCATTTTTGTAGGC
Source organism: Sphenodon punctatus (assembly GCA_003113815.1). Lineage (NCBI taxonomy): Eukaryota > Metazoa > Chordata > Lepidosauria > Sphenodontia > Sphenodontidae > Sphenodon > Sphenodon punctatus. Next base: position 5,734,644 of record QEPC01000136.1, on the reverse strand, counting down.
TTGATTATCCCTCTCCTCAGAGTTTCAGGACCATGAACAGCAGTCCTGCTGGGAACTCCTCTCAGCTCTGAGTCCAACCCTAGGGGCAGGGACCGTGTCTATTTTATTACTTTGTAAAGTGCCAGGTACACTTCTGGTGCTATATAAATGTTTGTTAATAATTAATAATAATAATAACCATAGACTGGTATGACACTGATTGATGCAGCCAAAACCGAGTTATTAGTGATCAAAAAATCAGTTCTGCTGGTTTGCACATGCGCAGTAGTGCAGCTGTTCACCGGCAAAACACAGCACGGTCCTGCTGGCTTGCACATGCACAGTAGAGCAGCTGCTGTCCTGCCTCACTACCGAGGGTTGGGGCAGAATGTCCCTTACCCCGTGTCTGTCTCTCTGCAGGGACCTGCGACCCGTGATCGCCTTCCATACATACCTTTATACATTTTTATCAAAAATGAAACTTTCACATTTTCCATTATTAAACTTTAATTTATTATCATAATTCAACAACAAACAATTTTTTAACAGTCTGTTTGTACACAACTCCATTCTTTTGAACGAATTGTATAATGTCATGTATACTCAGATTGTTAACACTGTATTGTATGAAGTGTATACCATTTTTATACATGTAAAGCACAGACTTAATGCACTGTCAAAAATTGTTTATTGTTGAATTATGATAATAAATTAAAGTTAAATAATGGAAAATGTGAAAGTTTAGTTTTTGATAAAAATGTACAATGGTATATATGGTAAGGGATTAAGTACATAGATTTAGATTACATTAATTTTGATGATGATAAAATATTAAATATTGTTCAAATTGTGAATTAATTCCCATGTTTTTTGACATTTATGTTTTGTTGCAATGTATGGAGTGGAAGGTTTTTTGAATTGTAATTGTAGTGAATTTGGGGTGTTTTTGGATTTTAAGAAAAGTATTGTGCATTTAAGTTTTTTTTAAACTGTTAAGTTTTTTGTTTTGATTAATAATATATACAAATGTCCTGCAGTTGCTCAGTCTATAGTTCTGACATGTTATTTGCCTGAGAAAGGGCTCCGTGTGGCCTTAAAGCTTGTATACCCTCACCAACAGAAATTGGCCCATAAAAGATACCAGCTGAACTACTGTGTTCTTTTCTAGGAACACAGCACCCTAGGATTGGGATGCCTGTCAAATGACATGCACACCTCTATATACATGAAATAATCAGAATGACTAGTTGGTCTCCAATCCACCACTAATTTTTTCTCCCTTTTATATATTTCTTTTCTTCAGAAATAGCTGCCCTTCTGGGTCTTGCGTACATGTTTGCCCGTCACAAGTACTTCCACGGATACGCAGAATCTGTAAAAGGAAGGTAAGGAAGAGCCACCATCTGTGTTCAGGTTAAAGATTTAAGTTGTGGTCTGAAGCTGGGCTTATAGCCAAGGACTGGCAGTGAAAACTGGCTAGAAGTGAATGCAATACGTGTAAAGCAAGAGAACTTAAATGAAGCCCTCAGGGAAGGATGCTGCTGTGCAGCTGAGGTGTATGTTGAAATGTGCACATGCTGCAGGTCATGAGAGAAAGATGTGATGGCCTCAGTGTAATATAGATGTACTGGGTGCCTGCTTTGCACTGTACACTTTTGCATGGTTGTGCAAAAACGAGTGCCAGGAGCGGAAAGCAGCTGACTCAGCATCAGAGCACTGATGCAACCCTTGCACTGACGCGGGCTACTGGCACAGCTATGACTTCCTCAGTCCATTAGTAATACAATGACGTAGCTGTATAGTTAGTTCCTATGCAGAACACAAAATAAATAAATGGAACAAGCAGGAATAGGTGACGTAACAAAAGTGACAAAGTAGACTCGGACCAACTACAGTTGGTGGAAGGATGCAAACTTTCTGACCTTACAGGGTCTTTCATCCCGGTGAGGTCTGAAAGCCAGCATACCTCCACCAACTGTAGTTGGTCCGATAAAAGATATCACTGGACTACATTGTATCCATTGCCTAAGTTTGGGACCAACACGGCAACCTTACTTTCTCTATTGTAGCAAAAGGAATTTTTTTACCAGACTAATAAAATAATAAGATTTCAGACAATCAGTACTAATCTTACAGTAGTCAGGAAATAAGAACGCAACTGAAATAACAATGAGCCACTTTCCTGAAACCTTATGGCAACACATGAATGTGCAATAGCTCCTGAACATGTACAAGACCTTTGCTGCGTCTCACTTCTCTTTTTGCAGTATGGCATCTCCACTCCATGTATATGCAGACGCAGCAATGGTTCCATTTCTCTCCTGTCCTAGATAGCCTGATCTTTGACTACACTGTTTTTTCCAGCCCTCGCTGGTCTAAAGCTGAGTGTAGAGCAGGGACAGGTTCCTGAGTCTATGTAAACCAGTTAAAGAAATTGAATTGCAGTCCATGACCATGTGAGAACATTTAAAATTAGACTGAAAAAAGCACTAGGGGTGGGACTCTGAGCAAAATTTCTGTTTCGGTTTTGGCTCTCATGTATTTTGGTTCTCATATCAGTATCAGTTTTTTCAGATCTTTTGCATTGATTTTTGTATCAGATTTTTAACATTACGGTTTTCCCATTGAAGTCAAGGGGGGCAAACCACAATGTTAAAAGTCTATACAAAAATCAATGCAAAAGATCCGATAAAATCGATACCACAAAAGAACCAAATTCTTTGATTAATCCAAAATGGCCAGGTACTTTTGGTACTTTCCAAAACCAAAAGTCCCATCCCTAGCACTCAACAAGTCTATGTACAGGGACCCATGCTGCACTTGCAGACGAGTGGGTTAGAGGCCTAACCAGGGCTTTTCTAGCTCTACTTAGGGTGATTACAGCTACTGAACGTGCTTTCTGGTGTATTTCCTCATGTCCATCTGCCTCCTGCCCACAAATAACATGTGGGAGACAGGTACAGTTAGAAGCCCTTCTACAGGACTCTTTCCTGCTTTTAAGAGAAAGGAAGGAGAGAAATATGCAAGTAAAAATGTTCTAAATTTGTCCTTTGACCCTAACCAGAGATGTGGTTTTGATGATCCATATGAAAAGCCAGCAGGACTGAAAGGGAATTTTAGGTAGGGGTGCTGGCGGGTTTGGAAGTACCTGGAGGGCAGCCTCTTTTATGAACACTAGTATTTCTGTGTCTAGTATTTCTGCTTCTACTATTTCCTGTCAAAGGGGTGCAAGCATGTAGGAATGAAAGGTCAATTAACCCAAAGCCAATCTCTGAGGAGTAAGAGAAGGCTGAGCAAAACAGCCCAGAGAAACCCCAGGGAAGGCTGAGCAAAACAGAATAACAAAGCACTGACTCTGTACATCCCAAGGACCATCTCAGCACTTTGGTAAGATTTTTTAAAATCCTAACTGGATTGCTATCTTGCTGTTTTTTAACAGGCAACAGCTCATGTATTCAGATTTGGTCAGACTCACAATGACTCCAATTTATCCCCACTTGAGGTTCCTTCATTGGCCTGTGTGGCATGTCGGGTGATGTCAGGCCAGTTACTGGCTAATTACTATTGTGATTGGCCACTTACTGATCACAACTGATAAGCACCATGGAGGATGTTGTGCGCACAGTCTCTCTCCTGGCTCAGGCTCCTGTCCATCCAGGTTGCATTCTCACAACAAGATGGAATTAGACTCCCAGTCAAGACCGTGTTGACAAGGTAGCCTGGGGAACTGGTACGGCCAGCGCTTGTTCTCATGAGCAGTGTCACTGAGTAAGAGTTGTAGAGTCAGCCAGCTGCCTGCACTAGGAAGTGAATTAACTTGCCATTTCCCCCCTCCCCACTTTTTTCAGCAACCCTAAATTCAACTTTAACAAATCTCCCCTCCCTGGCAGGTGCCTGCAGCAGAGCAGTGACCCTGTATCCATCTGGGCTTCAGGCTCTGGAAAGACAAATGATGTTTTCAGACAAGACCGTCTCCACCCACTACCTACCCACCTCCCAACCACTATACATGTTACAGGGCACCCATAGGGCAACACTGCAGCCCTGCAACATGTATAGTGGGTGGGTGTGGGTGGAGAATGTTTTGTCTGAAAACACCCCAAATCTCTTTTTGAAACAAATGATAAATTGTCACACAACTTCCCTAGGAAAGGAGCTCCATTTTTAGGGAGAAGGAAAAAAGTCTGTGTTTGCTTTCTGATTCCAAAGATGACAATTGGAAATGTTTTTGAAAGCACTTTCACCAGTGGCTCATCATTGGTGGGTGTAGATTGCAGTTTCACAGCTAAAAGAGCAGGTACATCTTGTAATAGTTCTCTTTCTATTTCCCTCCTCCAGGTTAACAGGGTTTTATTTGAATTTGGTGGCTTTGATCTCGTTGATGGCTTTGGGTGCAGCTGGGATTGCTAATAGCTTTCTAGATGAATACTTGGACTTCAACCTTGCAAAGAAATTACATAAACTGCTCTAAAGATTATTTTTATAAATAAATAAAGCAGATGCTTTCCCTGGACATTAGAAGGAAGACTAGTTGTATTGGGTGAAATGAAAGCATCCAGATTTCTTTTTTAATAGCTCATTGGAATGCAAAATGCATGAATTTCCTGATATTTTGCTTACATTTTGGCACTCCAAAAAGATTGCATCAGGCAAACATAGGAATATTAGAACTGCCTCTGGTTCTTGTGAGGTTCTTGTTTAATGCACATTTTTCAGCTGAATGCCTTGGTCTAAGGTATTCCAGATTGTATGACAACCAAAGCTTGCTTATTTCCACCAACAGTTGTTGGTTCAATAAAAGATATTATTCAAACCACTTTGTCTCTCAACCAAATTATACTAAAATATATGAAAACATCAATGCATAGCATGACTTATTTGAAACAACAAATACCACTTGCCCAACTGCCATCTTCCAAAATGTCCTCCAGCTCAGCTGATGTTCCTGAATTCTTCCTTCCTCGTTGGTTACACTGGCATCAGGTTTGGTTTGCAATATTACACTTAGGGTACAGCCATACGAGCTGGGTCTGGCCTGATCCCCTGCCCACCCCAGCTGCCAAACTTTGGGCAGGCGAGGGGAGCAGACCACAAGATTGTTCCCCATCCCCCCCATGGGGAACCCAGGCGGGGGGGGACCTCTGTCAGGGATCCCACTATGCCACGGGGCAGGCCAAGGAACCAACTTCATATGCAGACACCCAGCCCATCCACCATCCCCCGGCCCACCAACTATCCCACTCCCAGTGCAACCCCACTCTGGGCAACACTGTTACATGCTGCACCCCTGGTCTTCCCCAGTGGGTGCAGCACATAGCAGCTGGCTGCCCACCCCAGGCTGGGGTGAACATCTGGCAGCCGCCGGACATATAATGCGCTGCATCGTGGCGTGAGGCTGCTGCCCAATGTGGGGTAATGCTGCCCAAATTGGGTTAGCGTCTCATGTGGCTTCACTCTTAGTGTTGAACAAGCACAAATACACAGGAAGAGGAGCTCCCCTTCCCCATAGGTGGTTACAACTTAAGGTCCTGATCTTGCAAAGGGCTCTGCACTGGTACAGAACCTAGCTGAAGTCATCGGGACTCCTCACAGGAGCAGGAGGCTCCTCTTGCTGGATCAGGACCTAGATCAGATACAAATAAGGCCCAGATGCCAGTCCAGCAACTGAGTCTATTTCGCTGCCCATCAGCAAAGTGCAGAGGGCAGGGGCAGACTATACAAATGCACTGGCACAGCAAAAGCTCATAGAGAATCATAAAATAATAATGCAAGGCAAACTGACTGTGAAAACAGTTTACATTAAACAGGAAAATATCTCAGCCTGGGATGCTTTCAAGAAATGGGAAAATTTAGACACTGGGGAAAGAAAAAAGGCAGCAGAGCTACTATTACATAGGTCTAAAGGAAATTTGAGAAATGCTATTGTCCATTCTTACTACTACTTATCATTTCTATAGCACTATGAGGCATATGCAGTTACAGATTTTCAGAGACAGGGCCCTGCCCAGTGGGCTTAGAAGGGTGAGGGGAACACAAGGAAAAACACACACACACTCTCCCATTTTACAGATAGGGAACTGAGGCTAAAAGTTTGTGACTTGCCCAAGGCCACCCAGTGAATTCATAGGTAGGGTAGGATTTGAACTCTGCTTTCCCAGGTCCAAAGCCAGTACCTTATCCACTACATCACACTGGCTCTGTACCAGTTATCACTCTATCCTTCAAGAGGCAGTGCCTCTGGGTTGTCATGTTCAGGCGATGCTGACTCCAGGAAGCCTGAAGGGTGTGAAAGACAGGGAACCAAATTAAATCAGACTGTGAAAAGCTTCTGAGTGAGCAGGAAGACCACATGGCCACACTGCTAGTAATGCTTAGACCTACCTTCTTTCTGGTTCCATTCTACCCCGGCTACTGGACTTCTGCCCTTCTACACTGAAAAAAAAAGCCTTTCATCCCAAAGGAATCGGCTCACTTTATTGATGTGCAAGCTACAGGTAAGGGTATCCACTGGTAAAATGATGCTTCGTCTGGGGCGAAATGCTGCAGCTGTTTAACAGCCCTGGGCAACAGTATCTTTAAATCAAGCTACAGTGCACCTCAGAAGCCTTAGATTGACAGCAGTTTTGATGATAACACTTTGACTGAAGCTAGAGGATATATAGAGTCTTATGCCAGCTTAAGTTGATCGATGATTGCGGAGGTAGAGTTACCTTTTTAAGTGTATATATTATGTCAAGATGTTTTTTTGGATCCTTCAGTTATACTTATAAATAATTATTTATTGATTTTATGCATTGGGATGTTGTATACGTGATATGATTAGCATTGTTATTATATTTTATTGTTTTATTTTATACATGAATGTGTTGTGATAGCCATGTGGCTTACAATAACATTTATCTATTTAGACAAGCACCACCCCCCATTATACATATTGCAGGGCACCCATTGAGCACCACTGCAGCCCTGCAACATGTATAGTGGATGGGGAGGTGCTTGTCTAAAAGCATCCTTGAAGTGAGCAATGTACTAGGACATACTTATGGAAAACTTCAAGCATCAACAGCTGTGAGGTGAGCAGGTGTCACAACTACATTTTACAAGTATGGACACTTAACCATGATAATTCCACTGGCTTCAGTGATGTGATCAAGAGGAGAATCAGCCTGGGGAACTTTCCTAAGGCTCTATAACAATTTAGTGGCAGAGCCAAGATTAGAATTTTAGCAGTAGAACATGCCCCTTTTTATTCCATTTCCCCTCTTCTTTCTCCAGCAATAACATGGTTCCTTGTTGTATAAACCCCAGTACAGGCCCAAGGGGTGAACAGCCGCTCTCAGTGAGGGAATTAGATTATTGCAATGGAAAACTGAGGGCAATGAAATTACTGCTGTTATAACGCAGGATTAAATTCACTAAATACAAATCAAAGCCTTATTGAGAGATCCAGAGCAGCCTTGTCTCTCAGTAAAGCTGTTCATTTTTATTTTTAAAGTGCACTCATCTGAGTCAGGCAAAGGTCCTACCTCGCCCCTCTTTCCCTCAGAGCCCGGTGAGTGTCTTCACATGGACCTGCCCCACCTCTGCTCTGCCTCACCCACGGGCAGGCTGTCTGTTTTTAAAGGCGGCTTGCCAGATGTGGAGGCAGAGCAGAGGTGGGGCAGGCTGTCCCTGCTCTGGGGCTGCCCTGCTAGTGGTGCTCCGGAACATCCTAGAGAGTGGGCTGCCTGAGCCCGGGGCAGCAGCTGGAAGCAGGGCTGCCATCCGTCTGCTGCAGCCCCACTCTCAGCCAGGGGTTGCCCCAGCAATGCCATAGTGCTGCGGGCGATCTGTCCTCAACACTACGGTCTGGGGGAGGAGCCCCGCGTGGGCGGAGCATGGGCCTTGGAAGCTGACGGGTTCGTTTAAAACAGACTCAGGCGCAGCTGCGAGCAGATGCAGGGTGCACCCCAGACACTGTAATACTGCGATACAAAGCTGCTGGTGGGGTTGGCCGCTATCTGTTAGAGACAGCATTGAGTCAAGAAGGCTTAAAATTTGACACAAAGTGAAATGTACTCTGGAATCTCTTTGGATAGAAACTCCAGGTGCAATGGAGAAGTGTATAACAGTGGGACTATACTACTGACCCCGATCAAGATGATGAAACTGACTGGGAAATGCTAATGGAGATTAGACAGGCTGCTAAGGTTGGAAACACAGTAATAATGGTTGATTTCAATTAGCCTAATAAAGACTCAGTGAATTTCCCCTCAGAGTGTGATGCAGAGGTAAAATTTCTAGATGCCGTAAATGACTGCTTCTTGGAGCAGCTGATCCTTGAACCTATGAGGAGGAGGAGCTAATTTGGATCTAGTCTTAAGTGGAGCGCAGGAGCTGGTGCGAGGGGTAATGGTGGTAGAGCTGCTTGGTAATAGTAATCAAAATATAATCAAATTGGACATACCTATGGGGGGCGGGCAGGGGGGAGATTGAAAAAAACCAAAACCCTAACTAACATTTAACTTTAAAAAGGAGGACTATGCAAAAATGAAGAAACTAGTTCGAGGGAAATTAAAAGGAGCAATTGCGAGGGTTAAATGCATGCAAGAGGTGTGCAGATTATTTAAAGATATCATTTTAGAAGCACAGATTAAATGTATTCCACAATTAAAAAAAAGGTAGCAAGAGGACAAACGTCTGCCAGTCTGGCTAAATGGGGAGGTGAAGGAGGCTATTCGAACCAAAAAGGCATCCTTTAAAAATAGAATACTTGTCCTAATGAAGAGAATAGGAAAGAGCATAAGCATCACCAAATTAGATGTAAAATGTTAATAAGACAAGCCATGAGGGAATTTGAGGAGCGACTCGCTAAAGACAGAAAAAATAATAATAAAACCTTTTTCAAGTACATCAAAAGCAAGAAGCCTGCTAGAGTTGGAACATTAGATGACCATGGGGTGAAAGGGTCACTCAGAGGGGACAAGAGCATTGCATAGAAGCTGAATTAATTCTTTGCTTTGGTCTTCACCACTGAGGATGTTGGAGAAATACCCGCACCAGACCGAGAGTCTGTATGTGAAGAATCGGAAGAGCTGTCCCAAATAAGTGTGACTCTGGAGGAGGGTCTAGAGCAAATTGACGAACTTAATAGTAACACATCACCAGGACCAGATGGTATTCCCCGAGTTCTGAAGGAACTCAAATATGAAGTTGCAGAGCAGCTACTATTGGTAATTTGTAACCTATCGGTAAAATCTGCCACCGTACCAGAGGATTGGAGGGTAGCAAACATAACACCAATATTTTAAAAGGGCTTCAGAGGGCTCCTGAAAACTACAGACAGGTGACCCTGACGTTGGTGCCGAGCAAACTGGTGGAAATGGTTAAGAACAGAATTACTGAGCATATTGATAAACATGGCATAATGGGGAAGAGTCAACATGGATTTAGGAAAGGGAGGTCATACCTCACTAATCTATTGGATTTTTTTGAGGGTGTAAATAAGCATGTGGATAAGGGAGAGCTGGTCGATATTCTGTATCTAGGCTTTCAGAAGGCTTTTGATAAGGTCCCTCATGAGAGAGTCTTGAAAAACGTAAACAGTCATGGGATAAGAGACAGCGTCCTAAAATGGACTGGTAACTGGTTAAAAGATAGGAAGGATAAAGTAGAACTAAATGAAATTTGCAGACGACACAAAGTTATTCAAAGTAGTTAAAACCTGAGCAGCCTGTAAAGAATTGCAGGAAGATCTTGTGAGACTGGGTGACTGGGCATCCAAATGGCAGATGAAATTTAATGTGGATAAGTGCAAAGTGATGCACATAGGGAAAAATAACCCAGACTAAATGTATACAATGCTGGGTTCTAAATTTGGAGTTCAAACTCAGGAAAAAGATCTTGAAGTCATTGTGGACAATACATTGAAATCCTTGGCTCTCTGTGTGACTGTGGTAAAAAACAAACAAACAGAATGTTAGGAATCATTCGGAAAGAGATAGCGAATAAAACTGAGAATATTGTAATGCCTCTATATGGATCTATGGTATGACCGCTTCTGGAGTACTGTGTGCGGTTCTGGTTGCCCCATCTCAAAAAAGACATAATAGAACTCGAAAAGGTACAGAGAAGGGCAACAAAAATGATCCAGGGAATGGCTCCCGTATGAAGAGAGACTTGAAAGGTTGGGACTCTTCAGCTTGGAGAAGAGACGACTGAAAGGAGATATGATATAAGTTTATAATATCATGAGTGATGTGGAACACGTAAATAGGGAGCAGTTATTTACCCTCTCTAACAGTACTAGAACAAGGGCACACTCCATGAAATTAAATAGCAGCAGATTTAAAACAAATAAGAGAAAGTATTTTTTCACTCAGTGCACAAGTAAGTTGTGGAATTTACTGCCAGAGGAAGTTACGGCCAGTAGTGTAGCTAGTTTTAAAAAGGGATTGGATACGTTCTTGGAGGATAGGCTCATTAATCTATTATTAGCCAAATAGGTTTGGGGGATGACAGGGAATGGATTTCCCATTGTGACCTGTTGGGTACTTCTCCCAAGAGACAGAGATTGGCCACTGTCGACGACAGGATGCTAGACTTGATGGACCACTGGTCTGAATCAGTATAGCACTACTTATGTTCTTATGAACTTGCTCCCCCGCATTCATGTGAAGACATTAAGTGTCGCTCTGCACCAAACGCCATCCTGCAAGCTTCAGGTGAGTTTGGTGTAGCCTATTAAAAAGAACATAGTTGAATTTTAGATCATTGGGGTAAAATATATATGTTCCCCACTCTTTCAGAACTTCAGAGGTGGTTTTATTTTAATTAAGAATTTGAGGAAAATCGCTTCAGTATTCTTGAGCACAGACTAAAGGTGCAAATCCTCCACCATTGAAATCTTTGGCAAAACTCCCAATGATTTTAATGGTTGAAGACTGAACTACCTGAGTGGAAAAATTAAGCTTCAAAAGTAAGATGTGTTATAACATTTGGCAATATTAATGATAGTTGTTCTGAACAATGTTCCACAGAAGCTGGCTGAAGGATACCTTCCCAATATACTTTTCATTTAAAGCCTGTTAATATATCAGAGATTATTACATACTAGAGACGGACACAAAGTGGTTCAAATGTTATCTTTTATTGGACCAACTTTGGCTGGTAAAAGTATACAAGCTTTCTCACTACTTCATCTCTGGGTGATTTCAGATGTTACGGGTGCCCGGTTCACCACAGTGGATTCCTGGCAGGGGTGAATCGAACAACCACCCCCCCGTGGTAAAAGCAAGCCCCGAACAGATGTGATGGGACCGGGACCATGGCAGGGAATTGGGCCAACAGATCACAGCCCGGGGCAGTGCAACAGATGTGACGCCGATTCCCAGCCGTGGTCAAAACACCCAGAAGCCACCAGGCAGGGACAGGACCCAGACATGGCCTCCTGAGGGCAAACAAAGCCAGAAGGCACAAAAGGGAATGCCCACACAAGGGAAATGGGAAGGGAGGCATGAGAGGGAGAAGAGCCGGCCAGGCACTGCACACAACAGGCACAGAGACAACGGGGGCACAGTGGAACACACAGCACAAGCACACACCCGGGCATGCACACACAGATTGAAGGGAAAGGAAGGGAAGGGGGGACATGGGCGCCCGGACAACACACAAGGCACACCAGGCACGGGGGGGGGTGCAGAACGGGGAAGAGGAGGGGAAAGGGCACAGGGGCAGGGCAGGACACAGGCAATGGCAACCATATACCCCACAGCAGAACTGTCTGCACAGGCACCCCCACAGCAACACAGGCCGTCCTGGAATGGGGGGCACCAGGAGCTTGGGACCAAGGCACAACGGGAGCCCACATGGCACAGGGAGCGGACCGGGAACGGTCCTGGAAGAACACACGGACCCCACACCCTGGCGAGAGGGTGATGGAGGGCAGGCAGGAGAGCCAGTGCAGTGCAGCAGGTCCAAAGACGCAGCCCCCGCCCTTGGAGGAAGTCGGGAGGGCCAGTCCGGGGGCCCCAGAACCCCGAGGTCACACAGGCACCCAAGGGGGGGGGCAGGGGCCGCAGGAGGGAGCACCGGTGGGTGAGGACAGTCAGCTGGACACAGGCCAGTCTGTGAGGTCATGCAGAGAATCGAACCCAGGCATCGGGGAAGGCAACCACGGAGGGAACACCGGGTGCAGAGGCAGATGGGGGGGTGGAGGGGGCCCGGAGCCACAGGCAGGGGCAGCAGCACCCCGGGAAGCAGGCAGCACAGCAGCACGGCAGAGACATCAGGGAGGGAGATGCCAGCGGAACCCGGCCCCCGGGCAGGGGCGGGAGCCCAGACGGTGGCAGACAACCAGGGGCCGGGAGGCACACCAGGACTCACAGCCAGCTATTGGGGGCCACAACGGGCTCAGGGGCCGGGTGCCCCACCCTGTGAACCAGGTGGGGCCAATGGATCATGCCCCGGCGGTATCCCAACAAGGACATGTGGTGGGCAATCAGGTAGTAGGCCTCGAAGGGATCCTGCATGGACAGCCCCAACTGCACATCCGAACAGGACCACGTGCCCGCCAGTGACGACAGCTCCGCCGTGGTAGACTCAGACATGCAGGAGTCAGCAGCAGGGAGCCATGAAAGCTGACCCAGCTCCAACAGCTGGTGATACACCGCCCCACGAGAGCACTGGTACCCACGGGCCCTGTGAACACAGCCAAAGTAGGAAACGGCCAAGGCAGCCCCCCCCCTACACAAGGCAGGTCGTGTAGGCAGTCAGGCTGCACACAGACAGGGCAAACACGGTCTCAGTCGCAGACCAGGCCACATGAGAGCACCTCATCTCCGGGATGCACCCATTGGGGAAGGGAAGCATCCCCAGCGTCTCCGCATGCAGCCAACAATCCCGAGCGCTCGCCTCATAGCCGAAGTAGTGAAGCCCAGAGCTCAGGCTCGCATAAGCACCCGACTGGCTGTCCGGGCAGCCCCGGAGCAGCTGCATGGCCGGGGTATGCCACAGGTCACACAGGGACATGGTCTCGTGGAAGGTCCAGCTATGGGGGACCCCATGGGGGTCGGGAAGCACAACCAGCCATGGTCCAGCTAGACAGGGAGAATAACACCACAGACAGGGGGGCACACAGTCCCTCCAGGGCCAGGGAGGGGGACCTCTGAGGGGTCCCAAGGACAAGCTAGGCGGCCATGGGCCGCAACATCATATAGCAACAGAGCGAGGCGTAGGGTGCGGACCCGGCACAGCTGCAGGCAACAAGCACCCAGACAGGACCGTTAATCAGGCCGGCAAGGACACGGTGTTGCAAACAGGGAGAGGGGGTGGGGGTGATGGCAGGAAGCATGCAGCTGCAGAAGGAATGCACAGTCGCGCACGCACGTCCGTGCGCCAGGCCCCATGTGAGGACAGCAGGAGCACCCAACAGCACATCCATGGACACTAGCCTTGTGGTGGGAGGCCCAGGAAGCTGGGGGCAGGGCCCCGGCCGAGCCAGGCCAGTACCGGGCCAGCATAACCCACCCCCAACCCCTGGGGCCACCACCACCATGGAGCCAGACAGGACAGCCGCCTACTGGATGCACCTCGCGCTCGCAGCTGAGTGGTACCGTGCTCACACCGATCAGCTGCGCATCCTTACCACAGAGGTGCACCTGGGTGCCCGACTGCGGGTTTCCGTGGCCTGGAGCGCTGCATGGTCCCGCAGGGCCCACCATGGTCGCAGGCGAGCACTGGCCTGGCTCAGGGCGCAGAGGGTGTCTGGGGCCAGAGCCGGCCAACGGCGATCCGTGTGGCGGCCGGGTATCTCCAATGGGGGAAGGAGACCTTATGCCAGGCTGCCCTGCTCGCTATGCCCATTGACAGGCAGATATGGGTCACAGAGCAGGCACAGGGGTGGTGGGCCATGGCGCTGACCCAGTGGGACAAGGCAGTCTGGAGGGCCCACTTTAGGATGGACAAGCTCACCTTGCTTCAGCTCGCTGAGCTCCTCACGCCCTGGCTGGAGCACCAGCACACTCCCATGCGGACCCCCATCCTCATGGTGCAGCTGGTGGCCATTGGGATCTGGGCCCTAACAATGCCTGACTCCTGCTGGTCCATCTCCCACACTTCGGGGTCGGCCTGAGCACCGTTGGCTGTATCCTCCAGGATGTCTGCGAGGCTGTGGAGGGTGTGCTCCTGGATAGAATGATCCAGCAGGTGGACCAGGGGGCTGTGATGGCTGGATTCGTGGCCGGCAGTTTCCCCAATTGCATGGGTGCCGTGGACGCCACCCACATTGAGATCCTCCACCCCTCCACAGGGGAGGCCGCAGAGTTTGTCAACAGGCACAAGTACCATTCACTGCAGCTGCAGGCGGTTGTGGATCACCACAGGCAGTTCATAGACATCTTCACGGGCAACTCCAGCTGCAGTCACGCCAGGCCCCATGTGAGGACAGCACCATCTCCCCCTTCTATGCCCGGATGTTCCAGGGGGACTTTGCTGACATGGGGATGACCTGGATCGAGGAGGTACCGATGCCCCCCTGTATCCTGGGTGACCTGGCCTATCCCCTCACCCATTGGCTAATGAAGGTATACCTGGTCACCCGCAATCCTGTGGAGGCGCTTTACAATTCCCGCCTGTGTTCCAGCAGGACCGTGGTGGAGTGGGTCTTCAGGGCCCTCAAGCAGCGCTGGAGGAGCCTCGCAGGCCGGCTGGACTACACTGTGGAGACCTCGGCCCTGGTGATCGGTGCCTGATGTGTGCTGCACAACGTGTGCGACACCGAGGGAGCAGCCCTGGAATACCCCAGGCCCATCCGCCCCCCCTCCCAACTCTGTGCCCCTGTACGTGAACGCTGACAACCCGAGGGAGTACCGTTATGCCAAGCGCATCCGAGACACCCTGGTGAGGCATATCAGCCAGGAGGCCGAGGCATGAGGGCTTTCATCACCCATCCCATTCCTGTGGTGCCCCCGGGGGTTCCCATGGCCAGCCCCTACATGGGAGCTGACCCCAACCCCCACCCCTGTCAACCAGAAATGGGCACGGGAGGCAATATTGTGGTTAAAACGTTTATTTCACCACCGTGTACATGTGCATCCAACCCCTCTCCCTCCACCCCCGCCGGCCCCCACCCCCATAATGCCCCCCCTCAGACCGCCATCCCCCTTCCACCCCATCCCCCCCTTCTCCCATGTTTCCAGGGACGCCCCCTCGAGCACCCTGTGATGGCAACTGACCTCTGTGAGCTCCCCTCCCCCCCACTGTCCGTGTCCCCAGCTGTGTCCTGGGATGCCTCTGGGGCCGGCATGGGGGCTGGCGGGGCGGCCGGTGGTTGGGGGGAGGGAGGGCCCAGGACCCTGTTCCCCCTCCAGTGGCTGCACCCTCCAGAGGCTTGGGGGGACCGGGAGATGGATGCGCGGCCCCTGGGGGCGTGGAGGTGGCTTGGGCGGTTGAGGAGGGGGTGGGGGCACCAAGGGGTCCGGCCTGGGGCCCAGGGCAGGCACGGTGCCTGGAGGGGTGGCTGCCATCACATAGTCGCACATGGTGCCCATGTGCAAGAGCAGGGAGGTCCCGATATCATGGGACCTGTCCATTTTGGCCGAGTGCTCCTGCACCATCCCTGTGATGGCCTGCTCCAGCCACCCGAGCGCTTTCACCTGCCTGCTGTGCTCCCAGCGCTCCCGCCTCCGCTCCAGGTGCTTCTCTGCCTGGAGCCTCATGTCCCTCGCCTCCGCCTGCTCCAGGGACTGCTCAATGGCCACCTCCATCTGGTCCACGGCCGCTCTCATCCTCTCCCTGTTTTGCCGAGGTGCGGATGATTTCCTCCACCTGGTGGCGGACCCGTGCCCGGTGCTCCCTCACGTGCTGTGCTGGGGGCCTGGGCCCGGGAGACTGTGGTTGTTGGGGTCGCCCTGTAGGGTACACGAAGATGAGTTGCCTGCCGCCCTGGGAGGCCGCCCCAAGCCCTGGGTTGGGCCTGGGGTTCTGGGGCCCCCCGGGGGTGTCGCCCAGCCCCTTCCCACCCCCCTCCCCGGCCCCTCACACCAGCTCCATGTGTGCCGGGTCCCCCTCCGGCGCCCCAGTGGGCCCCCCCACCGCATGCCTCACCTGGTTCCTCCGCCTGCTGCCTGGGCTCCCCAGTGCTGCCCTCCTCGCCCTCCTGAGTCTGGGGCCAGGGTGTCCTGTGCCCTGTGGGCGAAGGGTGTGTGTGGTTGGTGTAGGGGTGTCCGGGTGGAGCCTGGGTCCCCTTCCCGCCTTGTCTGTGGGGGCTGGGGCTGGCCCCGGCCCATGCATTGCCCCCTGCCCCCCGGTCCCTCTCACCTCCTGGTCACTTGCTTACCTTCTATGTCCATCTCTGATCGTTCCGGGGCCGGCCCCTCAGTGTGGGATTGCTCCCCCTGGGACCACTGGCTGAAGGTGATGAGGGTGCCGGCTTCGGACTCCGCCTGTTTGGCCTGGGGGTGGGGGCTCTCAGGGCTGCCATCCGGCGGGGGGGCTGCAGGTGCCGGAGGTCCCGGGGTGTTCCTCCTGGGCATCCGGGGCCCTGGAGCATGTGCCTACTTGTGGGGCGGCGAGGGGGTACCTTGGCCTGTTCCCTGCCCTGGACCACAGCACTCCCCACGAGGCGTGGGGTGACTATCGAGCCCTTCATATGAAGGATGCGGTCCAGGGCATCATAGAAGGGGGCGGCCCAGGCTCCGTGTCCGGACCGCCGATTGTTATCCCTGATGACCTTATACTTCAGCTTTTTGGCCTTAGAGCAGCACTGTGGCATGGTGCGATGGTGCCCCGCCACCCCCATTTCCCGCATTATGTCCTCATAGACATGCTTGTTTCTCTGATTGAGTGCAAGCTCCAGCTGGTACTCCAGGGTCCCTCAGATCCTTATGAAGTCCCAGGTCTTCTGCAACCCCCACTGGCCCCCTCTGTGGTAGGGCCTTCTCCCCTGTCTCCCCTGGGGGTCCTCCTCCTCCACTGCCGCCCCCTCCTCCACCTGGGTTGGGCCGGTGTCCTCCAGGGGCTCATCCACCCTGACCCGTTTCCGTGTCTGCGGGGCACAGGGGAGGGGGGTGATGGTTGGGTATGGTTCTGCCCCCTCCCACGGTCCACCCCCTTTCCCCCCCTCCTTGCCAGGTGCCCAAGCAGGCCCCCTGCCCCCTCCTTGGTGCCCCTGTGCTGCCTGTTCCCCTCCCCTTGTTTCCCCTTACCTGTTTCTGGGGTGCCTCCCCCCCCGGTCCGCCTGATGTCCCCGGGGCGGCCTGTCCTGGCTGCTGCCTGGCTGCGGCCTGTCCTGGCTGCTGCTCCTCCCCCTCCTCCGGCTGCGCTTCCTCCACTACTGCCACTGCCTCCTCCTCCCTTGCTCTCTCTCCCACCGCTCTCCTCTGCCTCCCTCCTCGCTCTCTCCCACCACACTTCCCTGCTGCGGTTTCCCCTTTAAATCTCCCTCCAGTGGCTGTGTTGTTGCTGGTTGCCTGGCAGCGACGCTGCGTGCTTTGTCCCCGGCTGGGAATCGTTTTCTTTTATTCCAGCTGGTGATTGCCGTCCAGACGTTACTTTTTGTTGTTTCCCGGTGGGAATCTCTTTGACCACGCTTTTGGAGCTTGTCCAGCGGGGAGCCCTGGAAGCGTGGTTGAAATTGACCCCATGTGGGTATTGACCATGGTGAACATCTGGAGGTCGCCAAACAGATGTTCTGGGCACTTTGGCCTCGCTGCGGAATTGACCATGGTTCACTGTGGTTGAGCGTGGTCTTGTAACATCTGAAAATACCCTCTCTCTCTTACATTTGGGACCAACATGGAAAACACACTCTCTCTCTAGATTATATCACTGGTCATCATATAAAACAACCTTCCCTTGCCACAAAGAGAGCCCATTTTAAACCAGATCTCTCTCCTCTGAATCTCCAAAGACAGAAGATAGATAATGCACTTAAATCATTAGGTGGGCTATTAAGTTTTGCTCACCAATTGAGGCTGGAGCAATGAAAGATGTTGCACTGGCTCACACTCCCTGCATGCGTAACACTGATGGGTTAGGCCTGGGACAAAGGCACATCCTGGCTAGGATTGCCACTTCTCACAGTCTGACTCCTAGACTCCTATTTTGCCCTACGGGAGTCTCTACATCAAACCACAAAAGGTGCTAACCCTAATTCTGGTTTCACCTCCATAATAATCTGGGTAGAATAAGGATTTAATAGGAATGGATCTTTCGAGACAAGTTTAGTGGGTGAGTGGAGTTCTGAGACAGGTATAGGAGCTGCTGTTATCACTTATATCCAAGCATTAGCACCAGAGGCCTGGGTGTGGGTGAGGTGGTCCATGGCCACCAAGGGTTGAGAGCCCTAATATTGCTAGCCCAAAGTATTTCAAAATAGTGAGTCCCCTAAAATCACAAGACTGTCTTAAAATCACAATACTTTAAATATTAATTACATTTAAGGTTCTTTTTATTTGCCTTCTGGTTTCTGAGAATTTAGATCACGCGATCAGTCACATTTTCAAAGTGCGCTTCACAGCAACAAAGGTGAAAAACTTATCTTCTAAAATTCAAAGCTGAAAATCCCACATATTTATCAAGAGATAAAACGGTAAGATTTTATCTCACGAGAATGTGAAGCACAGTGAGTGAGGGCTAAAATTCAGACTTTCATTGATTCAGATAATCTTTTATTTGTTTTTTCTTTAAAAGTAGTATGTTAACATCAGTTCCTTTCTACATTTTCAGAGCTCTGTACAGTTCTCAAAAGGAAATAAGCAATACTCAATGTACAAAGTAAAAACAGAAAACTAGAAAAATCTGAATAAAATGGAGCAAGTTGCTGTCGGGGATACAGTACAAATTAGTAATTAGACATTGTCTGAAGTGCAATACCACTGCAGTGATGAGTTAAGGGTGGAAATAAAAATACTCTATTTTAAACAAACAGTATATATATATTTATATGTATATATTTTACAGATCGTAGACCCAGTGATATCTGCAGAATCATAAAAACATATTTACAAATAACTTTTTAAAACATTAAATGTACATCAGCACCATAGTAAAAAACAAAACAAAAAACAAACAACAACAACAAAACCCCCCTATTAAAAACTACCTCTCTATTCCTTGGTCCCAGTTTGGAGTGTTTGGAGGAAGCTTTACAAGCACAATAGGGCTTCAGTCCTCCTCACCAGACTTCCCATCTTGCTACCTCCTCTACCTTTCTGATCAAGGGGGATGTTATTACACTGGTTTGCACTTGTATGGGTTTCCAAAAGTGTGCTGGGAATGTGGTCTAGCTGCTACTGCTAGCCTGGAGGGATGCTGGCTGGGACAGGGGAGTCCCTGCCAGGCAAAGGCCCTTCTCGTGTTACTTTTTCAAGAAGCTTTCAGCCCAAACCTGCTTTTACTTGTTCCTGTGGAGAACAGGTGCCCAATCCACATGGATCCACTCCCCTTTAAGGTAGAGCTGCAGGCTATTTGTTTTATTATTAGGGACCCAACATAACATATGAATGCAGTCAATTTTCAATGCCAGACTTCCAATTCACATTTCCAGCCAATGAATGCCCCAACTTCTAATCTGCCAATGACTATATGAAAACATGGGAGGGAAGGATGCCAAATGAGGTGTTCTACATTGACTTCCTGGGAAAAGCTGCTCAGCACAGATTCACCTCTGTATGAAACGCACATGTGTTACCTCAGCTACTCAATTCCTTGCCACTCGCCATGATGCTGCTTGAAAAATGTAATGTGTGAAAGGGCCTGTAGCATCCTCAATGCTGTACTTGCCCCTCAGTTTAGCAGACAGCTGGTTTAAACAGTGCAGAATAAGCCTGACAAGCAAACACATGGAACCCCTCCCATAGTCCATTCTCCCAAGTGTGCTACTAGTCTCACTTAGGGTACTTTCAGACATGCACTTTAACACCGCTTTAACATTTCTTATGCATGTTGCAGGGCTGGATTGGCGCCCTACGCAGCCCTGAAACATGCATAAAAACAGTTAAAGTGGTGTTAAGGTGCATGTCTGAAAGTATCCTAAGATCCACCCCAGGCTGTGGTCTGCAATCTTCAACTGGAGCTCACGGGTACAGGATTAAGCCCCAATCCAATTCCCACCAAAGCCAAGAGAAATGATGCATCTTGCTGACTTCAACATATTTGATCAGACCCTAATGGTGTGTTTTCAAAACACTTTAGCTTAAAAAACTTTTATCTTAACCTAGACCTGCCAGCAGGAGGTAAAGGTCTAGTTTACACCCCAAATCATTACTCCTGTGAATCCCTGCACTGCATACAGAAGCAAAAAATACGGAGCACACAATTTCCACTGGCTGCAATGGCTCAGGATTTCACACTGTCAGGTCTAGCAGAAGTCAACTGGTAGGTTTGGATCTTTTATACAATTTTAGTGACAAAATGCTGCACCCCACAATGACATCCAGAAGGGCTGTTTTCTGTTGTTTTAAGAGCAGTAATTTGAAAGATGTGCCACAATTTTGTGACATATTCAGCACAGATTTACTTTTATCCCATCAAGAGAAATGTTACCACCAGTACCTAAGTACGTTATTTGTTTGGACCCTGGGTTTGCAATAACCCGGCAATCCTTTGTCCCTATCTGGGAAGCCATTACACTAATCCTACCCAGATTTCTGCTTCTCATCTACATGTGAATCTATCTTGGTAGACCCAGGATCTCTTTCAAACAGAAGAGCAGGCAGCTTGTAATGTTATATTACCAGCAGAGGCATATGAAGCCCAGACAGACAATACCCACTAGCCCTGCCCTTTCAGGAGAAGAAGGTAAAGGTCTTGAGAATTTCAAACTTCACACATGTATTTTAATTTTCTGATATCTGCTTTTTTTATTTTGTCCCGGTTTGTTGGGCTGCTGCTCTACTGAGGAAAGCCAAATGCAAAGAGTTTTAAACTTGTATTACAACTGTATATATTTCCCCCATCAGTAAGGAAAAAGAATGCGAGTCAAAGAGTAGATAGAGGGAGAAGGAAGATGGAATTGGAATTGGATCTAAAGAAAACCCAATTGTATCTTTCCATCTTCCTCTGTCCTTTCCCCCCTTTGTTTATCACTATTACAGTACCTGGCCAGGTAGCAGAAATGTGCCGAACTGCCTCAAGGAGACACAAGAGCTCCCTGTTAGTCTGCCCACCTCTGCTCATTCAAAAGGCCTCTAGCTTTTGTATTGACAGATTTACTTTGTTTATTTTTGCACTCACCCTTTGCTGCAAATGGTCACCCCTATGGCTATTATGGTTAATCACTGAATCCTAGGGTCCTCAAGTGTCATCTAGTCCGTACCCCTTCCCAGAGGGAGGATTCATTTTCCTAAACCACCCCAACAAATATTAACCAATCTCCTCTCCTCAACTGGAGGAGATTCCACCACCTCCCTAAGCAATGCTGTATTGCCCAATGATAATCCCAAGTGTTCTTCCCATTTTTAGATTCCGTTCCCTGATAACCAGAGAAAGCGGTACACCCTGAAATCTGGAATCTGTTTAAACCCAGAGTTCGGCACATTTCTAACCTGCACACATGGTCTGTGCAATCATCTGACACCTTCCTTGGCATTTTCTCCCCCACCTGAGGATCTGGCTCTTCCTGTGTCCTGAAAGCTGCGGCAGTTACAGTGAAACGGGGTGGGAGAGATTGGGAACACCACACCGTTATTCATCAGCGTCTCACTGCACAGAAACTGCCAGCTCTTTCCAGGGACCCTGGAGAGAGAGCAGCTGTTTTGTAGCCTCTCTCTGCCACTCCCAGACACACACAATATGTGTGCTGTACAGTGGAGATTACTAAGTGGAAGTTTTGTCGATGCTTTAACCATCTCCTGAATCTTCCACAGTTGGCTGTAGATTAGCTTGGTTTGCACAGATTAAAAAACAAAAAACGAGGATGTGCGGACATCCTGTTTTCTTTTTTTAATGTAACAACCAAAGTTTTTAACTATACAGGCCCATCCACTATGGGTTTCCAAACAGCTCATCAAGTTCTTGCATCCACTCATCTCCCGGTCCACCTTTAATGATAGAATCCACAAGGTCCGCCCCCTCTGCTATACTGGAAAAGGACCCCCCTGCTCCTTCATTACTGTAGCTGTAAGCCATGTCCTGAGTGGGATTCCTTTCATAGGCCTGGCCTTGGTTACTCGGAGGAAAGTTCCCCCCTGGTATCTGTTGTGTTGGGGGCTGATTGAAAGCAGTCATAGTGGGAACCCCTTGACTTATTGCAGGCATAACCATTGGCCTGGCTGGATTAGTTCCTTGTTGTCCAGGCAGGGGTTGCAGCATTTGTCTTCCCATGGCTGGGTTTAGGGCTCTTACTGTTCCACTGGTGTCCACAACTGACTGACTAATGCCCTGTGGGAAATGTTGTTTGGGAAGCCTTGGTTGCCCAGGCTGCATTGGGTATGCTGTACCATTGTTGAACGGTCCAATCTCACTGCTAGTCCTTCCAGGTATGCCTTGTAAGCTACGTGTCTGCCAGTTTTGTGCTCCTTGTGGAACAGTTCCCATCATGTTTTGAAGTCTTGGTGCTTGAGGCCTGGACAGAACCTGACCCACAGGTCCTTTCATCTGCTGATGTTGTTGGGCTATAGCAGGGTTCACCAGCATGTTTTGACCAAAGCTGCTTACCATTCCAACTCCTTGCCCAGAGGCAGCCTGCCTTGGTCCCTGGCCTGGGTTATGTGCCATGTTCATGCCACTTTGGTTTGGGTGCTGCAACATTTGGCTCATTCCTGTGCTCATATTGTACATTCCTGGTTGGCTGCTCGACGTGCTGCTGTAAGAAGCCATTCCCAATTCGGATTGGCCAGCTGCCGTCGGCATTGTGCCAGGGTTCTGGGAGGCTCCCATTGCAATCATGCCTGCACTCTGGGCCATCATTCGAGAGGTCCTCATGCTCTGAAGTGCTGCTTGGTTTCTCACTGCAGCTATATCCTGGGGAGAACCTGCAACAAGGGGGAAGGGAAAGTGAAAAATATTAAAGAGTGCATCTTTGCATAGCAATGAGTTAGTAGAAATGTCCTGATAACAGGAGGATTTTAGAATTCTTTGGGTTTTTCCCAGTGAATAAATTATTCTTTCATGTGAAGGCTAAAGGAGAGAGTAGGAGGTTATCCATTCTGGGAAGAAATCCTCTAGTCTTATTTGTATTCATATTCCAGATGTAATGTGTTTCCCCACTCCATCCCAGTTCTGACCCCAACCCTGACCTGGAGAGTCTCCTCTCCTTGAAGGTGAGAAGCAATTGAGCTCCAGTGCTGCCCTAACTAGAAATTGCTGATCAAGTTATGTATTCAATTTGTGAAGTGGAACACTGTTCAGTAGAGAATACTATCAATACAGACTATTAGACTAATTTCCCTTAAGACCAAAAAAACAGGGCGGGAGAGGTTAAAGGTCAATGATTTGCCCTCTAAACAATTCTCATCTGTGACATTTTTTGGATATGTTCCTGCAGGGTTCCACAGACCTTCCATTCTCTGTTCATTTTAGCAGTATCAAGGCAAACTGATTCCAGATAAAGCCATCACTGTCTTGAAACTACACTCTACCAGTTCATTTGTAAAACACTCAAGGCTTCAAAGCAGCAGGTGTACTGCAGAGACAGTGAAACAGTTGTTTCTACTTTCTACTAAGCTGAGGTGACTAAGTCTACAAAACTTTTCAATGACATGCCAGTTAATAATATTAAGCCACCTTCTCCTTCAGAGCTCCTAGTGCCAGTGAGTAGAGATCTTTTGAAAGGTCACATGGACATCTTGATTTCTCCAGTAAATGCAATTGCATGGACAGTGGCTCTTATCCTGCTTTTACTGAAGTAACAAAACTTCCATTGGATTTCAAGGGAAGCAGGATCAGACCCATAAGTAAGTGTGGGTGGGTGGGTGTATGATTAGAAATCTAGCTCATCTGAGTTTAGAAGCAAATAACTGCACTTCAGCTAACCCATTTGAATATCTCTTTTAAATATCTCCATTATCTTCTAAAACTAGGCCACAAAAATGGAAATGTCAGATTCAGAGGGGCCAATCAATTTTTAATAGCTCAGGAGGCATAAATGAATGGATTTTCTATATTGTTGTTACTGATTATGTCTATGGAAAGAATTTTTTTTTTTCCTGGACATTTAAAGCAGAGACAGTGTATTAGTGAATCGATATTATAAGCACATTTTACTCCACCTTGGACCAGTGATGGGAAGTCAGAAAATCCTAACCTTGTTAAATTCCACACCATGGCAGGTAACTGCACCATGCTTATATCTTCCTGATGGGGGGCTATTGATTTCTGGAAAGCCAATATGTCTCTGTATTTACCATCTTTATTTAAAAACAATTACAGGAATTCTCATTATGCCAGGGCTTCGTTGTGGTTGTGGCTCAATACAGCGCTGAACTGAAGCAATAAAACACTCTACAGGTGAAGTTCAAATAGGATTGCAGAACGATGCAGCCAAGTACTCATGGGTTCAAAAGTTATTTAGCTTAAATGTAAAACTCTGCTGGACACATCCTAGACTAAACAACAAGAGCAAAGGCTTAGTGTCTCTAATGGATGCACCCCTCGCCTACATGTGCGGGTGGGTGTTGGTGTGGGGCTTCCGTGCAATCACCTTGGTGAGTTGGTGGGGTGTACACGCTCCTGCGCTCCACCCATTGCCCACGCACAGAGGCACTGGAGAAAACGGAGGTGCCTCCATGCATGGAGATGAGTGTGCGTCTGTGCAATGGGCCGTGCACATGCTGCACACCACGGACTCCACCAATCCCCCACACACGCGGGCCCATTTGAAAAGGGTCTAAATCAGCATGCAGCAGGGATAGATGTTAGTCATAGGGGACACAGACAACTAGCTGCTCTTAGAGGACTTGGGTTGGTCCATATGGGTAGAGAGTAATGCTTGGCTACAAAAAATTGTCCAATACTTTCTCATGCACTGCTCAGTGATTGGTCCTATCTTCTTCGTCCTGAACTGGAGGAACCTTCTTCTCCCCCAGTGAGAGAGGGGTGGAGATGGATGACCTCCCCTGGTGGCAGCAGGGGCGGGAGGAAAGGGATAGACAGAGTGGTCTCTCTGGTGAGAGCGGCATGAGTAGTTTAAGATTATTGCCAGCATTATGTAGTATGTAAATGGGATGATTAGTAATTTGTAAAATTTTAGAGGGTTTTGTTATTATGTGGGGAAATATGGGTTTATTGACTACTGTTATATTATATTATTGTATTATGTTGTCGTGGGGGGTTTCCTCTGTGTAGGGTTTATACGCCGCCTCGAGCTAACATGGATTAGGAGAGGCGGGATATAAATAAAATGTGAATATGAATGTGAATGAATGACTGAACTTGGGATGGGGTCTGGAGTGTAGTTTCTGCTCATCTCTCCAAAATACAGATAAAGAAAGGGCTTCACAGTGTGATCAAGAGAATGTGTCTGATCTTGCACCACTGAAATCAATGGGAGCTTTACAACTGACTTCAACAGAAGTATGAGAATCCTTCCCTCCCATCCCCTCCGCGCACTGCAGAAGAGCTGGCATAGCAGGCTACTGGCAAAAATGGCTTCTCAGGGTTTTATACATCAAGAATTCTCAATTATTTTTTTTGAGGGTGGCTAAGTTTGTGTGTTTCAAGGTTGACAGCCATGGAAAACTGTTGGTGTTGGGATGTGCGATTCTATTGTTTTATTTCTTATTTATATTCTTG
Source organism: Sphenodon punctatus (assembly GCA_003113815.1). Lineage (NCBI taxonomy): Eukaryota > Metazoa > Chordata > Lepidosauria > Sphenodontia > Sphenodontidae > Sphenodon > Sphenodon punctatus. The sequence continues at coordinate 5,708,955 of QEPC01000136.1, read as the reverse complement.
TGTAACATTTTATCTGTTGTATGAAAAGCATATTCTTTTTTTGTAAATATTTGTGTTACATAAAACTTCAATAATTTTTTTCCAAAAAGGATTCTCAATTTTCTATTACTATTTATTTATGATTTATGTAGTGCAAGTAATGTACCTGGGGCTGTACAATAATAATTTAGAGAAGTGAGAGGGGCAAGATATGTGTGGGGGAGGCTAGTAAGAAGGAGGCTGCAGTAGTCAATGCAAGAGATGACTAGAGCATGACCTAGAGTTTTGGCAGCGGAAGCAGTAAGAAAGGGCTGGATATTAGCAACTGTATGCAGAGAAACGCGACAGACCTTAGCAACAAACTGGTACTCCAGTTTAAAGGAGAGGGAGGAGTCAAAGATGAACCCCCAGGCTATGTGCCTGAGGGACCGGCTGGATGGTGACACCATCAATGGAAACTGAGAGGGAAGAGAAAGGTTTAGGAGGAAAGATGAGGAGTTCAGTCTTGGGTTGAGTTGACGATGAGACATCAAAGCAGAAATGTCAGCAAGACAACTGGTGATGTGAAACTGGATGGAGGAGGAGAGTGTGGGGTAGACAGACAGAGTGGAGTGAAGCTACTACTACTACTTATAATTTCTATAGTGTTACTAGGCATATGCAGCACTTTACAGTCACAGATTTTCAGAGACAGGTCCCTGCCCAGTGGGCTTACAATCTAAGATAGACAAGGGCAAGGGGAACACAGACACACACATTCCCATTTTACAGATGGGGAACTGCGGCCAAGAGTTGCCCAAGGGCAAGGGGAACACAGACACACACACATTCCTATTTTACAGATGGGGATCTGAGGCCAAGACTTGTCCAAGATCACCCAGTGAGTTCATAGCTAGGGCAGGATTTAAACCCTGGCTTCTCAGGTCCAAGTCCAGCCCTTTATCCACTATACCACATTAGCGCTCAGATTCACAAAGCTTGCCCAAGAATAGAATGCAAAAGGAGAAGGGGGCCAAGGACAGAGCCTTGAAGAACTCCTACTGAGAGGGGAAGCAACATGCAGGAGGTAGCAGCAAGAGAGACATTTACAGAATGGCTAGAGAGATAGGAAGAGAACTACTTGAGAGTTGAGCTCCAGAAACCAAAGCAACAAAGTAAGAGGATGGTGTGGTCAACAGTGTCAAAGGCAGCAGAGAGATCAAGCAGGACAAGAATGGAGTAGAGGCCTGTTGCAGACTTAGCTAAATGAAGGTCATTGGTGATTTTGGCGAGAGCAGTCTCTGTTGAGTGGAGAGCAGAAGTCACATTGAAGGGAGTCAATGGAGGAATTCAAAGTGAGGCAGTCAAGACGGTGGGTGTAGACAACTCATTCCAGGAACTTGGAGGCAAAGGGAAGAAGCAAGATAGGGCCATAGCTGGGGGATCAGAGGGATCCCCTTACATTCATGGTTGTACAGACATCTCCCCTCCATCATATGTCCCCAGCAGCTTTGTGGTGACTTCAGCAATTATTTAAATGGTAGGGTACAATTAAGAAAGTACTAAAGGCATTTCAGCTGTTTTTAATGCAATTTAGCAACAGGGATCAACCAGGGAAACCCACACTAGCCAGTGCTGTACAGACCACAACTTGAGGGCCAGTGTTATACTGGCAAATAGCACTGAGGACCAGTATTATACTCTCGCTTTGTTAATTTGTCTCTCATATTCAACCCAGGAAAAGCCAAGAGATGTAACTGAGGCCAGGATTTAGCCCAATATTTTTGTCAATTTGACTTATTTGTGTAAAGAGTCCCTTCCTTGGTTGGCTCGGCTGGGTCAAATCCCTTCTGTATTTCACCCAACGCAAACAAGATGGCTGCATGTCTCAGAATGTTATGCGCTGCATCATCTGTTGGTGAAGAATAGTAGTATCCATTGATGTCAGTAGAGCTACACTAAAACACACCAACAGTGGATCCGGTTCTTTGTTCACATGACAATGCATTTGTATCTGTCCTAGTATATGCACTCATCCCCTATATGTCCTGCTGCCTGATGCACTTACTTTTTATGCCTGCAAATGGATACCGTAACAAACAGGCTTTCTGGTACGTATTTAGCCTGGATGGTTAATGAAGCCTTAAAATGAATTTCAATATCTAAAAAGCTCAAGATCAGCTGTTGTGCCTAAACCAGGATCTTTTTCCTAGATTTTTCCACAATCCATAAACACCCCGAAAAGTCTTTGAAGCCTCAGTCTCTATTTACATACAGGATAATTAACCATTTTCTGAAGTTAATGTTCGCTGCATGAAGAAATCCATTAGTTCTTCAAATTAGAACAAGCTTTGCTAACCTTCTGATAGGGTATTATGAAACATCTCTTTCTTCCTGAGAAAGGGGAGGACCTGAAACAAAAACCCAGTGTAGCCTGTGGATAAGGTGCTGGTCCAGGGTTCAAATCCTGTCTTAGCCATGAATTCACTGGGTGGCCTGAGAGCCTCTTCCCACCCCCGCCATCCCAGCAACTCTGTCCCAGGTGTCTGAGCTCTGTTTTGGGTGTCTAAGGGAAATACCCATACCCCCCTTGCCTCCTCGTCCTCTATCTCCTCCCTCCTTCTCGCCTTTCTCATGGCCCCCCTCCTTCTCCCTCTTCCGCCTCCAGTGGCCTTCCTCCAGCCAACCTACCCCTTATTCTCACCCAAGCCCATCCCCCCTCCCCACCCTCATCCCCCCTTGCCCATTCCCTGTAGG
>QEPC01000136.1:5691580-5703011 GCA_003113815.1 Sphenodon punctatus | reverse complement strand
TTTAGATTGTAAGCCACAGGCAGGGACCATGTCTAATTCTATGTTCTGTACAGCACCAGGTCACATGACTGGCGCTATATAAATGTTTATAATAATAATAATAATAAATAAGAATGACAGTGGTAGAGAGGGGCAATTCCTCCCTTTCCCCTTGCCACTCCCACATTTCTTCCCAATCCCCCCCAACTGCCATTTTGTCCGCCACCCAACACGGCTGCCAGGAGATGGCAGCACTGGGGTACCCAGCACTGCAATGTTCCTCCTCACAAGCAGCGTGCCATGTGTGGGGAGGAAGAATAATGGCAGCGGCAAGAAGTAGCAATTGTCGCCGTAGCCCACCACCCACTCCCCCAATTCCCCTCAATGGTCCCCTTCTTCCACCACTGTCATTGTCCATGCCCCCACCAGGAACAGTGCTGCGGTGAAGATGGCTATGCTACGAGTCCCAGCACTGTGATCTTCCCCACAGCAGTGTCCCGGATGTGTGGGGGGGGGAAAAGAACAAAACAATAATGGTTAAATACTTATCCCTTCTATAGCATGCTCTGTCCATAGATCTCACAACATAGCCTCGTTCCACATATTGAGGGAAAACATTTTCAGAGTCACCCCCAGTATGCCAGAACAGAACCCTGCTCTGCTGAGTTCCAGCACTTTATTCACTGTTACACCCACAAAAACCAGCAACTTGCTTAATTTCAGGGGCACTTTGTATTGGAGAGAACAGAAGAGAAATGAGGGTTTTAAAAAATGGACACAGCCCTATTTGAAGGTGCACATGAACATGCAAGAAGCAGGGAGAGAGTTTGCTCTTCTCTGTGGCCGTGACCATGAGTGTGTGAGGGAGTGGTCAGTGCTGATCTTGACTGTGTGAAAGCATTGCTTTTACCTTGGAACTGATTGATTTGCTGCACTGGATAAGGATTCCGCTGCTGTTGCTGAAGGTGCTGCCGAGGCAAATGTGATTGCTGCTGCAATTGCTGGAAAAGGAAGAGAAAGAAAAGATGACAAGTGGTGGTGGGGAGGGATGCGATTGATTAATCAGACTGGCCAACAGATTGTTACCCTAGCACACTGCAGCTAAAACACAGGACTCCTTCCCTGTGCTCTTGTAGGGTGCTCTTGAGAGGGAGGCAAGGGCTGAAAGTCTGGTGGCAAGCAAAGTCCCTGGAGCACTCAGGGCATGGGCTTCTCTTTGCCTGTACTGGCACAAGCCTTTGAGCTAGAATCAGCTACCCCTACTTAGCAGAACTTGCCGAGGGCCATTATTACTGCCTTCACATTAGGGATAGGCACGGTGAGAGAGGACATGGCAGGGAATATTTTATACATCCTAGTCACAAGTGGGTTTGAAATGAAACTTACAATCCAAAACCCTCATATTCCGGAAACATCTGCATGCGAACCAAAACGTAGGGGCAAGCCCTTAGCTCTGCAATGGGCTAAACAAAACTCCTGGGTTTAAATACACAAGCTTTGAGGAACACAAGATCCAGATGTGAACTTCAGGATCTAGGCCTGTCTCTAGACAAGGAAAAATGTTGCTCGGGCACAACCCCCTCCTTCATACTTTCCTCTTCATTTTGGTTTGTTTCGATTCTGTTTGCAGCACATGAGTATTCTTAATTTATTCACTCCAGTTGAAACACAACTAAATGATGATTGTAAAATTAATCTGGCAGGAAAAACATGGGTGTGTTCCTACTTGTAACCTCCAAAACTCCTCAGAAGCAGGTTCCCGTGTAGTCTGCATTTCCACCATTGCTGCTTATCTGGGGGAGGGGGAATGTAGAATACACTGGGCCCTACCCTAAGAACATCCTCTTGCTTCAGCACCATGCTGTAAATGGAAGTGCCTTTTCAGAATTGAGGGCTTACAAGCGTACAGAGACATGGCAAGAAAAGGAATGGAAACTGGGACTACTGATTTAGCTTCCCAGCTTGCCAAATGCTCCATTACAGGCTCCTGATTTGAAATGTGTATTATTCCCCAGCACACACAAAGACCATCAAGAAGTGCCTGACAGTAGATAAATGCAAAACAGTAGATAATCAGGTCCCAACAGTCAGCATCTCTAAAGTGTATAAACTGAATCAAATTCAGTGTTCCTTATTGAAATATTTATTATTTTATTTATTTCAAAATATTTTATCCCGTACCCTCCTGCACAATAGCAGCTCGGGGCAACGTACAACAATTCTCATAAGAATTCACAGTTGTGAAATATTAAGGCACCATTGGGTGGGTTACTACAGACACAGCCCGATTTATTCTATGCCCCACTGATGCCAGTTATTCACCAATGTCAGGACATTGATTTTGAAAGAGTAACTACTGATTTATACAGGTGTGAAACCAAATAAGCCCCAAACCATTATTCCATGGAAAAGGAATCGCAGGTTAACTTTATCACAGTTTGCCTGTGTAACTGGAGAAAAGGAAAGGCATGACTGTGCTGCCTTCATTGTTCCTTCTCCTGTGTGTGTGTGTAGTAGGGATGGGACACGGGGGGGAATACTGGATTTACTAGTATCGGATCTGCCCAGTATCGGTTTTACCGGTATCGGCATACCAGATTTTTAACATTGGCCACTCTACCGTTTTTTTTTTTTTACATTGCAGCTATTCGCTTCAATGGCCGCGATGTAAAAAAACCGGTAAAGCGGCCAATGTTAAAAATCTGGTATGCCAATACCAGTGATTATCGGATTAATCCGATATACCTGATTATCAGGTGTATCGGATTTATCCAATACCGATATTCCCACCCCTAGGGAAGAGGTGTATATACTCTCTGAGATAAAGTGCAAGAGGAGCATAGTACCTGCTCTGCCAAGATCTGCTGTTGTTGTCTTTGCTACCTTAGAAACTGCTGCTTCTGCTGCTCCATCACATGGAGCTGGGCCCTTTGCTCAATCAGCATCTGCTTCATAATGGCTGCTTGAGGTTGGTTTCCCAGGAAAGTGGCCCCACCAGGGCTTGTGCCCACATTACTGGAGCCTTGGGGCACTGAGGCCTGCATGGGGCCCGTGGTCCGAGACAATCCCACCGAATGCTGTTCCTGCACAGAGAGAGAAATATAGTATTGTTACATTATACAGTGCTGGGAAACGACAGAGCAGCAACGATAGGTAGCAGTTGACTTATTTGTGAACCTATTAGGACTTGCAGAGGAAGGCGAACACCTGGAAAACAATCCCAAACCCAACCAACCAGTTCTGTGTAACGTACTCCTGATGGGATGGGTGCTATGCTGAAGAATACTTAGCTTGTGTTCAGAACACTGCACAAATCACCACAGCCCTGGCAGGTGGAGAAGTATTTATAATTCCTGTTTTATAGCTGAGAAAAGTGAGATGGAGAAATCATACACAGAGTCCATGGTAGAATGGGGATTAAGAGTCAGTTTTCCTTAGCTTTGTGCTCATTCTTCTTCACCAAACCAGGGCTAAGCCATAAAATGGACTGAGTAAATGCTCCCCCTTATTTTTACACTGCAAGAACAGGGGGCTGACGCAGAGGGTTGAAGAGGAAGCATGAGAATATTATGACATTAGTACGTGACTAAAATCACATCCTTTCTATGCCTCAAATCTATGGGACATTCAAAGGTGTTGGAGGAGGGGATAAAAAGGCTAGATACATCAATAGAATTGTAGTATCTTTTGCTCTGAACCCTCCACTGTGTCCTTGTGACCCTTTTCAAATGGCATCTGCCATACAGTATTAGCCCCATTGAGGGGAGCTGCTTTGGCATCCCTGTGAGCTCCCAAGCTAAATTACTCTCTTTTATCAATTAGGGTGGCCAATTAGGCTCTGACCTGAGAGCAGACCCCTTTCTGATGTGACCATGCCTTTTCAGAGCACTGTGACATTACTCACAAGGGGCCAGTGCCACATCAGAATGGGGGAGGGACTCTTCTGCATGGCCATATCTCTCACTAGCCACTGAAGCCTGATTTCTCTGAATTATCCTGGTGCCCATGGATAACCTGGAGAATCAGAACTTCACCTGGAACTGGGAATTGATGGGTTAGAATCAAGTGACTCCAGGTCAAACTCAGAGAGGTGGTAACCCTATGTCCCATGCATTTCCACAGTTGGCAGATTTTTCTTCCAGGATGTTAGAACTTCATTCTAAGAAGCTGTGAGGGGAGGGCTGGAGGGAGGCATGTGTTTTATAAAAATAATTTCTACAAACATTTCAGTAGATTTTATTCAATCTTTTAGAGGTTCCATAAACCTAACAAGAACATCCAGACTTCCATGTTGCACATGGCCCATGGACTGGGAGTACACACCACCTCGATGTATTAGTCTATACATGGTTGTCTTTAGACACAACGGCAATTGGGTCCTTAAGACGTCTGCCATGTAACTGTCTAAGCAGTGTAAGCACCATCATTATTTTTGGCCACTGGTCTGTCCCGTTAGTCTCACATTAACTCCTCATTGGTTGCACGGACATCTTGGGTGCAGTAGTTGAGTGTTTCCCCTCTCCCCGTGGCTAATGTTGTGTCTAAAGACATTGGGTGGTGTGTTTACAGCCATTTCTGGTCTGTCTGCCCCCAATTCCTTGTCTACCCTGAATCCTTCACTCTGCGCCACTGCCAAACAGCTCGTTCCTTGCTGCACACTGTCTTTGCGCTCTCCCAAAGCACCTGGGGGATAGGGGAACAATGAAGAATGAGCTGTTTAGCTGCAATGCAGAGTGGAGGATTTGGGACAGATTAGACGGCTCTCCCACATGGACTACAACTCCCATAATTCCATGGGAGTGCTTCTGCAAGGAGAGCTTCCAGCATGAATGGCAGGCAGGACCCTGATTGGCCCCGGACATGGAAAGGAATCCATTGAGTCTAACTACTGTAACGTATTAAACATGGGGAAACAATACAATGGTGTCAACACACATTCAGCCACCCCTTTCCATTGTTTCTAAAGGTAGCCCATCATGTCTTTTTAGCCTAGGGGGGCAGAGTAGAAAGCCTAAAAGTAGGATAAACCTGTGTGATAAAATGGACAATGCTGCTGTTCCTTCTCTGCACCAGCAGATGGTGTTATCAGCCTGAGCCTCAGCAATTCATTCAAGCTGGGTGATTGGTGGTGCCCTGACTCTCCCTCTGTCTCTCTCCCCCCCTCCTCCCCCATGCTTGCAGATGGCTTAATCATGACTACTGTTCCTCCCCCTCCCCCTCCACCCCACTCCTTCAGTACGTCTGGGATAATGCTGCTAACGTAGAGCTAGGCAGTCAAGTGTTACAGCGTAGAGCAGGTAGCCTGGCAACTGAGAGTATAATACTGAACAGATGGTGTTCGTAGAGCATGATGGACATCACACACGACAGCCTGAGACAATCCAGGAATTCCCTGGTGGTTTGAGGCCCTCTATACACACAATGAGCTGGCTCGCTGTTGCCATGTAGCTTTGGGGACATCGCACCCCCTTTTATTGACATCTAACCAGTAAACTGATTGCTTATCACTCACTTTACTTACAGCTCTAAGGGCAGGCTGCTTGCTTGTGGTGGGTGCAACACAATGAGGAAGTTTAAATTCAGGGCACCCTGAACTGGACAATTCCAGACAGAGAGAAGCCCAGTTTACAAAAATCCTTGTGGCAAGGCAGGGTACCCCTCTTTCACCAGGGAAAGAGAATTTGAGGCTTGTGTGAGTTTGCCTATGTTTGTGGCATGTAAAAGCATACCATTGGCTGCATACCAAGCTGACCATCAGGGTCAGACTAATGCAGCCTAGGCCTCAGATTTTGAGGATCCCCTCAAAAATGAATATAGCCCCTGCCCTGTCCTCTTCCTGGCTAGAGCTGAATCAGCAACATTGGCAGCAGCACTCTCCCCATCCACAAGAGCAGAGCTCCAACTCGGGGGGAGGGCAAAAATTAATAGGCAACAAGTGGTCCCCAAAACTAACAACAGTCAGGGCCTCCTTCAAACTGAATCCAGCCCTGATGACCATCTGAATGTGAAGATCCATCATGTACAAGGTGCTCTGATTAATGTCCAGATTAGCTGCCCTCTCTGCTTAAAAGAGCATTTCAGAGTTGGTAGTAAGAGACTGTAAAGCACAAACCCCAAATCCCTCACCCCACCCTGTTTTCCCAAACAAAGAAACAAACAACTCTTCCCTCTGGTGAGAGCTGCAGGCAGAACTGCAGTGCACCGGCTTTGACTCCAAATTCAATGTGATACTGAGGGGACTCCTGACACTTCTAGAGAGCATGCTGCTATTTACTAATGAGCTCAGGAAGCTGAGACATACCCAGACTGTCAAATTTCCAAACTCTGAACAACGCATAATATATGTCTTTGGCTGGGAAGGAAGCTGGGAGTGGGAGCAAAGCTGTAGGAGAATTTTCAGAGGGAAAGGGGGCGGAGGAAGGAGGAAAGACAGTAGTCTTTTTGCTACAAAATTTACCTATATAACAATAGGCTGTCCTCAGAAAATCCAAACAATTCTCATTCATTCTCTCTCTCTCTCTCACACACACACACTCAGCAGAGTGTGAGTTTTATTGAATAAGTAGTGGTGGGATTATTTAACCTTTTAATACCTGGTAAATTCTCTCCCCATTTCTGTCACCAAGGTTCCCTGCTAAGCAGTGATTTATGGCTGAGGAAATAGGAATTTCAGTGTCACTGTCAGAACTAGCCTAAGACTACACTCTACCACCTCGCACTACAAGGGTTGGTGCAAGGTTCAGAAACAGCCAGTACATAGCAATACAGCACATCAACACATCTCTAGCTATCTTGCTCCAGAGAATCTCAGACTTCATTTTGAAAAGAAAAGCAAATCTCAGTTGTGAAGAAAACCTACAAATACAAGCTGAGTCTAACCATTGCAGCAATTCCTATGTGAACCTGCAGTGAGGCTAGAACAATACTGACCCATTTAGCTCAGTGACACTCAGAACCCAGAGGTGGGCATTCAGATGTCAGCATTAGGAAGGAGAGGGAGGAGGAGATCTATGGATAGACTCTTTGCTGTGAGAGGTGTCACAGCATTTGAGTTCCACAAGTGGATGGTGTGTGGGAGATATCACCTCTGTTTTATTTCCCCCCATCAAGAAGGAGCTGATGGGTACATTCAAGCCCCACTGAGGGGGAGTGAAGGTCAAAGAGCCCAGCGGAGCTTGGAGCTGCACAATATTTTTACTTGGTTACAATTTACTGAGTGGCATCTCATTTTGGCTCTTCACGCAGGCAGAGTTGACTTTGCAGGTGAAGCTTGGAAGTTTACACCCCTTTTTTGTATTCTATTCTACACAACTATTTCCACTGTAGAATTTTCACTGTAGAATCTGACTGGGCTGGACAGCGGTCATACCTTGCTCCCTGCAAACCTAGTAGCCTTCACAGGCTCATCCAGTCAAAGCCCTTAGATGCAGTGCTCACATGTCACTAGGTTCAGAGAGCTCTTCTGATGGTGGTGAATGAACCATGTTGTAGTGGTGATGCGACTCTTGATCCAAAGCCCGATGGGAGTACCTCTGCTGACTTACTGGGTTTTGGATCATAACCTTGTTGCAGATGAAAGCAGTATTTGATAGATGTATGACAGAGTACAACACCTCTGCTCTACAGATCTCTGTACAGGAGAAACACAGACCACACTCACAGGAGTTTCTGGCTTTCTCTGAAAGCCAGAGAGACTGGGGACATCACACCAGCTTTGGTAGGTTTTGATGGTAGGGACAGAAATGAGAGGTTGCATTGAATGTGCTAAATGGGAATGGTTAGGGTTCAGCATAGCAGTACAAGTAGGGCTAAGCGATGCTCAGCCACCAACAAACAGAAGGGTGAAACAAATAGTTTTAGAAGCTTCTTTGCCCCATTGCACTAAGATTAGCAAGGTGATAGGCACCTAGACAGACAGACTGACAGATGTGGAAACAGAACTACATGAGGAGTCCATGGATTTGCTTTAAAAGCAGTCCAAATACAACTGGGATACAGCAGATATAAACAGCAGACAAAGTGACAATTTTAACATGTAAGAAATGTTAAATTAGAAACTATACCAAGGGTAAAGGTAAGGTCTTGAAAGAACACAAACCTTTCTTGTAAGAAAGCCCCCTGGTCCATGTTACCCACAATGGCATATTTACAATGATGACAAAGTGAGATCATTTAAACAGTGGGGTGTGGGGGAGTGGCGGGGAAACAAACATCTCCCTTTAAACCCTGCTTGGATATCAGCAATTAATTATTAATTATTATTATTATAAGCATTTATATAGCACCAGCAACATACCTGGCACTTTACAAAGAAAAAGATAAACACGGTCCCTGCCCGAGAGCTTACAATCTGCCAGAGAAAGGCCGAGGAGACATCACCAAGGGTCAACATGAAGCTCTTCTTCAGTATTAAATGTTCCTTCTGAGCAGCCTCTAGAAAGGATCATTAGTCAGTGGGGGGTGGGGGAGAATCCTACTTGGGAACAGACACTTCTTTCAGCTTCTTCCTCTGAAGAAATAGCCAAGACAGACCATCTCCCCTCCATTCATGAACAGAGAAGAGGTTAAACTCTCTGATAGGCAGTTACAGGCCACATTTTCAAGTTTAGTTGAAGTCAAAGGCTCCCAAACCACGTCAGGAGGGTAAATAGGATTATGGCACCAACTGATATTGGATACAACTTTGCACATCTTTGTTGCCGTCCAGAGTCATAAGAACATGAGAGTTGCCATACTGGGTCATCCAGCCCATCCAGCCCAGCATTCCATGTCCATCAGTGGCAGCAGTTTTGGTCACTTCAGTGACGGACACAGATGGGTCATGATGGAGTGATCCACTCCCTGCCAATCACTCCCAACTCCCGACAGTCAGAGGCTGCAGCCCCCTGAACCACTTGACTCAAAGTCTTTTATGGTTCTAACTATCTGTGAACCTAATCCTAACAATTTATCCAATCCTTAAAAAGATAATCCCCTTTCTCTGCCCCTGAAAAAAATGTCTTGCCCAAGATTTTTAAGTCTCAAAACGAGGTCAAATGAAGAGCTTGAGAACCATTGGTTTAGTGCATCTAAGCCAACGTAAGATGTATCCTCGCATGAACAGCAGCCATTTTCACCAATCAAAATCTCCAAATCAGTTTGTTCCGCATACATCTGCATTAAAGCAGAGAAAACAGACTTTCCTAGGCCAGCTCATTTCTGCAAGTAGCAAGGCAGTTTCCCTTCTGCATCTGCACCTCAGAAGCTCAAGAGAAGGTGTGGTTACCGTCCCCAAATGTAAAAGATAGAGACAAAGTAGTTCAGAATGATCACTTATTGGATTAACTCCTGTTGAGGAGTTTCTGCAAGCTTTCGTGACGCACAGGGCCCTTCCTCAAGCACGTAAACATAGGTTATAAATATATAAACTGAGCAAATTCAGAATAGGCAGACATGAGGAGACAGCAGTGAAAGAGGTATAGTATATTGGTATAGGAGACAACAGCAACCGGTAGTAGTCAGTTATTTTTGTATTAATAAATCTATGAATTTTAGTTCTCAGGACTCAACCAAGACCCAAGCTTTCCAAGTCATTAATACAAATAATTATTAATTATGATTATTAACAAGCATCTATATAGCACCAGCAATGTACCTGGTGCTTTACAAAGTAACTGAATAGACATGGTCCTGACGCTAGCGCTTACAATCTGAGAGACTGGGGGGCGGGGAGGGACAAAGGAAGGGGAGCAGAGGGAGAGACAAGGGGCGTAACATTCACAAAGATGTGAGGTCCCAGGTGCACGCGCTTGGCTTGGTTACATTGAGTATGATAGCTGGTTGGTCCATGTGGTGAGGATATGAGTACACAGACCTCAGGTAACAGACTGTACTGGATGGAGGATATCAGCAGGAGTTAGGTGAGGGGAGCTAGGAGTCTGGGAGGGCAGAGCTGAAGAGGTGGGTCTTGAGGAGGGATGTGAAGGTACTAAGGGAGGGGGCGAGGCAGATGTGGGCAGGGAGGGAGTTCCAGGCGTGGGTGGCAGCTACGGAGAAGGGACGAAGGCGGTTAGGGGAGCAGTGTGAGGATGAGAGAGGGGACAGAGGAGGAGAGGAGTTCACGAACTGGAGTACAGAGGGAAATTAGTGCAGAGAGGTAGGGGGGAGCAAGGTTGTGAAGAGCTTTATAGGTGAAGACTAGGAGCTTTTTCATGATTCATTCAGGAAGGGGAGCCAGTGAAGAGAGGAGAGGAGGGGCTGCACATGGTCAAAGCAATGAGCGAGGTGGATGACCCTGGCAGCAGAGTTTTGGGCAGAGATAAGGGGAGAAAGGTGAGAGCGGGGGAGGCCAGTGAGAAGAAGGTTACAGTAATCGAGGTGATAGATGACTAGGGCATGAACAAGCGTTTTGGCAGAGGAGACCGAGAGAGAAGGGCGAATCTTAGGGCGTAGGCTAGCAAGGTTGAGAAGGGCCCGGTCTCAAGCCTTAGTTATGGGCCCCTCATGTTATGGGTGCTCTGAAAACACAAAGTGGGTGGGGCTTAAGGGAGGGGTGGGGATTAAGGGAGGGGGAGGGCCTGCCCATCCCTGGCAGCGCCAAGCGGCATCTTATGGCTGGCAAAGCTCTAGGGAGGGGCTTGTACATTGTAGGCGGAGACTCCAAAAATCCAGCAACAGTTTTCAGCATTAAGATGTGATGGGTAGAACATTAGGTTACACTGGGAACTCCTTGCTGCTGAGTAAAACCCTACCACTTGGAGACTGAGAGAACCCTCCTAATAGCATCTCATCCAGTAAATGGATGGGACTCCAGTAGGACAACTCTCTCTCTCTCATCAGTGGTAGTGCCATAGCAGAATTAAAAAATCCTGTTCACATATTTAAAACATATAAAACCTCTGGGCCACATCAAAATAGCTGCATGCTATTAACAATACTTGATCATACAAGCATGTTCATATTTAGTAAAAATAGCATGTGAGGAGCCACTGGAGGAAGAATAGAAGGTTGCGACCTTGTAAATAAGGTTCTTTGAGATGGCTCTGAACATTCTCACAAATACCCACCCTTCCAGCCTTGCACAGAATTTTTTCCTTCTATTTCTAGAAAGGGTTGGAAGGAACTGTCATTCTGAAGGGGAGAGCAGTTTTTATACTACAGGAGCTTGAGGCCATCATGTGGCTATTATATGAATAGGGTGAGCATGCACAACCCAGTTGTGAGACTGTTGGGAGCCATCTCGAAAAACCTCTTTACAAGGCAACAACCTTCTGATCGGCACATGGGCAGAGGAGCTGTTTGTAAGCAAACAGCTTTATCTCCCAGTCCTCGCTGCTGCTGCTGCAGAGTGAGCCTGGCAGGGAGGCGGTGGAAGGGAGGAGGGGGCATGTGTCAGCCGGCAGGGGGGCCCAGGGCAGCGGGGGGGAAACCAACCCAGGACAGGTGGCCGCCAGGGCTTTGCTACCAATGGGGG
>QEPC01000136.1:5672083-5691049 GCA_003113815.1 Sphenodon punctatus | reverse complement strand
GGGAGGGGGGATGGGGCAGGCTGGGTGGACAGGAGGGAGGGGGAGTGGGGGCAGTCTGGGAGGGCAGGAGGGAAGGGGGATGGGGCAAGCTGGGAGGGGGTGGGGGCAGGCTGGGGGTGGAACAGGAGGGAAGGGGGATGGGGCACACTGCAGGCTGGGGTGGGCAGGAGGGAATGGGGCATGGGGGCAGGTCGGGGGGTGCACACCACTAACCTGAGGCTGGGCCCAGGGGTCCCCATTGCACAGCAGCGGCATTGCCCCTCCAGGGACTCGTGTGCTGCCTCCCTGCACCCGCAAACTCAGTCCCTGCAGAGTCCGCACTGGGACTGGGTTTGCGGGCGCACAGGGAGGCAGCGCGAGTCCCTGGAGCAACGGTGCCGTGGAGAGTCTGTGGGCAGTTGGTGTTTTAAAAAAATTGCCCGCGCCACGTCCTAGCCCCGCCAGGTAGGGAGCGGAGGCAAGCTGTAGCGCTGCACTGCTTTCCCTCCCCAGGGGCCAGGACGCGGCGCTGGCAATATAAAATAAAAACTTAGAGTGGTGAGGCGAGCCGCTCGCTTCGCCACTCTAGGAGCTGCAGAAGGGGGGAAGCAGCAGGCAGCAAATGCAAGGGTGGCTGGTGGCGGTGAGTGGGCCCCCTCACTGCGGGGCCATGATGCTCCGGCCGGCCGTGGGCCCCCACAGGCACGGGTCCGGGTGCAACTGAGCCCCCCCACACCACGGTAGCTACACCCCTATTATGGAGGGAGAAGCAACAGGATTTGGCAACAGAGTTGATGTAGGGTTTAAAAGAAAGGGGTGAGTCAAAGATGAAGTCTAAACTACGGGCTTCGGGGACAGGAAGGATGCTGACCCCATCGATGAGGATCGACAGGGAAGAGGGAGAGGAAGGAAGAGGGGGGAAGATAAGGAGTTCAGTTTTAGCCATGTTGAGTTTAAGCTGACGTTGAGACATCCAGGTAGAGAGGTCAGAGAGACAGCTGGTGAGGCGAGCTTGAATAGATGGATTGAGAGAGAAAGAGTAGAGAGATAGAGTTCAGTGTCATCAGCGTAGAGGTGATATTGGAAGCCATGGGAGGCAATGAGTTTGCCTAGGGACAGGGTGTAGCTAGAGAAGAGGAGAGGGCCAAGGACAGAGCCTTGGGGAACCCCAACCGAGAGGGGAAGGGAGGTGGAGTTGGCAAGAGACACATTGAAGGAGCAGTCAGAGAGGTAGGAAGAGAACCAGTCGAGGATGGAGCCACGGAAGCCAAGGGAGTGAAGTGAATCCAGCAAGCGTGAGTGGTCAACAGTATCGAAGGCAGCAGAGAGGTCAAGGAGGACAAGAATGGAATTAGAGGCAATTAGATTGTTGGTGATCTTAGCGAGAGCAGTTTCAGTAGAGTGAAGGGGGTGAAATCCAGATTGGAGGGGGTCAAGGGAGGAGTTGGCAGAGAGGAAATCGAGGCAGCGGGAGTAGACAATACACTCAAGAAGCTTGGAAGCAAAAGGAAGGAGTGAGACAGGACGGTAGCTAGAAGGGTCAGAGGGGTCAAGAGTGGACTTTTTGAGAATAGGAGAGACAGTGGTGTGCTTGAAGGTGGATGGGAAGGAGCCAGTAGAGAGGGAGAGGTTGATGATGTGCAGGAGGGAAGGAGCGACAGTGGAAACAATGGAGGTCAGGAGGCGGGAGGGGAGCAATGGGGCTCTGTCTCATGGAGGATGGCTATGAATATCTCATTTTTACAATTAATGTCTGCTCTTAGCAACTTGTAACTATTGCAGGCATAAAAAATTGCAGTTGCTTCCTTACCCTCTACCAATTCTTTTTTAGCCCATTTAATTATGATCCACCACCAGTCTCTTAGGATCTCACAGTTGCTGCCAGATTTTATCCTCACAATGTCCTTGTGAGACAGGGAAGGGCTTCCCCCATTTCAGAAATGGGGAACTAAGAAAAAGGCTGGTTTACATGGCTTTGCCAAGGGCACACAGGGCTGCGGTCAAGTGGGGAAGTGCCCTAAACCACCCTTCCTGCGAATCCTGCCCCTTCTAGATAGATTCTAATATAATGCCCCTAGCCACTGTATTTGAGTGCCTTTTAAAGCCTGTAATGGCACCGTTTCAAACTCCAGCATTCATTTTGTCTATGAAGAGTTTATAAAGGAGAAATATATTCAAAGTTGGGGGCGGTACGAACACAGTCAGGGGATGTCTTGACTAGCTTCCTGGCAGTGTCAGCTCTTTGGACTAGAGACCTTGTGTGTTTTCAAACAAGAACATTTCCCACCCAGGATTAATTGGTTACCAGTGGGGTTTTCACACAAGCACGGTGAGTTCTGGGTGGGGAGGTGCTTGTCTGAAAACATCCCATCTTTCCTGTTTGGAAAATGCTTAGCATGTAACAGGTGCTTCAATCCATCAATCAATCAATCAATAAAAAACAAAAAACAAACCAAACTACCATAATATTGATTCCTAATGTGCCTGCTGCCTATATGTAACAGGATGGGACCCATTATTCCATCATTACAGTACCTTTAACGCCCAAAACTGGAGTGCTTACTCATTCATAAATGCTAACTTTATGGGAACCGTCTTTATATTTTAGGAGTGAAATGTACCTATATAAAATGTATGTCCATCCATAGAATAAGCAGACCAAGATCTGCCAGTGTGTGTGTGATCAGAGAAAATAAAGAAAAATAACAAGTGTCCTCCTACACCCAACCCCCCCAGCAAAAAAAGTCCAGCCAAGGCAAGGGTTAAAATCAATGCCTGCGTGTACCATGGGAAAGTGGGAGCAGTCTCTCTGCATGGAGGTCAGGCTTTCAAGGTCTTTTTGTTGTTGTTAAGGAAGTAAGAAGAAAATACAATTCGTCCACATCTTTACTTTGCACAGACATTCCCTGAAGGGTTCTCTGCTGAAATACAGCTTTTAGGCTGATTGGCCTTTTCAAATGTACATCCTGGCTTTTAAAGTTTCCTCCCCCTGCCTTTTCCTCCCATCTCTTTCTCATGCTGTGTTTTTAAAACTGGTTGAAGACATTGAAACAGCCGTGTGTAACTGTGAGGGTTGTGTCACCTGCACCGTGGAGCAGCGCAGCTGCTGTAGCTTCCAAGCAGCCTGTGTCAGTAATATGCAGCACTCTAATGATCCTTTACTGCTCTATGAATTGAGCCCTTTTACCCACTCTATTTGCATGCGGCCTCTTTCTTTGCTTGGAAAAAAAAAATTAGTGTCAGCTGTCTCTAGCAAAGCTGATCGCAAAGGCTTTTTTCCTACCGCCCCACATCTCCCCCCCAGTCCTGATGAAGTCATCAAGCTACAGATTGCATAACTGATGCACAGGACTATCTTGTGTTATACTGGGAGATGGGCCAACTGCTTCCATTTATAGACAAAAGCACGGCCATGCTGCCAAATGGAGCCCTTTGCTGCAGCCACTACAAGGAAAAAGAAAGGGGAAAAAAAATCAGGCACCAGAGGGCATGCTGTGAAGTGACATCACTAGGAGCTTCCTTCACCAGTCCCCTGCACACAGCTGCCTTCTGTGGCAGCAGCCTGAGACCAAACTAAATATAGTTCACAAATATGCTTTTATAGAACTACTGTCCTGGCTCCCCTAGTGCACACACACATATGCCCCAATGAGCTAAACTTACCCTGCCTGTGACTCCACTGGAGTCACATAGCCCAGTATCAGAACTTTTCATCGAGCCAATTCATGCCGATTTTAAAATAAAATGGCTGATAAAAAGAATACCTGTCTCTTCTACCGCCCTGGCCAGAGATCTCAAAGCACTACTTTGAGGGCTAGAAAAAATATATAATTACTGTATACAAAGGTATACAGTAGGCCATGCCAGCTGTCATGAACACAAGCAATCAGAGATTCCTTTTTATAGAGAGCCAGTGCAAATGTTCCTCACAATATGCTCCTGAGGCCCTGGTTCTTTCTGGGATCAGAGGATGAGGATGCCTAGGCTAGGCTATATTGCTCCATACCCCCAGAAATCCTAGTCTCCTGGCCCCAGACCTCTGAACTTGGCAGTGCATCACAGAGACCAGACCAGGTTACTATGACACAAAGCCCCAGACATTTCTCCAGGGGTGCAGGAACTGTTGGGACACTGTGCAGCTCCACTGTCTTGCACTATTGCCCTGAGTTCAGGTCCACCACTGCCAGCCAGCAACTGCCCAATTGTCATCTGCCCCTGCCATGGTACAGGCAGCGTCTACTATGATTACAGCTGCAGGCATACATCATATATCAAAAGTATACCTATGAAAAATATCACAAAGGTGCTACGCTACCATCTCCTGTTCAATTAGTCCCTTCTAGCTTTAAGAGTTAAGTTATAACTGGAACTCTCTTTTTTCACTTTCTATGGATATTTAGAGCTACATTAAAACTAGACGTCACAGTGGAAAACCTGTTTTATTTATTTTATTTATTTATTTACATTTTTATCCTGCCCTTCCCTCAAAAGGGGAAGGATGGCAGTTGGTTGGGAAAAAGTGATTTTTTTCATTAAAAATGTGTTTATGAATCAATCAAGACTTTTCACAGGAACACTGTGATTTTGCAGTGGAAAATTCTGAAAACTAAAAGAATTCTGAGGCAGAATATAATATTGCATTTGGGAGATACCACACATGCATGCAGTGTATTCTGTGAAACATAGTTCACCAGAACATGTTGTGCACACGGCTTGTTTGATTTCTGGATTTTTTGCTTTATACAATTTTTTAAAAATTTAATTCATGTTTGGAACAAAAAAAAGTATCAATTCTTTTTTTTTTTTCAAGACAGAAATCCTATTTCCTGACCAGCCCGCATACAAACCTACACACAAGAATATTGCATGCAGCTTTCTCTCTCAAGTGGCCAAAGACCCAATTCTATTCCAAAATTAATGACAGGTAGCCTAATGCTAGGACTTGCACTGGCAGAAATGCTTCCACAGTATAACCTCCAGGCTTTGCAATGTAGCAGTCTACTGAAAACACCAACTGAGGAGGCAGAGGAGTGGATTTCTGTCTGAATTACGTGTATATCTGCACATGTATACAAAATGACTGTCACAAGACACCAGATGCCTCCAGAAGCAGCATGTATTACACTGCTTTTATACCAGCAGGTCACAGTTGCGCGACCCACACGAGATTTTTCAAAAGCCCGCAAGGCGGGATTTAGACACACTGCGTCACATGTTCACGGTAGTCATGCATTGTTTAACGACCGCAAACTAAATACCTCCATGTGTGAGGTATTTAGTTCAAACTGCCTTGAACGCACAACGCGTCACGTATAATCCCACCTTGTGGAATTTTCAAAAATCACATGAGTGTGTCGCACAACTGTGACCTGCTTATCTAAAAGTGGCCATATGGCTCTCAGTAGGTGTCTCTGAAGCTGTACTAAGTGAATCCATTAAGGGCAGAGCTCAGGGTAACAGAAACATTACACACACCACCCAGTGGACTTCAGATGGCATCAGCAACGTGTCAGTCATAGAGGAAGGATTGTGATCCAGAGCCTTATAACATCTTGTAGCCAGGCAGTATTTATCTACCAGAAAACTCAAGCCTTTCACATTGCCAGGCCCAATCCCACTCATCCCTGCCCATACGCCCTGGCTATGCTGGGAAATCCCACTCCAGTGCCTGCTATCCTGCCCTTCCCTACAACACGCGAGCCTGCTCCTGGATACATTTACTGGAGCTAACGGCCAATCACGCACTTCTGGGACTGGCAGGCCACAGCTGCTGCTTCAGCCTCCCTTCCTGCTTGCCAGGTAGGCCAGGTGAGGAGGAGAGGCAGGTGCAGCATGATAGGGTTGCTAAATGAGCTTGCAAGCAAGGGCAGATATTGGACCTTTTTACACAAGATGGGCTCATGCATGGGCATGAGTGGGTGCCGCCCATGTAAATCTTGCAGTGGGTGGGTGGGTGTGCGTGCTCCTGTGAAACACAGATGCACACCGACCTCCACCCATCAGGGAGCAATTGGCCAAAATGGCAATTGTTCTGCGAGTGGGGGTGGGAATTGGTGTGTGCCCGTGCTCACTGCCCCCCTGAATCACCCACGCTGCTGCGCACACACCAGTCCCCCTTGCACCCACGGCCTACCCTGTTCCATCCCCTGCACCTCTGTCCTATCTGAGCACACTGAGCAGCTGAGGGCAGGTTGCTTTCACACATGTGGGAAGGACTGTTCTCACAGGTTCTCGAACTGCTCTCTCCCCTGCATGAGCTTTTGGAAAACAGGTGTGAGGGCGTTTATAGACGATCCCGCTTACAAGCGGGATCGCCAAACGCCGGCTTTCCCCCCCGCGCAGTCTCTGCGAGCCGTCTGCAGTTCAGACACGGCGCAGAGTGCGAGTGTGAATACGCGCCCTTCTGCGCATGCGCACTCGCCCGCGGAACCAGGAAGTGCGGCATAAAGCCGGCACTTCGGGAATCTGCGTCGGAGGGGGCAGGCGAGCCTGCCCCCTCCAACGCGGATTAAAAAGCGGCCCCAGCAATTAGACGAGCGCCAAGAAAGGCAGCTGATCAAAGGATCAGCCGCCTTTTTGGTCTCGTCTATAAACGCCCTCAGGCTCACAGGCAGTCCAGAACTGTGTGAGTCACATACCTAAAGAGCAACACTAGCAGGTGAGCCCTTTGCTATTGGAATGGGCTGCCCACTGCACTGCATTTTATGGACCTAGAAGGTGACACTGGCATGGAAGTTTTCATTACTTCTAGCAGGTGCAGAGCTAAGAAAGGTTTCCCCTAGCTCTCTGCTAAGTTGTTTTAAGGTATAATTCAGACACTACCAGTTAAGGAGACAGAGGCTGCTTTCACATCTTACAAAATGGGCTATTATAATAACTGGAGACAATACCAGGAATTATAATTCTGCAATTTTTTGTAGTATGCGAATGCACTATTCCCCTTTTATACTGCAAGATCTCAGGTCATTGTAAAAGCCACATTTGGTAGCTCTTACAATGGCTGCTTTTATACGAGCAGGTCGCAGTCGCGCGACTCACTTGTGCGATTTTTCAAAATCTCATGAGATGGGATTATATGTGAGGATGGACGCGATCACATGCATTCAAGGTGGTTACGCGTTGTTTGCTAACGGCAAACTAAATACCTCGATGTGTGAGGTATTTAGTTTGTGGTTGGCAAACAACGCGCGGCCGGCTTGAATATGCGTGATCGCATCCATCATCACATATAATCCCGCCTCATGGGATTCTGAAAAATTGCACAAGCAGATTGTGCTACTGCAACCCACTCGTATACACAGTGACCCAAGATCTCGCAGCATAAAAGGGGAATAGTACAGTCACATTTTACAAAACTCCAGCAATTATAATACCCCATTTTTGTCATGTGTGAAAGCAGCCAGAGAAAGAAATTTCAATGAATGGAGAGTTTGTACATTTTGCTGTAACTCATCTGGGCTAATGAGGAATGGATGTTTTATGCATTGTTATTTTTCAAATTCAGTACATTTTACTACACGGTCGGCTAATTGGTGTGATCTGCGGCTATCTGTCCACTGAGCTTCACATTCTGTTCTCAGCTGGAGACAGCAGGGCAAGGGTTAAAAGGCCATTTCAGAAACATAGACTTGTGGTAACTGAGCTCCAAAAACCCATCAGTGCTGTCCCCAGAAGGCCTTCCCACTGGTGATAGCCGCATACTGGGTTTTTTTAATGCGACATCATAAAGACAGTGAATAGTCTTTTGAAAGAAGATCAGAGGGGAGGACACGTGTTGTAGCTAAAATGTAACTGTTTAGGCTGAAACATGGGCATGGCACTGTATCAGGTATGTGTATATGCAACAGAGTCTGTGAAGAGCTCTAAAAAGAAACACACTATCTGTCTGATTGTTTGTTCAAAAGTTTATTTAGGAGTATTTGCTAGACTTCTACTAACTATTTGTTTAGCATATAAACTGTTTGCTCACAAAGACTGTGTTTTGTCTTGGAAACTGAAAGGTGTTAAATACAATGACCGTGTCAAGTTCTTGATGCGAGTTCTGAAACATAGAATCCTGGGCTTCAGTAAAAGGGCTAAGCGGAGGGTGATTTTACACATGACGAGTCCTGCAATGGCCACGGCCCGATGTGGTGGAAGCCATCACTCTGTGCCAGACTTGGCCCAGCCGCCAAAGAAGAGTGACGGCGGCCTGGGCCAGGGAGACGCGCAAGACATGTGGCTACATGTCCCTGCCCCCCATGCTGCCCCCAGTGCCCCAGCTGTTCCAGGGTCCCTCCAGGAGCCCCAAAGAGAAGGGTTGCTCCAGCTCATGTCTCTGGATCCACGTGCAGATACACCTCAGACATTTTGAAGTTCTTTATTTGCTGCCTTAGCAGCTCGTTGGTCAGCCCTTCTGCTGGGAGATTCCTCCTCTGGGCCTCTCTTACGAGGTCTGCTTTAATGAGTCTATTGAGCCCCTTGGGCAAGCCCAGCAGGGTACTTCCCTGTGTTCCAGAACTCATGCAGTTCCTTGCCCCTGCACTGCTTATCTAAGCCCTATCCAGTTGACCCAAAGCCAAATTCAAGAACTTGATTGCTCAAGGTTTATTTCCAAAGCCCCTCTTTGTTCTGTGGGTGTTTTTCAAAAACTCCAATCCAAAAAGAAAACTGCTGGTGGATCCTATCCCACCTGTGTGTGCTTATCTGGCTGCTTGGTTCGATTCCACCACTGCCACCACGTGTGGCAAAACGCCAGTAGGGGGCGCTATACAGCTGAACCACCCACCTCACTGTTTCTCCAAATCTCTGACCAGAGGTTCCCAGAGCTAGCAAACCCCCCAAAACCCTTAGTATTCCACTGCTACCACCTGAGTGTAATTCAGGGGGTGTTCACACCACTGAGGACATGTGAACCCCACAAGGTATAAACCCCACAGCTTCCCAAGAGCACTCCTTGTTCCTGGCACTCTTTCCCCAGGGTTTCCTCCCTGCGTTGGAGGCCAAACCCCAGAGTCACCCTAGGAAGGCTTCTCTTGGTTCCAAAGCTGCTGGCTTCTAGCCAAATAGGGGTTTTCCCCCTCTTTCCTTGCCTTAGTAGTGAAACTTGGCCACCCGGCCCAAAGGAGGTGTTTAATGCTCAGCCAATAATGCACACACACACAGAGTAGGGTAAAAGAAAGCTTAGACTTCACTAGTACATATAAAAGAAGGAATAAAAGCACAGATACAGGGGTTGATGATAACCCTTTGAGCAAAGCAAGTCCAGTTTGGGGAATGGTGCCCCGTTTGGAACGCGCCTATCTAGTACAGTATCGCTGAGTAGCAGGCAGGCAACAAGCAATTACTCACACAGAGTTAGTTAGTCCTGGTCTGATTCTCCACAGGTGGTTTCTCTATGGGGTCCAAAGTCTTGATCTGGCTAAGGTCAGCGTTGCAGAGTTTAGTCATATCACACACTCCCTCAGAGTCCCAGAGAAGAGAGACAAAATGGAGAGGGTCTGAGGTTTTTAAAGCCCCCTTCCCCTCCCTCTGATTCATTCGGCAAGGTCACCTGGCACAGGTGAAACTTCCAGCTGACCAGACCAGGCCAATCAGATTCCTGTTTCCTGCTGGGTGAAGAAGATCCCAGAGGAATTCCTGGAATGTGGGTCCTTATCATCTTGGACATGTGCTTTTCAGGCAGGGTGTCTCCGTCAAGGTGAGGGGCTGTCCTGGCCAGTGCCTGTCCAGCAAGTGACATTTTGCCACATGCTCTATGGGTGCCCTGTAACATGTATAATAAAATGTAACACCCATTTTATCAGTGTTAGAGTGTCTGTGTGAAAAGGGCCATAGAGCACTGATGCAGCTCTGCAACATGCATGATGGGTGGGTGATGGGTGTGGAGGCACTTGTCTAAAAGCACCGACAGTTTAGGTAGAAAAGCTGTGTTA
The DNA here is from genome assembly GCA_003113815.1 of Sphenodon punctatus. Taxonomy (NCBI): domain Eukaryota; kingdom Metazoa; phylum Chordata; class Lepidosauria; order Sphenodontia; family Sphenodontidae; genus Sphenodon; species Sphenodon punctatus. The sequence goes on along the minus strand of QEPC01000136.1, from coordinate 5,681,156 downwards.
ATAAGGAAATGCTCTCTAATGTCTGAGTCTGGGGAACTGAATGCTCTGCCCCAATATGTTGCTAAGACCAGTTTGTTCACACAGTTGGTCTATTGCTATTGTTAGAGGCAAGGCAAGAGGTGTCCTTGCTGCTTGATTCTTAGCCTGGGTAGATCTGTGCTGTGCACTCAGCCATCAGGAAGGCCCCTGCCACTTTCCCTCCTCCTCACTCCTTTGTGGATACCTAGGATGGTAGATCAGAATTAAGGCCCTTTTAAAATGGGCACGGGTGAGGGAAGGGATGGGTGTGTGCCGTGGGGCAGAGCATGGGGGGGCGGTTACACAGGTGCACACCCATCTCCACCGATCTCCACGTGCACAGCGCAACCACCATTTTTGCCAGTTGTTCCATGCATGGGGGATAGGGTGTTATGTGGTAGCATGCATGCAGCCCCGCATCCCCATCATGGTGTTTACATGGGACTCCCACATGCATGCACACACAGGTACCCACATGTGCATTGCGTGGGGGAGTCTTGTGTAAAAAGGCCTTTGTTTAATGGGACTTGCTTGGCACACATATTATACAAGTGTTGCTGAAGTGTAAAGGGCCAGACTTCTCTGGCTTATATCAAGGTGGGGAATCCTGTGTGACCCACCTAGAATGAGGATGGATCCACTTTTGAGCATGGGTCCATTTGTTCATCACAGAACATTTCTGAGCTGGTGGCAGCTTGCAACACACTCTCTGCTGTCTCTGCCCCTTCTCCCAGCATCAGGCAGAGTCTCTCCTGCTCACTTTTGGATGTGAAGTTTTGTATAGTTCTTAATAATCTGAGGAAGTGCCTTTCTCACATGGTATTTGGGACATTGGAGCAGAAAGTGTCTCTCTTTTCTCTCTCTCCACTGTCACGCTGCTTGCACAATCTCTCCCCTCTGGGTTTGGAGTATGCTTTGTGCCTCCTGAATTCCACCTCTGCTGTTGAACCCCACTCTGCTGCCAGGAGCTGAAGGTGAGCCGGGGGACCTGGAGCCTGTGCAGCTACTAGCCTTGTGAGTTCAGACAACTGAGCTCAGGGGACTGAGGATGTTTAGGGAATGATCCCCACTCCTGTCACAATGAATGTGCGTGCGTATGCAGGCCTGAGGGGAGGCAAGGGGAAATCCCAGAAAAGGAATGGAGAACCTTGCACAAATCCCCTAGTTTGTGGAATTCCCCATAGAAGGGTACAACCTGCCCTCTGACTTTGCAACACAACTGTTTTTGTATATGTTTTGCAAACTGAGCTCCCCAAACTAGAAACTCTTCTTACTGAGAAGGATTATTTTAGCTTAGAGGGAACAAAGGGGAATAGATGTATTCAAAGCAAAACATTTTCTTGCTACTAATCTCTGAAAGTCAAAACAGCAGACTCTGGAGATTGGTCCTGGGCTTCCACCTGGGGCCTTCTTCTATGCCATGTTTTTAACAGCCCATGAAAGAGGACTCCTTGGGGAGCTAAGCTTTCTACGGTGCCCAGTGTTGCTACACAGCAGATGCATGCTCACAAATAACCTGTTGCCCCTTTCTTTCCTGACATCCACCCCACAGTTGTGAAGATCAGCTGGCAGCAATGGAGGCAGTGCTGCACAGCTCTTACTGGCTCTGAATTCAGCAATCTGAGCAAGTGGGAGAAGTGCCCTGGCAACCTTCCTTTTACTTAACCACAATAAAGAAAGAGTATATGTGGATAAATGAGGGTGAAAAGACACCCACTGGGTCTAATAAAATGTAATACTGCTTCCTGGAAGCAGCCATATAGCAGGGCAGCTCTATGAAGCTATCAAAGTTGGGGCCCCTTTCAGTTTCTACTATAACAGGAACTGACATTTCTTTTCTTAAAGAAAATAAGACATGGGAGGTCTTACTGCTAGATCAAAATTTCAGTAACAAGGGAGGGACAATATGAAATTTGGGGTTCTAGAAGAAGGGATAATCTCATCAAATATGAGACAGCTGACAACCTTACCTTGCAAACAGAACAGGGCAAAATGGAAATGTGCCTCCCAGGCCGTTTTTAGACGATTGCAGCCGCACCCGCGCTTGTTTTGAAAAAATGCTGGGAGCCGGGATCAGATGATACACTCCCGGCAATCACGCACCCGGAAGGGGGACGCGCATGCTTTTCCAGCTGCGATTTGACCGGGTTGAAAAATCGACCCAGTCAAATGCGGCCGGAAAAGCATGCGCGTCCCCCTTCCAGGTGTGTGATTGCCAGGAGTGTCTCATCTGATCCCGGCTCCCGGCATTTTTTCAAAACAAGCGCGGCCGCGATCGTCTAAAAACGGCCTTAGTTTAAAGTTCTGTGGAAAAGTTTACTTGGAATCATTGCTAACAAAATCTTATGCCACCTTTTCTTTTCATCCTGTTATGTAAATTATTCATTCTTTCTATTTTAGTTTCTGGCCAGAGCTAAAAGCAATCACATAATTTTGTTTCTGCAGTAAATAGATAGATCAATCAAACCCCAAACCAGCCCATTTAGGGATAGGTTGAGATTAGCTGCAGAGAGGTGGCAATGGTGGGAAAGGGAAGAGGTGTAAGAAACCCTGCCTGGTAGATTCCTCACCTCCTCCCGGGCTAGGTTAGGTATGATCAGTCTTTGGACAACCTGACTCTGAATCTACCCCCACTAAAGTCAGTGGTAGCAAGATTAAGCTTCTAGGAGCATACTGGGTGGAAAGAAAAGTGAAGGCCCATATGGCGGTGCCTCGACCCGGGCTGGGAAGGAGCAGCAGACACAATCTGGACCAGGTTGCACAACAAACATGTCCACTGCCGGGCCACTGGGGAGGGCTGGGAGACACAAATGTACATGCAGTCAGCCATGGCAGACCTGATCTGGGCTGTGTCTGCTGGGTCACAGCAGACATGATAGTCCGCTGTGGCCCGACTGGCCAGACCTTAGCCCGGACTGTGACTTGGACATAGTCCAGGGGTGAAAGCCTGGGTTAACCACTGACACGGTCTGGGGAAATCGCAGGCCAACATCTGACAGTGCGTGCAGAAACGTGCGGGTGAGGTCCAGTGCAAAGTGGGTCAAAGTGGCCCAACATCGCATCTATTTTTACCTGATGTCTTTTCAAAGTTCATATTAAGAGCATCCCCCTATGTGCAGGAACGACTCTGGATTACACTCCTCTGGCTTCACCCCAGGCAGTGGAGATGGAGCAGTCACACATTTCAAGGGTATAGGAGCAGAGTCTGACCTGCCTTTCCCCCCATGCTCCATGATGGGGTCTGTGTCTGGTAGAATGTCACAGGAGTAGTGACCCTGCTCTGTACTAAAAAGCAAGCCCTTTAATGGAACATCAGCTGTACATCCATTAGGCTGTTCTTTGTAGATCCCAGCCACCTGTTTAGAAGGGACAGTCTCTCATGTATGTTTAAGAAAAATTCTGTGTCACTACAAAGTTCATTGACTCCAATATGCATTGGAGTACACAGAAGCTAAAAGTGTCCCTCTGTTTCCTCCTGGAAACACTGCCTTGTAATGTTGGTGGCTATTATGTGTAGCAGGGTCCTTACTCCAAGCCTCTGCCTGGCTGCCACAGGCAAGGCCAGAGGTGGTATGTATGCCTTGCCTGGTGAATTACAAATCCCTTCACTTTAATGGTTTTTATTATAAATCAGACAGCCTAAAGCATCTGTGGATAGGCTGCTCCTCCACACTAAAAGCAGACAGACTCTGGGAAGTGGATTGCTTCTCCTGTTTGTTCTGTCTTCTAATCTAAGGGAGGGGCTACTAATCTCTCCTTGTTCACCTCGCTCTCTTCTCTGGGCCCCTGGTTGCCATGGTCTTTCCTCTAGTATCTGAGAGAACAAGATTTCTCTGACGTTTGACACTGGACCTCTACATGCAGCCAATTTGTTTTCCTTTCACCTCCCTTTCCGTGTCTCTCCTCCGCACATTTTAAATACTGTTTATTCTTCCTGTGGAACAAACAGTACTTGCCAGACAATTATTTTTATGTATATATATTTATTTACTGGGACATATTAGAGACTAAATTCTTTATTTCTTTTAACAAAATATGCAACAAAAGGCTCAAACCAAGTGAGTGTTTTCCAGACAGGCAGCCATCTAAAAGGCAGGGAGTGTCAGAAGTTCATCTAACGGAATGGAATGCCAAATGGTTCCTAATTTTACCCTATACCCCCTGGGGTCAGAGACACTACACTCCAATGCTATTCTCATTTGTTATGTTGCAGCAATGACTTCAGCACCAAGGCAGCATTTGGAATTCACAAATCCTCAGTGGTTCATGTGGTTTAACAAAATGCAACATGTAAAAGCACCAGGGGATGGAAATTCACATTATACTTTTTTCCTTTCCTTTATTACTGTTAGCATTTTAGATAAAGAACAAAATACTTCCACAAGTAATATTAGTCAAGCCCACTTTCTGGTCCTGTTTCGTCAGCATGGTACCATGATGTTTGAATTGCAGATATTACAAGAGTGTGAGGTTTTTATCTTTTATTTTAAAACACTATTTAAAAAAACAAACTTCCCCCTTCTCTAGCTTCTCTTCTACCCAAATCCCAGCCACATATTAAACTTTGAGCTGAATTTAACCTCAAACTGTCCTAATAAATATGGCCCTTTTTACACAAGATGGGCCCACCCATGCAGATCCGCTTCATCCGAATGTGTGGGTGCCACCCATGTGACCACCAGGGTGGGTGCACACTCCCGCGACCCACCCATCGCCACCTACCTCCACCCATTCCTCATGCATGGAGCAACCAGGGAAAATGACGGTTGCTCCCTGTGTGTAGATAGGTGGAGGTGGGTGTCACGGAGGAACATAGGGTCACACACATGTAACACGGGCCTACATGTAGACTACAAGTCTGGTAAATATGTAAAGCAAAAGGTTCCACATGTATGTAATGTTACAATTGAGAACTGTAAAACCCAAACCAGGACTGTGACACGTGACCAAGTTCCAGGAAATGGAAATACAGTTTGTTGATTCGCCCCAGACGGATGGATGGCCAGAGACATTTATATGCTAATGCAGGTAGCCATTGCCTATGTGCAAGAGACACAGAAAAGCTGATAAAGGGAACAAAAGGGAATTCTGGAAGCCTCGAGAAGATACGAGGGTTTCCTCCTGGGGATATAAGGAGTTGTACCCCAGAGGGGGCAGGGACTATCAGGAACTCACTCACCATCTTGCAGCCAGCAAGGCTGGAAACCATGAACTGAGAGACAGGACTTTGCTCTCTAGCAACTCTAAGGCAGAGGGCCCAGTCGCTTACATCAAGGACTGAGAGGAACTTATGGACCTTTTTAGGGTAAGATGCTTATTTAGGAACTCAACCAGTATAGATCAGGAATGTGTTATATTTACCTTTGATTTCTAGTAACCACTCTGTATCAACAATCTTGCTTATGTAATCAATAAACTTACTTCTTATCTTTATGAAGAAGTGTCTGTGTCTAACATTGGAACACAAGTGAGCAACAAGAGTTCTCAAGCTCTTGCGAACCCAGAGAGTAAAGAATCTGTAAATGGGAAGGATCGGGCCCTTGAGTGACAAAGGGGTTGTCCCTGCGGCAGGCTTGAATCAGCCAGAGAGAGAAAACTGATCCAAGTGGGCTGTACGCGAGGGAAACAGAGTCACTCAAACCTGGTAAAGTGGGGGTGCGTACCTCCAACGCGTGACAGTGGGTGTGTGCCTGTGTACTGTTGCCCCCACCGCCACTGCCTCTGCACTGGCGTGCATGCACACCCATCCACCCCACACTGCAGTCTGTTTAAAAAGGGCCAAACTCTTGTTAAAGAGATGATGGGAAGGGTGAAATGAGTTTCAAAATAAATGTGCAGCGAGAATTTCAAATGCTCATTGATATATTTTTTTAAAGGAATTTGAGTACTGGTATAAATACAGTTGAGGACAATATTGTTTTGCAGCTGTTATTATTATTATTATAAGCATTTATATAATGCCAGTGATGTACCTGGCGCGTTACAAAGAATAAGATAGACATGGTCCCTGCCTGAGAGTTTACAATCTAAAGACAGGGGGAGGGGAGCCAGGGAAGGGGGAACAGGGGGAGAGACAAGGGATGCAACATTCACGAGGATGAGGGAACTCAGGTACACGTTCTTGGCTTGGTTGCAGTAAGTTGGGAGTTTGCAGGTAAGAGGTACGTGGTAATTCTGGGTGAGGATGGTTAGCAGGAGTTAGGAAGGGTGGAAGAGGTGGGTTTTGAGGAGGGGCTTGAAGTGTGGAGGGGCTAGAGGTGTGGAGGGTGGGGGCAAGGCAGACGAGGATAGGGAGGGAGTTCCAGGCATACGGGGCAGCGAGGGAGAAGGGCTCAGGATTTTAGGAGTTTTATTTCAAGTATCATCTCTGAGCTCCAGGTTAAGACAGTAATTCTCAGGCCTAGTCAACTATCACCTTTGATTTTACCTTCCTTTGTATGTCTTGGGGGTGGGGTGAAGGTGGAATTGGGCACTGCGCAGTGTTAGACCTGGATGACTAGGGGAGTTCCTGCTTTGGCTGCAGTGAGAGAAGGGACAGGAAATGAAATGAAACTGAAAATAGGAGTGTGGTAAATCACTAGTTCCTGCCTGTGGTAGCAATTACACTGCCTGGCTCTGCTCCTCTTTTACTCTCTTGCTGCCCCATCCTTGGGTCCCTAAAATCCCATTAAGAGTGGGAGAGAAGCAGCCACAAGAGGCACAGGAGTCAACCTCTTGTGATATCCTTACACACAACAATTTCATGTTGCACAACAAACACTATCTACAACTCATGGGAACAGCAATGGGCATTAATATGGCCCTCCAGTATGCCAAGCTTGTTATGGGTCACCTCAAAGAAGAATACCTAGAGAAATGCACCACTAAACCCTTCCTGTACCTGAAATACAAAGATGACATCTTTATCATATGGACTGACAGCCTGAAATCCCTATTGGAATTTCAACATAACTTCAACAATCACCACCATCAAATTAACACTGGAACACTTCTACAAGAAGATCAACTTCCTAGACAACATGGTCAGCATAATCAACATATTCCCTACAGACAGCAATATACAGGAAACCTACAGACCACCATACATATTTCTACAGATCCAGCGACCACACCAAACCTGCCTGACAAAGGACCCTGTGAGGTCCGAAAGCTTGCATACCTCCACCAACTGTTGTTGGTCCAATAAAAGATATCACTTTACTACTTTGTCTCTACTGCCTATATTTGGGACCAACATGGTAACCTTACTTTCTCTACACTATCAAGAAATCTGTCATACATAGCCAAGCCCTCAGTTATCACAGGATCTGCTCCGACGAGAAAACTTGTGATGCTTACCTTGCCACACTAAAAACTGCCTTCACCAAACAGGGGCACTTCACCAGAAGGGGACCGTATAATCCAGCGGACTATCCAAATTCCTCAGGATAATTTGCTACGATACAAAAAGAAGGAATCCTCCAACTTACTTCTCTAGTTTGTTACCTACCACCCCAAACTGAAACCCATATGTGACATCATCAGAAAACTCCAGCCTAATTGTTAAACGGACTACAGTGTGTGGGGGGTGGCCGCAGTGGGTGTAGGTGGGTGGAATGGGCGTGCACCCACCTCCACCCATTGAGCATTGGAGCCCATTGCTCCATGCATGGGTGATGGGTGGAGGTGTAGCACAGGAGCATATGGGGTACCCATACTCCACAGCATTCACACGGGCGTCTCCACCCATCTTCCCAACGTGAAACTGTGGAGATGGGTGGGGGTGTCTTATGTGAAAAGGGCCTATACTGGATGAGGACCCTACCCTAAAAGATATTTTCAGAACATCCACTTTTGGCCTTCAAACCCTCCCCCCGACCCAACCTATCCCAGCTAATTATCCACAGCAAGCTCCCCACTACCCACAGCACTCCATCTCCCACAGGAACAAGGCCGTGCCAGAACAGAAGATGGGACACCTCGATCGGACACATGTATAAACCTGCCTGCGCATCTCTCCTGCAAACAGCATTCACACACCCCATGGAAACTCATTCCAGGTACAAGGGAGGTACAACTGAAAATCCAAAAATCTAGTCTACTTCATTCAATGCACCAAATGCTCCAGTGGGAACTATGTAGGTGAAACCCACTAGTCCCTTCACAAATGCATGAATTCGCACAGAAAAAAGATCATGGACAAGAGTCAGATTTCACTGCTGGTACTGACTTATCTCAGAGTGACCACTCTATTTCTGACCTCTCTGTTCTGGTCTTAAAAGGTAACCTATGCAATATCTTCAAAGGCGAGCCTGGGAACAAAAATTCATAGCCCTGCTGGCTACAATGGACTTAATTTAGACATGGGTTTCACAAGTCATTACAAAAATGTGCAAGTCTAAGTTAATCTCGGTTGCAGGAATCCCCAAGTGGATACTTAACACCTCACAGCTCTACTCATCACTCCACCCACTACAAATGTATTTACCTCCTCTCCTAGTCCTGTTTTCACTTCCCCCTCCCCTCTGCCTGCCAAGTCACTATATAACAGCTACCTTGCTTTGCATTGCTCCATCTGCAGATTCAACTCTTAACCTGCCTGACGAAGGACCTTGGGAGGTTTGAAAGCTTGCCAGGGGCGGCTGGTGGGTTTTGATATTGGAGGGGCACTGGGGCAGTAAGGCCGGTGAGACTAGAGATGGAGCTTAGTCTGGGATGGAGCTTAGTCTAAGGGCAGAGCCAGGGGGACGGTAGGTGGAGCCAGGGGATGGTAGGTGGAGCCAGGGGGATGGTGGCATGGCATAACCCAGCAGCAAGGAGCTCCCAGGGTTAACATTGGATGGAAGAAAACACAGTCTACATGCACATCAAGCTTAAAATAAATAATGTATAAACCCAAAACACAGGGACTCATCCTTGTAAAGCACCCCAGTCACAGCCTGAGTCCAATTTTACCACGCACATCCCACTTCCAGCATTTTGAACACAACTGAAATCGCATGACTTGCAGTGACATCTCAGGATTTCCAAACCTCAATTTTACCACACACATCCCATTTCCAGCATTTTGAACACA
>QEPC01000136.1:5589477-5663823 GCA_003113815.1 Sphenodon punctatus | reverse complement strand
TTGCCGTCCTCACAGCCTCAACATAGGACCGCAAATGGGCCCTATGGAGAAGACGGTCGGAGTCAGATCGAGTCCGACGCCAGTGTCGCTCTAGCCTCCTGCCTACACGCTTCATACACCGCAGCCCCTCAGTAAACCAAGGGGTCCTGTGGTGACGAGACTGAGGCAGAGGGCGTCTCGGAGCCACTCTGTCAATGACTTCCTCCAGCAAACTGTTCCAATGCTGGACTAGCTCATCCACAGAGTGACCGTCCAGGTCCAAGGTTAACTCCCTCAGGATCTCTTGGAACCGCTGGGGTTCCATCAGCCTCCGAGGGCAGACCATCCTAACTGGTCCTTTCCCCTTCGGGAGGGGGTGCGCTAAAAGACTGGCCTCCTTACAGAAGAATTGCATCCTTACAGCCACTACAGGATAAGTCTTTGTATCCCCATGTACACATGCAATAGCTGTAGTACTAACAGGGTGTTCCTGATTTAACAAAGATTCTTTTACCAAAGTCTGGTGGCTTCCAGAGTCAATCAAAGCCCCTATTCTTTTTCTTCTGAGGGTCACTGACTGCATCCAAGAAGTGCCAGCACCCATGGACATATTACTTAATTTTCTTCGGGACAAGGCTAGATTCTGGGAACAGGACACGGGATACAAAGGAAGGGGAACAGAGGGAGAGACAAAGAGTGTAACGTTCATGAGGATGCGAGGTCCTAGGTGCACGTGCTTGGCTTGGTTACATCAAGAATGATGGCTGGTTGCTCCATGTGGTGAGGATATGAGTACACAGGCCTCAGGTAACAGATTGTACTGGATGGAGGGTATCAGCAGGAGTTAGGTGAGGGGAGTGAGAAGTCGGGGAGGGCACAGCAAAAGAGGTGAGTCTTGACGAGAGATTTGAAGGTATGAAGGGAGGGGGCAAGTTCCCGGTATGGGAGGCAGCTAGGGAGAAGAGACGAAGGCAGTTAGGGGAGGTGTGGGAAGGTGAGAGAGGGAACAGAGGAGGAGCGGAGTTCATGGACTGGAGTATGGAGGGAAATCAGCACAGAGAGATGGGGGGGGGAGCAAGGTTGTGAAGAGCTTTATAGGTGAAGACGAGGAGCTTGTGCAGGATTCGTTCAGGAAGGGGGAGCCCGTGAAGAGAGGAGAGGAGGGGCTGCACGTGGTCGAAGCGACGGGCGAGGTGAATGACCCTGGCAGCAGAATTCTGGATGAAGGGGAGAAAGGGGAGAGCAGGGGAGGTCAGTGAGAAGGAGGTTACAGTAAACAAGGTGAGAGATGACCAGGGCATGAAGAAGGGTTTTGGCAGAGGAGACAGAGAGAAAAGGGCAAATCTTAGTATGTTATGGAGGGAGAAGTGAGTGACAGGATTTGGCAACACAGTCGATGTAGGGTTTAAAAGAAAGGGGTGAGTCAAAGATGAAGCCTAAGCTACGGGCTTGGGGGATGGGAAGGATGGTGACCCCATCGATGAGCATCGACAGGGAAGAGGGAGAGGAAGGATGAGGGGGGAAGATAAGGAGTTCAGTTTTAGCCATGTTGAGTTTGGGTTGACATTGAGACATCCAGGTAGAGATGTCAGAGAGGCAGCTGGTGAGGCGAGCTTCAGTAGATGGGGAGACAGAGGGAGGGAGTAGAGAGAGAGTCGAGTGTCATCAGCGTAGAGGTGATATTGGAAGCCATGGGAGGCAATGAGTTTGCCTAGGGACAGGGTATAGATAGAGAAGAAGAGAGGGCCAAGGACAGAGCCCTGGGGAACACCAACAAAGAGTAGTACTGCTGCAGGAGGGCTTCCTTCACTTTCAAGTAATCTTGGACCTCTCTACTATCCATGGCACTCTAGGCCTGCTTGGCCTTCCGAGTAAGGTATGGGACCAGGTAGAGAACCCCCTGGTCTTATGGCCACTTACAGATCTGGGCTACCCGTTTTGAAGTTAGAGAGGTACCGTTCCAGATCATCTCGGGGGGTTAATAGTTTCCCCTCTGGGCTTCTCCATATGGGCTGTTCCTAGGACTCAATCTCTCTCAGGGCTCTCACCATCTTTGCCTTGTCTCAACATTGTTGATCTTCCCATCTACATTGGTCGTCTTGAAGTTGTTGGAAGTCATCAGCTCATCTCGGTTTAGCTTGTAGTTGGAGTACTGCAAGTCATCGTAGCAATGCTTCAGTATCTTGCAGTGGCCCATCCTCTGAGGGTGAGTTGGGTTGGGTTGAGTCTCCTCCGCTTCCCCCAGTTCCAGTCTTGACTCTTCTTTCTCTTCATTGGGATGAGCTGACTCCTTTGGTCTGGCATCCCCAAATGCACCAGCATGCTTTTGGTCAGTCATGCTTTTTAGGAGTTACAAGAATGTAAGAAGAGCCATGCTGGGTCAGAACAATGGTGCATCAAGCCCAACACCTGTCTCTGACAATAGCCAATCTCGGTTGCTTGGAAGAAGCACCCAACAGATCACAATGGGGTGATCCATTCCCTGTTGTTCACTCCCAGGTCCTGACAATAAGAGGTTACATTCCCCAAGCCTACCTGGCTAAGAGCTGCTAATGGACCTATCCTCCAGAAACGTATCCAATCCTTTCTTAAACCCACTGGTTATACTACTGGCCTTGACCACATCTTTTGGCAATGAATTCCACAACTTAATCATGTGTTGAGTGAAAAAATATTTTCGCTTATTTGTTTTAAATCTGTTACCTATTTTATGGAGTGTCGCCTTGTTCTAGTACTATCTGAGAGGGTAAATAACCATTTCCTATTAACTTGTTCCAAACCACTCATGATTTTATAAACTTCTATCATATCCCCTCTCATTTGTCTCTTCTGCAGGCTGAAGAGCCCCAACCTATTCAGCCTCTCTTTATGGTTCCATACCCCTTATCATTTGTGTTGCCCTTCTCTGTACCTTTTCTATTTCTACTATATCTTTTTTGAGATAGAGTGACCAGAACTGCACACAATATTCAATGTGCGGTCGCAGGATAGATTTATATAGTGGCATTCTGATATTATTCTCTATCCCCTTATGAATAACTCCTAACATTCTGTTTGCTTTTTTGACAGCCACTGCACACTGAGCTGAGGATTTCAATGTATTGTCCACAATGACTCCAAGGTCCTTTTCTTGAGTGATAACTCCTAATTTAGAACCCAGTATTATTTTTCCCTATGTGCATCACTTTGCACTTGTTCACATTAAATTTCATCTGCCATTTGGATGCCCAGTCCCGCACGATCCTTTTGCAGTTCTTCACAGTCCATGTGTGTTAACTACCTTGAATTACGTGGTGACATTTGCAAATTTGATCACTTAACTCTTTACTCCCCTTTCCAGATCATTAATGAATACATTAAACACCAGTCCGAGTACAAATCCTGGGCACTCCACTGTTTACTTCTCTCTATTGTAAAAACTGATAATTTAGTCCTACTTTTTGCTTCCTATCCTTTAAACAGTTACCAATTCGCAAGAGGACACTGCCTCCTACCCCATGACTTTTTCATTTCCTCAAGAGTCTCTCATGAGGGCCCTTATCAAATGCTTTCTGAAAATCCAGATACACTATATCGACCAACTCACCCATATCCACATGCTTATTCACACCCTAAAAAAATTCCAATAGATTACTGTGGCACAACTTCCCTGTGCTAAATCCATGTTCATTCTTCCCCATTAAGCCATGTTTAATTCTCTGTAATTCTGTTCTTAATAATCTTGTCCACCATTTTTCCCAGCACAGATGTCAGGCTCACCGGTCTGTAATTTCCAGGATTGCCTCAAGAGCCCTTTTAAAATATCAGTGTTACATTCACTACCCTCCAATCTTAGGGTACAGTGGCACCGGGGCAGCTGGTGGGTGTTGAGGTTGGAGGGGCAGTAAGGCCGGCGGGCAATGGTGGGCCGAGCCAGGGCAACAGTGGGCGGCATAACCCAGCAGCAAGGAGTTCCAAGGGTTAATGTTGGATGTACATTACATTACTTAATCAATCAAGCAATTCCAGTTAGGTTAGGCAGGTTATAATCACCTCCTCTGCCAGGTTTAAAAGCAGGCAGACAACCTTAAACCTCACTTATAAGCAGTTTTAGCAAAGACACACACACACACGCAGCAGAGGTTAAGAACGCTGCTTCAGAAAGAAGGGGCTTGCTGCATGTATGTTGGAGGGACCCCAATCCCTGCTTCAGAAGTCCCTCTGGGAGAGGGGAGGGAATTTGTGTATGAATTTGAATGTGTATTCCTGCCCTTTGCTGAACTGTGCACATCCTACTGCACATGCAACTCTGTTGTAGTATGGGTTTGCTTGTCTTATGCCACACCACACACTTGACTCCGCTCCCATTTCTATCAAAACCTGTCACTGCTTAACACAGAAAACACTCCATGAGCAGTTGCTGGTGACAGATCACATGTGCGCCCTATTGCCAAAGCCTCTCTAAAGTCCATTTCTAAGGAGCCGAGTCTTCCTGCTCCCCTTATCAATGCACAACCAGCGGAAGCACAGGAACCACCATAAAACAACAGAGTTGCGTGTGCAGTAGGATGTGCACAGTGCATCTCTATAAATATGAACCTAAGCATGCACTGACCATGGCTGGCCAAATACAAATAAATTGTAGCCTGCACAGTGCACACCAATGTTTACCACATAGGATCACACATTCAAATTCATACACAAATTCCCTCCCCTCTCCCAGACACGCCCATCTAAAGTCATAATAATCAAGTTGGATGTAGGGAGCACCATGCCAGCTCATGGAGGTGGATGCAGTGGAGCCCGTTTGCAGTGATTCTTCCATTCTAAGGGCTAAAATTATGAGTACAGCATCTCTATATCTTTATGCAGAGATTTTGGGCCACTGGTTCTGGATAGGTTTGGCCTACTAGCCCTTTCCCTGGCCCAACATCAAGGTTACTCCTCAGTGGCTTACTTAAGAACTGATGCAGAACAGCTGTTTGTAGTACACATGTCTATGCAGAGGTTTAATGAAGGGGGTTTGGGGACCATCCTCTACACATGAGAACACTGACCTTTCAATATAAAGTTGTACCTTTTCCACTTTTTTTTTTTTTTTTTTTTAAGAGAGCGATTTTAGAGGTAGATTTTTTTTAAAAAAAGTCAGGAAATTCAAAGTTACAATTCTCAAAGTAATTATAACAATTATAAAATATGCATATTTTAAGCATAAAGGCTATCACAATAGGCAACACTAAGTTGAGGGTGTTTGAAGGGTGCAAAGGGAATGTTTATCCTCACTTCAAGTGTACAAGAAAAGCCTCAACTCCTCATGGAGATTATTTTTTTTCCATTTAACTTCATTAGATACCAAGGTCAACCCCCAACATTCAAAACAGGAATCAAAACTGCGCTGTGTACCAAGTAAGCAGTCCTAGTGGTAGCTTGTAGACCTCCTCACAGAAACACTACTAATGGCAACAAAAAAATCTTTCTGTTAGCTTACGAGCTCTGGTAACTGTCAAGAGAGGGGAGAATGTGCCGATCAGAGAAATCTGGGAAGACATCAGTATGTCAGAACAAGTGAAAAGACTTGACACAGAGGGCATATTTTTGTTGAGCAATTTGCATTAGCACTTCTGGACAAATTCTACATTTCCCATTCAATTCACAAACCAACAGCAGCAGTGCTAATTGGTGCAGTTGCCACTCAACTATGGCAACGTCTTTGAACTATTGCTAACGTGAATGAATAATACAGAAATTTGAGATATGCAGTAATTATTTTATAGGGGTTTATTTCCCCAACCCTCCCACCCATATAATTTCATTATCTTCACACCTTAAAGAGACTGTTCAGTGGGAAAAGCAGACCTCATAAGAAGTTCAACTGACACTATTAGGTGAATAACGGAATGCAAAGAATGACAACCTTTTCATTAATACGGAATAACAGCTGGCTCCACAATCATAGTGAAGGAGATTGTGCCCTGTAGTGCCAATATGATCCCAAACACTGCTCTTCTAAAACAACGAGACACCAATAATTGATCCTAAGGAATCCCAGCCACCAAGGCAATGTTAATCTTTGCATATATCTAAAATGTTGACAGAAATGACAGAATCTCACTGCCTCCCTCTTAGATGACATTGGAAGCCCTTTAAGGTAACACAGGAAAGAACTCATCCATCAATATTTACCCTTCATAAAATCAAGTCTCTAGAGAAAGTAAGAGCCCTTCCATTTAGCAGGATTTCTATTACCTACTTAAAACAGTCACAGCAATGGCTGCTGATGTTCCTCCGGAGGCAAGTCTGACTGATCTCTAGGAAATGGCCATTATCTTTTCTTTCCACAGAAGTTGCACTTCTATATTTAGGGGAACTTTCCCTTAGGCCTTGGAAGTGTGGAATCTGGTTGAACGAATCCGATAGCTAATTGTATAAGATGGGACCACCTATGCAGTCCCACAATTCACCTCTCACTGATCGAAGTAGTGTGTATTATTTCATGAGTGCTACAGGAAAGGGAAGAACAACATACAAATAAAGATTCCCTTCCCAGGTAATCTTGATTTGTGTTGCTTACATATCAGAAGAGAAGACTCAAACTGAAAACTAGGGATAGGACTAGATTAGAACTGGAAATCTGAACTTTCCTGAATTGTGGGAGCGATCACATCCAGTTATGAACTAAAACATCCTGTGTGCACATCCACTGGGATCATATTATACTGGAATTGACTTTTAGTGTGACTTTGATCTCTCCTTCTGTTCTCAGCCCTCTCTGTGACCCGAGGACACCACACACTTCCCTTCAGTGTTCATGGGCTTTGCAGTAAGTGCTCAGCCCCATTTCTAATGGGGCCACTGATGCTATCACATTCTTTTGAATGAAATGAGGTAGAGGCAGTTCCAAACTACCCTTCTGCTGAACTAATTAGATGGATCACTATCATGAGCATAGAGTTCCTTCCCAAAGCCCCTAGCTTGGGTCTGGATGGCTAAGGGCTCTTTTAGACGAGCGGCGCTCCGTTTCGCGTCGGCGGCGCGCAATACCTCACAATCAAGGTATTTAATTCGCGCACTTAAAAAATGCGCCACGGCTGTAATATGCGCATATTAAGCCACTTCCGTCTCGTCTAATTAGACCAGGCGGAGGTTTCAAAATATGCCGCTGTCGACGCGAAACGGAGCGCCACTCGTCTAAAAGCGGCCATTGTCTTACCCTTAAATTCCTTGAGATGGAGACCAAGTAATTCAAATGATATCTTTTATTGGACCAACTTCTGTTGGTGAGAATGTGCAAGCGTCCACACAGGACCGTTTCTTAGGCATGCAGCATAGCCAGTGAGAAATATATAAACTGAGAAAATGTAGTACAGGTATATAGGAGGAGGCATGGAATGACATGGGGGGCGGGGAGGGGAGTGGATAAGACTTAACCACCAACAGAATTTGGTCCAATAAAAGATATAATTTGAACTACTTTGTCTTACATTTCAGACCAACACAGCACCCACACTCCCCCTTAAATTCCACCACAGTTATTATTAGACTTATGGACAAGCTCATGTAACACTATGCAATTAGTGCATCTAGGATTTCCTTGCTCCTTATGTCATGTTGTAATCATGACTGAAAACTAGTGAAATCTCAACAGTAATATAATTTACTTTAAACTCCAGTATTCTGTGTCCCTTGGTGTAATGCTTTCCTTGTTTGGCACTTGGTGGTATCTGCATATCCAACACCCCTCTTGCTTTACCTAGACTCCTCAAAGTTACCTGGAAGTGAAACATCAGAGCCATCTTATCTGACAAAAATAATTTGCTCCTCTTTCAAAACTCTCCTAGTTGCTTCTTTTATAAATAAGTCTAAAAGGCTCTGTGAAGCCCAAGGGCAGCTTGTCTTTTTTTTCTACCAGTTTTGCAGCTTGCCAACTGCTCATTGGAAGATATGAACCTGGGCAAAATTGAAAGAGACACCCATGTGTTGAAAACGAGTTTAGTCTCAGAACTATTCATACCTACTGATTTACAGGCCTAGAGCTGTGTCAGCTAGCAAACCCCAGTCAGGTAAATTCCCTCCTCTCTGTCTGCAAACTACCCTCCTTCAGCTATGCAGTAACTAAGTACATTTCTCAGAAAAGAAACAAGCAAGCAAGTGTAAGTATAGGTTTATTTGTTTGCATAAGACACCTATGTAACATGTTTCCTTCCTAAGCAAGGATGCCAACTCATAAATCACATAGAATTTAGAGAACGTGTAGAACATCTATGCTGATGCCAGTCTTGGAGGGGTGGCGCGTGAGTTCATGGCCGCCATGGGCCTGTCTCAGATAGTTGTTGGCCCTACACACGTTGAAGGACAAACCCTGGACATGATATTTTGCACTAGTCTTGAGGCGGGGGATCTGTTAGTGGGGGAAGTGTCTGCAATGCTCTTGTCATGGACGGATCATTATCTCCTCCAGGCCGTTATCCTGGCGCACGTTGGTCCCTGGGAGGGTGCAGAGCCAGTTGGGTTGGTTTGCCCTCAGAGACTTATGGAACCAGAGAGGTTCCGGAATGCTCTGGGGGATATTCCCTCTGATTTTGATGGCCGTTCACTCTATGACTTTGTGACCTTTAGAAATTCTGTGTTGATGGAGGCCCTTGAGTGTATGGCTCCCAGGTGTCTGCTCCTGAATCGCCAACAATGCAGGTCCCCGTGGTATATGGAGGAGCTACAGTGGATGAAGCAAGAAGGGCGGTGGTTAGAGTGACAGTGGCGTCCTCATACTGAAGTTGACTGATTGCGACATAAATTCTGGTTACGAACCTATGCCACGGCGGTGCAGGCAGCAAAGAAGGCTTTCTTTGCTGTCCTCATTGCATCCGCTAAGTCTCGTCTAGCTGAGCTTTTCTGAGTGGTGAGGGGGCTGGTCAGTTCGGCCTCCCTCCGCCTGGATCCAGAGTTATCTAATGCTCGCTGTGACTTTTTTGTGGATAAAATCGCTCAAATCCACCACGGTTTCAACGCTGCACTTTTAACAGCAGGTGAACCAGAGGCAGTTGAATCCCTGTCTTGTCCTGTTTTATGGGATCAATTTCAATGCAAGTTGCCCTCTGATGCGGGGGATGCTCTTGGGGCTCTTCAAGCCACTTATTGTGAACTAGATCCATGCCTGTCCTGACTGGTCATGGCCAGTCGGGATACGTTAGGGCCATTGCTGCTCGGGATAGTCAATGCCTCCCTTAGGGAGGGCAGAGTGCTGGACTGCCTCAAGGAGGTGGTGGTGCGGCCTCTGCTCAAAAAACCATCATTGGATGTTGACGTCCTGGCCAGCTATCAGCCGGTCTCTAACCTTCCCTTCTTAGGGAAGGTTATTGAGCGGGTGGTGGCTCATCAACTTCAGGAGCATTTGGACTGAATCAGTTTCCTGGATCCCCCAGAGTCTGGATTCTGTCCAGGTTATGGCACTGAGACTGTGCTTGTGGCCTTGATTGATGACCTCTCCCAAGAGTTGGACCAGAACTCTGTTGATCCTATTAGACCTCTCGGCTGCATTTGATACTGTTGATCATTAATTGTTGGTGACTCGGTTGCAGGACTCGGTTGCAGTGGGCGGGACTGTTCTTGAATGGTGCTGCCCCTTCCTGGCTGGGAGAACTCAGCATGTGGTGCTGAGTGATTGTTCATCTTTTCCCCAGGGCCTCACGTGTGGAGTCCCACAAGGGTTCATCTTGTCCCCTCTCCTGTTCAATGTGTGTATGCAGCCTTTGGGGGAGGTCGTCAGAGGGTTTGGTGTAAATTGTTATTAATATGCTGATAACACCCAATTGTATATCTCTTTTTCATCACACCAAGGCCCGGCAGTCTCGATGCTTACCCAATGTTTGTCAGCTGCGGGGGACTGGATTAGGGTGAGCCGCCTGAAGTTGAATCCCGACAAGATGGAGGTGATGGTTGTGGGAAAAGCCGGGGGAGTGATGGCCCCCATCATTGATGGGGTCTGTCCTCCCCTGGTATCGCAGGTCTGTAGTCTGGGGGTGTTCCTATACTTGGATGCCCGCGTGGCTGCTGTGGCAAAGGATGCATTTTGCCTATTACATCTAACGGTTTAGGTTGTATAAACGGTTTTGATACAGTGGACCATGGGCTGCTGGTGAGATGGTTGCGTGACCTGGGGGGTCTGGATGGGACTGTCCTTGGATGGTTCCAGTTATTTCTCTTGGGAAGGACCCAGCGGGTTGTCCTGGGGGCAGAGACTTCTAGCCCCCGGGCTTTGGACTGTGGCGTTCCGCAAGGTTCAATCTTGTCTCCATTATTATTTAATGTGTATATGCAGTCCCTGGGGGAGATCGTGAGAGGGTTTGGTGTGTGTTGCCACCAATATGCTGATGACACCCAGCTTTACCTCTCCTTTTCTAACGACCCAGGTCCTGCCGTCTCTGTGCTGTCCCAGTGTCTGGAGGCCGTTGCGAAGTGGTTATGGCAGAGCAGACTGAGGCTCAATCCTGATAAGATGGAGGTGATGGTGGTGGGTAGAGCAGGGGAGGTGTTGGCCCCTCTTGTGGAGCGGGTGCACCCCACTGTGGCCCAGCAGGTGTGGAGTCTGGGGATGTTATTGGATTCGGGTCTCCGCCTGGATCAGCAGGTGGAGGTGGTGGCAAAGGCGGCTTTCCGCCAGCTGTATCTGGTGTGGAGGCTGCGCCCATACATCTCCAGATCTGACCTGGCCACTTTGATCCATGCCTTCATCACCTCGAGGCTGGACAACTGTAACGTGCTTTACGTGGGGCTTCCCCTGATTCTGGCCCTGAGGTTGCAGCTGGCGCAGAATGTGGCGGCCTGTCTCTTAACAGGGACGGGTCGACATGAGTATGACACCTGTGCTCCGTTCGCTGCACTGGCTGCCTATAATGTACCAAGCCAGAATCAAGGTGTCGACGTTGATCTATAAAGCCCTGTACGATCTTGGCCCTGGATATCTCAGGGACCACCTCGCCCTCCGCAATTCGGGGTGACCCCTTCGGTCCACCGGGAGCGCTCTCTTGGAGGTCCCCCACGTAAGGCAGGGGGCCACAATGAAGAGGACGTTCTCAGTGGCAGGGCCACAGTTGTAGAACTCCCTCCCGGAGGAAGCCCACCTGGCCCCAAGTCTGCTGGCCTTTCGGCAGACCTGTAAGACGTAGCTGTTTTCCCAGGCCTTCGGGGGTGTGGGGGGGAGGGAGGGGTGGGAACTAGGGTGTGTGTGTGTTAAATGTTTAACTTGTTTAATTATTGTAATTTTAAAAGGTGATTTTAAAGTGTTTTAGTGTATGTTGGAAGCCGCCCCGAGATGTCATGGGCATGAGGGGGCGGCATATAAATATAACTAACTAAATAAAATAAATATATGTCTCAGACTCAGACCTTGCCATGATCATCCATGCTTTTATTACCTTAAGATTGGACTACTATAATCCGCTCAACATGAGGCTACCCCTGATGGTCTGGAGACTGCAGCTGGTGCAGAATGCAGCAGCTCATCCCCTTAGGGGGACGAGTCATCACAAGGACATTACTCCGGTGCTCCGTTCTCTGCACTGCCTGCCGATAGTCTTCTGGGCCCAATTCAAGGTGTTGGTTTTGACCTTTAAAGCCCTGAATGGCCTGGGCCCCACTTATCTGCAGGACCGCCTCACCCTCTAGATCGACCTCTGTGGTCAGCCGGGGGCACCCCCTTGAGGTCCCCCGGGTCTCTCGGGTGTCGACCATGAGGAAGATGTTCTTAGTGGCCACTCCACGGCTGTGGAACTCCCTCCCATTGGAGGTCCACCTGTCCGTAGACCTCCCCTGGCTGTTCCGCAGGGCCTTTGCTGAGGGAGATGGGTGGGTTGGATTAGGGTGGGGTTTTTTGCTGTTGGGTTATTTTAATGTTGATACTAATGGTTATTGTTTTGATATTTTATGATATTGTTTTTTATAATGTCATGAGCTGCCCTGAGATGCTTATGCAAGAGGGGGCGGCATAAAAATACAATAAATAAATAAATAACATGCTTTGTTTCTCTGATATCCATTGAGCAGATATTGTTAGTCCACTTTATATACTGCCATTCCATTAACATGGAGAGTTTTAGGTGTAGCCTCTCACTTGCTTACATGACATTTCTTTGGTTAACAAATACGTATATCAAATGTCTATACATTCAGCTGTTTGTAATCATAGTTCTATTACCTGTAGCATTTTGTGTTGCACATTTGTGATTGTGCAGGTAGTACAGTCACGCCTAAGTGAAGCATGAGACTTTTAAGTTCAAAGCTACACTGGTATCTTTGTTCTCTAAAGAATGTAGATCAGGAGATATATAAATGTAATATATAAATGTGACTAGTTTACAATTACTAAACACTATCTCAGTGGAAAATGAGCCAAATATGTAATCTGAAAAGGGCTATAACTAGGATGGAATGGAGAGTGGGCCCATCAGGCTGGGAATGTGCATTCTGGAACCCTCGATGTTGGGGGCTTCAGAAACTGGATTAAGGTGAGGGGGTTTCCACGTAACACATGCGAGAGTTGTTCACATGTGAGCAGGTGCAAGTAAATGCCCTCAGACAAAACCTTGCACTTCTAGATACATACATACACCAAAATACCTGCTAATATACTCCAGTTTTAACTTAGCAAAAGTAAGGCACCACAATGTAACTCATATTGCCCTGCTTTACGTATTTCTTACACTTCTCACCCAAATCACTCACTATATGTTTCACACCCCATATTGGCAGAAAGCTGCCAAGTGGTTGGGAAATTGCCAAGGAGCACAGGAGTCAGCAAAAGTGAAGATTTTCACAAGTAGCAATAATTGTTGTTGTAACTGACTTCCATTCACTTTTAGTCAATTAGTTATCTTTAGATCAGAGGCTCCCAAACCAAGAGATTGTGAAGGTCACGGAAAGGAGTCTTCAGCTGCTCTGTGGAACCAGCTGTGGCTCCAGTAAAGCGAGCTTCAGTCTCCAGACAGCAAACACACATGATAGTCAGCTCTTTGCCTCTCTAGAGATGGCTGCAGTACCAGCAAGGACTGAAGCTGCTTGCCTTGTGCGTTCTGGAATAGCCTGTAATGAGCAAAACATTGGAAGGGTTGGCAGTGGTCCATTGATGCAAACAGTTGGGACTCACTGCTTTAAACAGTGGGTTGAATTTCAACACACCAATATTTGAGGAATTCAGACAGCCATAAAGCAAACACTCCCCTTCCCTAGGATGGTTCCACTTTTCACAGAAAATAAAGAATGAGGAGAATGAACGAACTGCAGCTCCTCCGCTAGCATGACTAACAGTAAAGAACAAAGTCGTAGGATGAGTCCAAGGGTGCTTGCACATGTTACCTGGGAAAGGGAGGAAGTTCCATGAGGGCAATCACAACTCTATTGTCACAGGAATTAGTGCACGTAGGGATGTGCTATTCCACTTTTCTCCCATGAAAACAACTCATGCATTTCCGGGTCCCCAGATGTAGCTTTTACAATCACGAGTGTTTTCACTTGTTTTCATGGGAGAAAAGGGGACTAGCGCATTCCATTTCCTACATGCACTAATTCCCGGGATAATAGAGCTATGGCTGCCCTCACAGATGTTCCTCCCCCTACTGCAAGTGGCCCTTTTCTCCATTCCTGATGCAGGCTCAGGCTCACACATACTGGACAGAGTGCAGAGCAAAGCCACACAACTAGAAATTAGGTGGGAGGAAGAGACCAAGAGCAGTTCCTAGGCCCGGTGTCACAGAGCCTCCTACTCTTGTACAAGTGACCAACCCCTTCCCTTCACAGCAGCCAGCCTGGTAACTGGGGGAGGAGGCTGGCCAGAAGCCCATTTACCCACACAGACACACGCAGCCACTTGGCCACCTGTGCCCTCGCCTCAGCTTCTGGGGGTGGGAATGAGTAAGCACCTGCCAGTTCCTAGTGCTGCAACAGCTCCCCCACCCATTTGGTTGCTAGAGGTGGAGGAAGGTGCTCCTCCCAGCCAGTCCCTCAGCCTTGCTAGGACATCTTGGGGTGGGGGATATGGGGGTTAGCTGGCTAGACTCCTGTTTGCCCATGCAGGCACAGGAAGCAGTGCTGCCAGTTGCTCCATTGCTGGGGGCAGATATGGGAGAGAGGTGACTGAGCTTCCTGTCCCTCCCCCATTGCTCCTCTGGTGCCAACTTAGCTTCACTCTTGGGAAGGCTTTGCCTTCCAAAGGTTTCAGCTTATTTGGTAGCTGAAGTGCAGCAAGTATAAATTATTAGAGAAACTCACAGTCTAGGAGTTTGGTTTTCTGGTCTTTCCTTTAATCAAGACTCAAACATAATATCAGGTGTAAAAGCTCAAGGGTAATCAGAAATTGCTTTAGTTGCCAAGGTAAACTAAGTTGTCTAATTAAACTGACAAAAAAATGTCTGTTCCGCACTGGAAAAAACTCATGTTGATGCTGCCCTTGTTTATTTGGTCGGGTGCTGGATGGAGAGAGTATATTTAGCTTCAGTGTGCTTGCAGGACTGCATCTTGCAGCTCAACAGGAAATCTCTGGAGTCAAAGCTAAAGATATCACTACGTGCTCGGAAATTTACAACCAGCTGTAAAAGTGGAGCTCTGGTGGTCAGAGTGCTGGAACAGGCTCCTTTTTAAATGAGGGAGGAGGTTGGATTAAACACTCCAGTGTACCAAGTTCATGGCAGGCAGAGTGCACCTGACAAGATAAAAATAGCAAGAGTGGAGGCTCTTCTGTTGCTAAAAAACAACAACATCAAATTGATACAGCCTCCTCCTCAAACAGTACTCATAGGAGTTGGTGAATTTCAAGGAATGGTGGTGAGGCATACGTCTTTGCCCTGTCCCCTGTAGAGGAAAAGTGGGGAGGCATGTGTCTGAAATGTTGCTGAAAGGAGACAGAGACCATCCTCTTCTGAAGCTTCAAGAAAATCGGTGAAAGTAACATTAATCAACAGATCCCAAAATTAATCCCAAGCCACAGAAGCTGCAGCTAGCTCCCATTCTTTTGCAAAAGAATGCAGCTAGCTCCCATTCTTTTGTCACTCTTCTGCATTTCTTCTCATTCAGCCATTAGCCTACTCTTCTCAGTTTTTTAATTTCATTTCTGCCTGACACTTTTAAGGCTTCTCAGTGCACCCAGCTAAAGCAAATTATACCAGGAAAGGAATGGCTGTAGGTTACCCAGATTAGGCATCCTGAGACTAAAAGCATGTGGTTATTTCCAAATGGGGCTAAAATATAGTTATTAACCATTAAAAACTAAAATAGCTATGAAACAATTTAAAATGTAGGCAGGTTGGGCTGGATGTGGCTCTCAGTAGCCAATGCCATCCATGGAGGCAGCATTTACAGCAGTGAAACTGAGGACTTGCCTAGCTGAGGACAATGTGAACTGGTGTAATTGCAGCAGTGTATTTATGGTGGTGCACCCATACTGCCCCCATGCAGCATGAAGCTTGTACTAGTAGTATGCTTTCTTGGCTGGTCCTATTTTACACCGCTACATAAGAACATAAAAAGTGCCATAATGGATCAAACCAGTGGCCCATCGACTCCAGCATCCTGTCTCTGACAGTGGCCAATCTCAAACGCTTGGGAAAAGTACCCAACAGGTCACAAGGGGACGATCCATTCCCTGTTGATCACTCCCCGCTTCTGACAGTAAGAGGTTATGACCCCCATACCTACTTTGCTAATAGCCAGTAATGTACCTACCCTCCAAGTACTTATCCAATCCTTTAAAAAACCCAGCTATACTACTGGCCTTGACCAGATCTTTTAGCAACAAATTCCACAAGATAATTGTGTGTTGAGTGAAAAAATATTTTTATTTGTTTCAAATCTGCTGCCAGTTAGTTTCATGGAGTCTCCTCTAGTTCTAGTACTATTTGAGAGGGTAGATCATGATTTTATAAACTTCTATCATATCCCCTCTCAATCTGTTCTTCAAGATGAAGATGCCTCTCTCTGTATGGAAGCCATTCCATAGCCTTTATCATTTTTGTTGCCCTTCTCTGTACCTTTTCTAGTTCTACTATATCTTTTTTGTGATGGGGTGACCAGAACTGCACACAGTATTCAAAGTGCGGTCGAACCAAGTCATGATGATGTTTTCAGTTTTATTCTCTATCCCTTTCTGAATAATTCCCAACATTCTGTTTGCTTTTTAAACTGCTGCCACATAATGAGTTGAGGATTTCAATTTCAAATGGGAAATCTTGTCAAAATCCTGGTTCCCTGATACCGTCTTGGTCAAACTGAAAACCTCTTGGTACTTGGTAATGTCTTGATGCACATTTTGTTTCTCGATTTACTGACTTTCTGCTTACCAGGATCCCATTTACTACTTTGTCATTTACTGCTTGGCCATCCATTTCAAATCCTGAGAAGTAATCCTGACACAATACAGCATTTCTTACGCTCCATTTTCCTTTTACTTCTTTGTCACTCATTGGCTGGTAAGCAGATTCCTTACTAATCTGCAATCCAGCTGCAGATTGGTCAAAGCAAAGGGAACAACGTAGAACAACATTCTGATTGGAGGCACTGGAGTGGAGGTTAAGGGGCACCCTGGCGGGGGAAGGTGGCTATTTGCACAGTGACTGGGTCAGAAATCCGGAAACAACAAACCCGGAAGTAAAGCAGTACCCTCAGCAATGTGATAAGCCGTAAATAAATGGTACCTTCATGGCTAGAGATGGCTAGTGTGTCTGTGCTGGGAGATGCAGCAGTATGGCTTTGCTGGTACATAAAAAACATACAAACAGAACTTCACAACCCAGAATAGCCAGGGTCGGAGAGTAAAATACATATTTGTGTCTTTCATGGTTGAATTCTGTGAGGTCCCAAGTGCCTCATCTGGGGTTCTGAGCTTCTTCAACAGCTAGTGATGCCAATGGAATTTGAGGAGAGCCTATTAAATGCAGAATTGGACCATGATACCTTAAGTGAATTAAGAGACATTCTCCATGGCTGTTTCTCACAGGAAAGAAGAGAAAGCAGTATGTGGGGAACAACTTTTGGTTTATTCTTGATAGTCTTCTGTCACCAGATCATCATTTTTTAAACAGAGTAATGGCCAGCTAACTCACTTTTGAATCCCACCTTTGTTTTGTGAGCACTTGGCAACCTTGAAGGTTACAGAATGTCTCTCTATTTTGGTTCATTATGTGACATGGGTTTGGGGGTCTTGGTCGTTCTTTTTTCTTGTTTGTTTTAGAAAAAGAGCAAACTAAAGAATTAATTCTGGTCTCTTCAGAGACATTACAGGTTTTCCAGATGATGGCAGTTTAACGGGCGAGAGAGTCCCCAGGCCTTGCTTATCAATGACATCAAAGCTGCAAATTTTTCACACAAATAAGACTAACTTGCTCCTCACAAGCTGAAAATGACTGGTGCCTCTCAGCTTTAAAGAGCCAGCTGAGTGTTCTCACAAATAGAAACTAATTTCCTTGCTACGGACAGTTCATTAACTCAAGGAGAGGGAGTGAACGGGCACACTCAGCTTTCTCGCATGTGCAGGAATCTTTTTTATGCTATGTGAATGACAGTTTTCTAATGGCTGGAGCAGGAACTGACAGGATTCATGCTCTGTTCCTTGCTGCTACTGACTCACTAGCTCATTTTGGGCAAATCTCTTCACTTGCTTGTGACTCAGTTTCTTTATGTACAAAACAGAGATGGCAATAGTTATCCATCTCACAGGGATGTCAAGAAGCTTAAATGTATTTAGTTTTATCCCACCCTATCCCTTAGGCACAGGGTGGCTTACAATTCTTTAACTTATTAACTGTAACATTAACTAACTAATTAACTTTAACTCTTAATCCTCACAAGAACCCTGTAAGGTACATTAGACTGAGAGATCTGTGACTGGTCCAATGTCACCCAGCATGTTCATGGCTAAGGTGAGATTTTAACCAGGGCCTCTCCCTACCACCAGGTCCAAGTACTACACCCTTAACCACTACACCACATGGACTTTCAAACAAACAAACAACTGTTTGTAAAGTGCCCTGAGACCAGCAGTTCAGGGTATTATTATAGGATGGCCCCATACATCCTAAGTTAAGGCAGAGACAACTTCCTATCTAAAAGCTATTGAAACAGTAAGAACTGCTGTCCCATTAAAGATCCTAGTATTTTTAAAATTGCTGTGTGGGATGTAAACAGGTATAGCTATGTGTACAGAAAGTTACTTGGGTTTTAGTGAGGGAATCCTTGAACTATAAGTTAATGGCTGAGGGAGAAAAAAGATTCTCACAGTCACAACCTTTTTTTTTTGCAGGGAACTAGCTCTCATTTTAGCTCATATTGAGCTGAAAATTGCCATTTATCCTTTCCTTCCCACCTTTTTTCCAGTTTTAATTAGCATTACTTGGTCAAAATAATAATGTCAAAGTTGCAGTAACTTCTGGTTACATAGACCTGAAATGGAACAGAAAGTTGCAGCAATGCAGCCTTGAAGACAGTAGGAGTCATCTGGTACCGTGGGTGGAATCAAATGAGACAATAGCGCACATTAGCCTCCACGGTGCATTCCCGCATGCCTGTTTATTAGGCTTCTGCTCCATGGCCTCCACATCATCCACAGAGAGTCGCCATTCATGGCAGAGTCCAGGGACATCACAGGCCCACCATGTGGGCCAATCAGGGTTAACGGATACCCACGTGACCACGTTTCTTCGATTAGGTTCACCTGCAACCTCACCAGTATCCAGGTCTGCTAGCACACAGAGTCCCACCTAGCACGGTAGCAAGCTTCTTCCCCTGTGGTCTCCTCTCAGCTGAGATCTCCCTCTCCCTGCAGTCTCTCTCCACTGCAGCCTCTCAGCTGAGAAGTGGGGACGGAGACTGCAGAGGGTGTGGGGGGAGCTCTAGCACTTCTCTCAACTGAGAGACGTCCACAGGGCTAGGGGTGAAATGGCAAGAGACAGATTTATTTATTTTTTGTCGGTAATGGCCAATCCGACACCACCTTAATGACATGGCAACCCACACTGAAGCAGCGGCAGTTGCCAATATTTGCTGCTGCTGTCTGATCAAGCATATCGCCCTTTTTGAAAATGCCGGAGACTCTTGGGGACCTTCCACAAACTGCCGTAAACTTCCGTGAACTGCTTCAAATTTTCGGATACTGTTGTAAAGTTCTGTTAACTGCTATAAACTTCTGTAAACTGTCATAAACTTTATAGGGAAACTGTCACAAACTGTCATAAATGTCGCTAAAACTGTCGTAACTGTTGCAAATTACTATGAACTGTTGTAAATTACCACAGCTTCCATAAACTGCCATAAAATGCTGCAAATTTCCATAAACTGTCGCAAATTGCTGTGAAGTATCATAAATTGCCGTTGGTTGCTGTCAGATTGGTGGCAGACAAGCCAAAACAAAACAACAACAGCACAAAGCAGGATGGCAAACAATGCTGCCTCTTCAGGCCTACTGTTTGATTTCACCCTATGTCCCGGAGTAGCTTTGATAAGTCAATGGGCTTTAGCGCTGTGGCCTTATTCAGGAATAATGGGTTGAATTTCAGTTTGGGTATGTGATCACTGCACATAGTACACAGACTCTATGGGTTTTATTTATTTAATTAAACTTACTTTAATTTAATAATAAATAAAAATGCATTTCTAAATTTAAAAAGAAAGCTAAAAAACAAACATTGGCATGGTTGTACTGGAGTTATATAGAGGGTGGGGAGATGGGGTTTCTATGTTTGGGGTGCTGGGTCTCTTGGGTTTACTGGGAGGGGATTGAAAGCTTGTGATTTGGAGAAGGGGGAGAGGGCTGAGAGCCAGAACTCCTGAGCTCTGTGGGAGAGGAATGCAGGTGGGACAAGCAGCCAACATTCCTGGGTTCAACGTGAGAGGAGGCTAGTCGGTTAAGGTGGTAGGCTGGGAGCAAAGATCTTGGGGTTTTCTCATGGAGAGTGGAGTCTATAAGTGTGTTAGAGCAGGAGGGTCTGGGAGCCAGGACTCCTGGGTTCTCTTGGGGGCAGGAGAATGGAGGCTAATGGATTTGAACACAAGGGACAGACATGGGTGGGGATGGGCTTATTTGGTGCTGGGATGCTACTGGATGACTGGTAGGCAAGTTTTTGGGAGGAGGAGGTTGGAGTGTGCTTGGTTACAGCCATGACCCTTGGGCTCTCTGACCGGGGTTGTCCCAGTGATGGGATGCAGTCACCTGTGGCATGGAGACAAGATTCCTTTCCTGAAAAGGGAGTGGAGTGTACCAGGTAGCAACAAGGGCGCGGACTGAGCTTTCCATGTGCCCAGTTCCTGGTTCTCAGAAAGGAAGAAGGTCCATAGAGTTTCTCTGGGGACTAGTTGCTTTCCGGCCTCCTCACCACCAACCCATGTATCCACTCATATTTCCTCTTAAAACCTCAGGGAACAACCACGCACCTGGAGTCAGCAAGGAATTTCCCCTGCTTTTTTCCCAAGAAAATTTGGTTTTTAATATAGCAGTGATGTTTGCTTTTCTCAGAATAGTAAGACTTAATTTTACATCCCTTCTTAACAAAGAAATTTGAAAAAATTGTATTTGAGAATTTTTACTTTCCTATGATTATTATTGTTATTGATTATTTATATCATGCCAGCAGTGTGCCTGACACTGAACAGCTATGATTAGAGAAGGGTCTCTGCCTCAAAGGGCTTATAATTAAGAATGGACATGGGGGGAGGAGGGGCAAGGAAAGGGGCACATAGGAGGGGACAGAGGTACATTCACAAAGCTGAGAAGTTGCAGGTGCACATGCTTACCTCATTTACAAAGGAGGAGGAGGATCCTGAAAGATGAGTCAGGGCAAGGAGAAACATGATGGAGCAGTCTATGAGGGTGAGGAGCAGGGGAGGCCTGGTGGAAGAGGGAGGTTTTTAGGAGTGATTTGAAGATTGTGAAGCAGGATACAGAGCATGTGTGTTCAGGGAGGAATTTCCAAGCATAGGGAGCAGAAGACTATAGGGTGGGTGAGGGTGGTGGCAGAGGAGGAACACTGGGTGAAAACAGACATGACTCTAACCACCCTTTAATCACCCTTGGTGGTTATTTATGCATGTTGCAGGGCTGTATTGGTGCCCTATGCAGCCCTGCAACATGCATAAATAACCACCAGGGGGTTAAAGGGTGGTTAGCGTCATGTCTGTTTTCACCCAATGTTCCCAGATGGAAATGAAGCAGGAATGAGAGCAGAAAAATAGGGAGGAGCAAGGCTATGAAGACTCTTGTAGGTGATCAGGACAAAGAGTTTGTGCTGGACATGAAAGGGGAGAGGGGGCCAGTGGACGAAGGAGAGGAGGGGCTGAATGTGATCAAAGCAGCAGGGGAGGTGGTGATCTTGGCAGCAGAATGCTGAACAGAAACATGAGTATTAAGATGAGAGTGAATGAGTAGAATGTTGTGTAGGGGGAAAGTCAGTGAGTAGGAGGCTGTAGTAGTCAAGGTGAGAGATGACTAGAGCATGGACTAGATTAGCAGTAGGAGCCAGAAGGAAGGACCAAATTTTAGCAATGTTATGAAGGGAGAAGCGACAGGTCTTAGCAACAGTCTGAATACGAGGTGTAAAGGAGTGGAGGAGTCAAAGATACAAGGTTGGGAGACAAGTTGGATGGTGACACTGCCAGTGGAGATAGAGAGCAAAGAGGGAAAGGATGATTTAGCGGCAAAGATGAGTTCCGTCTTGGACATACTAAGCTTGTTCATACATTATGAATAGTATAGGATTCCACATTCCCATTAAAAAAAAATGCTCACAGAAAAGAACTTTGGTTAAATGATTAGCTATGGCAGAGATGCATTAATGTGTAGCCATTTCGGAATGATAAGTCATACAATGAAACTTAAGGTTAGGCCACACCTCACACCCCACCTTAACACTTCGCTTTTATATTACTCTACTGATTAACCTGGATATAGAAATGAGACATTAGTACAGCGACTACATATAGTGTATAAGAGAAATTACTAAATATAACATTAAATATACTGTATTCCATATTACATACAGTATTTATACATACATATGATATGCAATATGATATCATTTGCTATATCATTTTCCATTATTAGTTTAGGCGACTAGAAAAATATGAAGTATTGATGCCACTGCAAAATTTGTTGCCAGAAGATGTGGTCAACACCAGTAGTATAGTTGGGTTTAAGAAAGGGTTGGACAAGTTTCTGGAGGATAAGTCCACTAGCAGCTATTAGCCAGGTAGGTTTGGAAAATGTAACCTCTTATTGTCAGGGGCTGGGAGCGAACAACAGGGAATGGATTACCCCACCATTGTGACCTG
Source organism: Sphenodon punctatus (assembly GCA_003113815.1). Taxonomy (NCBI): domain Eukaryota; kingdom Metazoa; phylum Chordata; class Lepidosauria; order Sphenodontia; family Sphenodontidae; genus Sphenodon; species Sphenodon punctatus. The sequence continues at coordinate 5,641,566 of QEPC01000136.1, read as the reverse complement.
TTCCAAGCAACCGAGATTGGCCACTGTCAGAGACAGGTGCTGGGCTCAATGGACCATTGGTCTGACCCAGTATGGCATGTCTTATGTTCTTAAAATCATAAGCACATTGTAAGAAGAAGGTAACAAACAAAGAGAAAGATAAAACTGTTTACTGGCAATGTAGCGGTATATACCGCTACATTGCCAGTAAACAGTTTTATGTATTAGTGAAATATGTATTATTTCACTGATTGGCAAGAGCTGCAGAACCCCCCTCTCCCCCCTCACTATACATTGGAGTTGCTAAAAAGATGGGTCCAAGCAGTTTTAGGGTTTATACATATTTATATCTGAGGCTACTTTTATACGAGTGGGTCGCTGTGATGCGACCCGCTCGTGTGATATTTCAAAATCCCGCAAGGCGGTATTAGATGAGACGGAAGTCCGGGATTGAAGGTGGTCGTGCACTGTTTTCAGACTGTGAATTAAATACCTCGATGGCGACCACTCGTGTAAAAACGCCCTCTGACTAAAGAGAAAGGAAGAAACTTTCACATTCATCAGCAGTACTGCTGTACTGATGATCACAACCTAAGACAATTGAAAGCCTGGATATGACAGTCTTAACTTATGCCCCTTGGTACAATTAACTTCTGGGGCTTAAACTATATATTTGTTCAAGTATGTAATGCTGTGGTATGTATAAATTAAGGAGCACGCATGAATAAGTTAAGGTTAACACATTCAGGCTTTCAATCATCTTGACAGACTCAGATGGTATTATTACGGCATTTCAGTTTTTATTAATGATTTGCAATAAATTTCTACACATTGAAAAAGATTATCACTAAAAAATAAAAATCACAAAGGGCAGAGTTAAGGTGGCATATGAGGTGTGGCCTAACCGTAACTTTTCATTTCTCAGATTTGTGGCATTTAAGTTTCATTATACTCAGTGTTCTGGAAAAATGTATAAATGAATGTATCTCTCTGCCTTAAGTAATCATTTAAATGAAGGTGTTCTTTTGAATGCATGGTTAAAGAATTTTTGAATTTTAAATTATCTTTCTCCCATATAGCTATCTTTAATCAGCAAGGAGAAACTTTGTCCAGAATAAAACAAGCCATAAGGAAAGTCATTCATTTAGTTTATTTCACCGTCTTCTGTAGTGATATTTCAAGAAAACACCTTTACCTGTTGCTAGGCATAATATAGTAGGGCCATTTGTCTAGCAAGCAGGGATTTACGCTGGTCTAGACAGTGACCAGTTTTGCTGAATTCTGACACAGCCTTTGCCTTCTTCCAGAGCTCCGTCAAAGTAGCTAAGCAGCAGAGACTGGAGAATCTGTCACGGCTGTCGAAAGCTGGCAGCTGTATATTCACTCTTCAACAATCTGTTTCCTTTTTGTCAGGTGTAATTTGAGTGCTACACACCAACAGGCACATTCAGCCCCTTTTGTACAGATGGCTTTGCAAAGCTGGAGTGAGGTTCAGTCACCGCCACAAGATTTAAGGAACACAAAGGAGAATCTCCTCTTACAAAGAGGGCTGAGGGGTTGGTGTGATATTACAATCTCCCACCTGGCTGGGCAGTGTGGCTGTAATGTTTCACATGCAGTGCCAGTTCGTTACTCAATCAGCACTAGTTTATTGCTCAGCTCACCAAACAAATCAAAGTTTAACAGTAGGCAGAATACTCCTTGCCAGCGATGGCCTGAAGGCTGTAAAGATTTCCCTGGAGTGTGAGAGTCGTGTGCATGTGGGGAGCTGTTCTGTGTCAAGCATTGATCCGGAAGTGTTAACTGGCACTTGGGTACAAGACTGCTCAGTAACCCACCCTTCCTGGGGCAGCTCTTCTGAATGATGACAGCTCCCCTACTGTAGTGCATTAAATTCAAAAAAATCTCTGTGCAAAGTCATGACCTGATTGGCAGATGATGGGAGTCAAACCACAGTCTCCTGACACAGATGCTTACAATGCAAAACCATGGCTCTGGTTAAGCCTTCTACGCTTTCTATTATGTCATGTACTTTGACTTAAAAAGGCTCTTCCTGGATAATCCCAGACTTTTAGAGATTTACCACAAGGAGTGCTTCCTATGGGCACTGCTCAGAAAGGCAGCATGTACAGCAGATAGTAAAACAGACAGGATCCCAGACGTTTGAGTTGGAGATCAGACAGTCAGAGTCCCTGTCAATGTTCCAGACAGGACATTTCCTAGCGTTTCGTCTAACAACTGTAGTGGGGGAAACAGCATATTGCCACTGATTAGCAAGCAAACAAAAGCCATGGAAGGGGTAGAAGTACAGCACAACCTCTCTATGACAGATCTCTTGGGATCCAAGCCTTGCCTTTTCGTTCCTTACAGAAAAGGGTTGGTAATACCGGAATGTGCACATTCAGTCCTGCAATAAGGGATGGAGGGTGCTTCCAGGTTCACTGTAGCAAGGGTGCACTGTATCTGTGGACACACAGATTCCTCTGAAGAAAAACACAGAAAATGCTTTTGCTACAATCTTATTGGGCAAGTGGAATTAAAGATGATGTTTCGGTTTTCCACAGGCTACCTTTTACTAAACCCCTCCTCCCCTTCCCCCGCAAACCAGACCATTGCAGCTTCACCAGCAGGGTTAATTCACAGCTACACTGTGTGTTAGAATATATTTTTACAGTACCTCTGTCACTTTGGGTCAAGACCCATCATTTACTACATGGCTGCACAATGCCTCCGGTTGTGGGCCCAGTTGGGTTGGTGTTTGTGTCACAACTGCCCTTTGTCAATGTGATCAGTCACCATGCACACTGAGTGGCCATGTCTAGGCTTTGGTTTGATCAGAAGCCCTGTAGAGTCCCCAGCTCTAAGGCTTGCTTTGGTAGAGGGGTTTTGCCACCTTATGGCTGGAAGATCCCAAAGGATGCAAGGTAGGTTTCTGCTGGCAGCTTCCCTACACTTCTCTACACATTTCTGCTGGTGGGGTGGGGAGTAGGGAGTGTTTTAGTTTCCCCTGCAAGCCTTGGTATACAGTGGCCTCTGCAAAGAAGGGCTCCATAATAATTCCTGGGTGTGCAGAGGGTTTCTGTCTCAGCAGTTTCCTCATGAAAGTTTCTGCTATTGCACAAGCAGTTCTGCCAGTGATTCCTGTTGGATTGTGCAACAGTCACAAGTAAAAGCCCATTGCAAACCCTGCAAGCTTAATATGGGGCTTGTCCAGTAGGGAGAGGGTATGGGGATGAAACAGTCCACCCCCCCACCCCACCCCGTCTCCTCTCTTTTTCTCTCTCTGTCCTCCATCTTGTCCCATGCAGTCTGTATAGTATGGAAGCATGTCTTCTGAGTTCTTAGTAAACTTCTGTTTTGAAGAAACTTCTGCTGTGTGTTATTCAACAGAAAGCTAACTCTGCAACAGGTTATGGGCCCAAACCAGCTTCAAGGCAATTTTGAAGACTAGAGGCAGCCCAGAAGGAGTGCAGACTGAAAGAAAACTCTGCCAGACAGAGAGGCCTACTGACTGTGAGTAAGAAGGCCTAAATCCCAGAAGGGGAAAGGGAGGGAAGCAAATATGGCAAGCTGAGCTTTCAGTAGGAAAGCTAAACAATATAAACTACCAGTTGTGGAATTTTAAAGTGGAAATGCTGCTGTCTAAAGATGATCTATAGGAGGTGATTACCATGAACAGACCAGCAGCAAATCACGTGGAATGGGATAAAAAGGACAGGTTAGCAAAGGCTACAATAAGTTTATTGGAAGATGACCAGCTAATCCATATAAGAAGTGAGACCACAGCAAGAGGCATGTGGATTGCATTGCAAAACTTGCATGAGAGAACTAGCCTGAATAGCAAACTGTTTCTACTGAGGAAACCATATAAAATGAGGCTTGGCAAAGAAAATGAAATGCAGGAGCATATAAATGCCATGTTGGAAGTAGTGGCACAGCTGCGCATGTGGCATAGGAGAAGATATAAAGGACATCCATGTGGTAGCCCTACTCTACAGCCTGACTGAATCTTACAGTGCCCTCATCAGTGCCCTGGAGACAAGGCCAGAGGCTGAAGTGAAGCTGGAATTTGTTAAAGGTAGTCTTGCGGATGAATTCCAGTGCAGAAAGGAGAACCTACAGAATGATCTAAAGCAGGGTAATGAGACTGTACTGAAAACCTCAGACAAAGCTCCTAAGAAGGAAACCAGAGTATGCTTCAGATGCAAAAAGGAGGGCCATTTAAAGAAAGACTGCTATATATGGAAAACAGAACAGCAGAAACTGTCGCCACGAACACCTAAGCAGAGGGCTAAAGTCACAAACAGCAACACAGTCACACAACAATGTAGTGGGTGCTTCAGAGCAACGCAAGAGAGCTCATCCCAAAATTGGTGTGTAGACTCTGGGGCAACGAGTCACATGACTAGCGATAAAGGATTCTTCACAGGGCTGGATCTGAGCAGTAAAGAAAGGATCTACCTTGCAGATGGGAGAAGCATCAACACAGAAGGAATTGGACAAGGATTCCTGTACTGCAACCAGTCACAGGGAGGCACAATGACCATACCCATGAAAGATGTGCTCTATGTGCCCAGCTTCGAAGGGGGACTCCTGTCTGTGAGGCACCTGGCAGTGAGCGGAAACCTCCCTGGAAACCATCCGTTTCCAGGGAGATGAATGCACAATTCAAAGTGGGATAAAAGTACTGGCCAGAGCCACTGCAGATGAACACCTGTACCGTCTGAGCACAGTGAAAGAACAGGGGAAGCTCACTGCGCACAAGTCACACGATGACTGCATCCACCTGTGGCACAGATTCATGGGACAGACACCCAGACAGCATCAAAGAAATGCACAGACAGCAGTTGACCAAAGACCGTAAGGTATCAACATGTTCCATGATCATGAAATGCGACTTGCATCAAAGCCAAAGCCGCGAGGGCTACGCTTCCGAAGAAGAGTCAGAATAGAGCCACAAAACCATTTAATCTTGTACACAGCGACATCCGTGGCCCAATGAAGGTTCCCACAGCAGAACGCAACCGGTATATGGTAACTTTCATTGATGACTATTCAAGGTACACGATCACATACATCAAGAAGAGTAAAGATGAAGTGTTCGACAAACTTCAGGACTATGTGACCATGATGAGCAACAAGTTCCAGCGCAGACCAAAGACACTGCGGACTGACAATGGAGGTGAGTTCACAGGAAAGGAAGTAGAGGACTTCCTGAGACTCCATGGAATTGAGCACCAAAAGACAGTGCCATATACACCCGAGCAGAACGGAACAGCTGAAAGGAAAAACAGAACGCTAACCGAAATGGTTAGATGCATGTTAACAGACTCTGGACTACCAGAAAGATACTGGGGCGAAGCAGCAGTTGCTGCTACCTACCTACAAAATCGGCTGTATTCTAGAACAGTGAGGAAAACTCCATATGAACTGTGGCATGGTCAAAAACCTAGTGTGGGCCACATCAGAGTATTTGGAAGTAAGACTTACGTATATATCCCAGAGGAGAAACGTACCAAGCTGCAAAACAGAGCAGTGGAAGGCATCCTCGTAGGATACAGTGAGCATTCCAAAGGCTACAGGATCCTGGATCCACGCACAGACAGAATAACCATTAGTAACAGTGTGACCTTTGTGGAAAACTCAAGCGACAGTGTGATGACTCTCCAAGGTCCAGGCGAAGGAGAACAATCAACCACGGACGAAACCACTGAAAGGGAGCAATCCTCTGAACAAATAGTCGAAATCGGCACAAAGGTAACAGAAGTGCAGGAACAGACACAGCCGGCTGCTGATGCTGAGCCAAGGCAGTCGACGAGGTCTAACAAAGGCATTCCCCCCACTCGTCTGTCCTACAAAGTCAGCACCAGTAAATTGTCAGAGCCAGCATCCTGGGAGGACATCTCGCAGATGTCAGAAGGGGAAGCAGAAAAATGGGTAAGAGCGGCTGAAGAAGAAGTAAAGTCCATGCAGGACAACGCGACGTGGACACTTACTCCACTGCCCGCAGGGAGAAAGACTATAGGTTGTAAATGGACATTTAAAATAAAGTACAATGCGCAGGGAAATATTGAACGGTACAAGGCCCGACTTGTCGCGAAAGGATACTCCCAGAAGTACGGAGAAGACTACGATGAAACATTTGCACCTGTAGTTAAGCACACTACAATCAGAACATTGTTAAGTATAGCTGCCGGAAGAGGAATGCAAGTCAAGCATATGGACGTGAAAACAGCGTTCCTAAATGGTGAGTTGAAGGAAGATATTTACATGGACCAACCACCGGGGTTTGCAGACGTTGAAAGGCCGGATCTTGTATGCAAACTGCACAAAAGCATATATGGGCTTAAGCAGGCCGCCAGAGCGTGGAACACTAAAATAAACAAGGTGCTCATGAGGGAAAATTTTACCAGGAGCAAAGCAGATCCCTGCTTATACACAAAGAGACTAAGGGGCAGGTGGATCTTTGTATTAATTTATGTCGATGACCTTATCGTATGCTTTGAGCAAGAAGGGGACGAGTGCGAAACAATGAGAGCTCTAAATCAGGACTTTGAAACTAAGGACCTGGGTAACATAACGCACTACCTTGGAATACAAATTGAAAGAGAAGATGACGGAAGCTATCTTCTCAACCAAAGACAGGCAATAGAAGAGATGATAGAAAGTTTCGGCATGGGGGGTGCGAAGGCAGCAAATACCCCTATGGAAACCAGCTACCCAAAGGAGATCAAAGAACCGAGCTTATTGCTGCCAGACAATAAGCAATACAGAAAGGCGATAGGAAAGCTCTTGTACATTGCCACAATCACAAGGCCTGACATTGCGGTGGCAATAGGTATACTGTGTAGACAAGTCTCAGCCCCAACCCAAAGGGATTGGAACGCAGTGAAGAGGGTCTTACGGTACCTGAAAGGGACTGTGCACCTCAAGCTACGGCTCCCAGCAACTTCCGTGTCAGACCTGATAGGGTACGTGGACGCAGATTGGGCTGGAGACCATTCGGACCGAAAATCTACCAGTGGGTACCTATTTTTGCTTGGTGGAGGACCCATCAGCTGGTGCAGTAGGAAACAAGCCTCTGTGACACTTTCCTCGACGGAGGCAGAGTACGTGGCAGCGGCACACGCCAGCCAAGAAGTTATCTGGTTGCGACAGCTTCTGAATGATCTGGGGCAAAAATTGGACAGACCCACGCCGATCCTGGAAGACAACCAAGGATGTATAGCGCTGGCGCAAACAGAAAGAATCAACCCCAGAACCAAGCACATTGACGTAAAATACCATTTCCTGAAAGACTCACAGGAACAAGGACTCCTAGATCTGCAATACTGTCCTACAGAGGATATGACAGCGGATGTGTTCACGAAGCCACTAGCAGGGGAACGCCATCGCAAGCTATTAAGAAGAATGAACCTAGTAGGTTTGACTAGTGACTGTTGAGAAGGGGTGTTGGATTGTGCAACAGTCACAAGTAAAAGCCCATTGCAAGCCCTGCAAGCGTAATATGGAGCTTGTCCAGTAGGGTTAGGGGATGAAACAGTTTTTTCCCCCTCCTTGTCTCCTCTCTTCTTCTCTCTCTGTCCTCCATCTTGTCCCATTTCCCCTGGCCGAGACTGTGACAGGCAGTGGAGGGGGAGGGGGGGGCAGCAGAACTTCCGGTGGCGGCGGGCGGCATGGCAGCAGATTAAATCTGCTGCCGTGGTGCTCACCCCGCCTGAAGCTCCGAGCCTGGTGCAGGGATCCAGCCAGAGGTGGTGGTGGCAGCGGATCAGGTAAGTGATCCGAATGGCCGCTCGGGCTTGGGGACGGGTGGACGGGGAAGCCCAAGCCCGGGTAGCGTGCTGCCCACTGAACCAGGGAGCGCCCCTAGGCCCGCTGGCGGAAGATAGGGACCCCGCATTTGTTCCCTGCCCTGGGCCCCGCTTAGGTTAAGGCCGGCCCTGCACAACAAATTTTAAAGGTTTGCTTCAGATACGCACAGGCCGAGTTTTTCTTAAATGTAAGGGGGACTGTATGAAATGGTACAAAGTAGCAGCATTTTCTTGTTTCTAAATATTAAATATTTTTTGGCTTCCCTAAAATTACTATATTTAGCATTTCTTTCTTGTTATACTAATTTCTTTTTGGGCAAATCTGTTTGCAAGGTTCTTGACCACCTCAATTTAATAAGCAAGTCTGAAAGGTCTCAGGATCATGTGGGTAATTATGGAATGCAGCACTAAGTAGTAAACAGCCAAGAAGAAACAGCTCTTGTGAGGAATTTTACTGCTTTGTACACTTCCGGCACAAGGGAAAGGGGTTGTCAGTGGGGAGAGGAAGGGAGAACCAAGTCACGTGTTCCAGGAAAGGAAGCCACAATACCCTTCTGTTCAGATCTCCCACAAGATGTTCCTTTATGCCAAGTACACTGCACCCTCATTCAGCAGCTCCCTGTTCCAACACATGATCTGTGTTTGCTCTCCTCTTCCTTTTGATAATAACCCTATGGTATTGAGCTGAGCATTCTCATACTGTCATTCACGCGGCAGCTGCTGTTACTGCTGCTAAAGTTGTGTTGCCTGTTCCATCACACAAATTTATGTTTTCAGGCAGTTAAACTGCAACCACACTCAAAAGCTTGATTTGTTGTTGATTTACACAATAGTTTTACACATGGGTGTTATCACACGAGACAGGGTCCCCACACTGGTGCCCCTTTGCCCAAAATTTACCCGCCCGTGCGGAGGGCAGCTGCCAGATATTCACCCTGGTTTGGGCTGGAGTAGCTCCTCATGGCATCATCCCCCAAATGGTGGAACAAGCCATGTAGGCTAACATGGCCTTAACTGGGGCAACATGCTGCCCAGGGGACGTCTCCCCTCTGATGGGGAGGGCTGTGTTCTCCACCGTAGTCACAGTTACATCCTGGAGCGGTGGCAAGAGCAACTGCAACTCCAGTGGAATGGGGGTGGCGCATGGGCAGACAGTAGCTGAAGGGGACCACAAGCTCATCTGTGGAGATCCTCACGGAACCTGCACGAGGCAACTGCAAGGGGAGGCACATAGCACGTTTCCTAAACTGAAATATTTCAAGTAGAGGCCATTTGAGTGTCTTTGTGTGTATGGGGAAGAGCTAATTTAAAATTATGTTTATAAAATTTGGAACATCTCTGACCTGTGTTATTCACTCATTATTCATGTTTATGCAACCCTTAATCATTGGTTAGAATGTTAAGGTGTTTAAATAAGCGCTCGTCAGACGTAGACCTGTCGAAAAGTGTGGCCAGGCCAAGGTTACTTACGAGTTCAGCAGCCAAAGTGACTTTACAGCCATTTTAATTTTATCTCTGTCTAATATCAGATCTTCCATCCTTCTTCGATGAAATTATTTTGAGATGCAGACGTCAGAGCAATTTTTGATAGGATTATATTCCTGAGTTTATTTTAGATACTGATCCACTTAATGTTGTTGATTAACAGTCATTAATAGTTATATCAGCTAAAAGAAATTTGAATGCCATCTTGTTCCTTTGCCTATCTTGGATTACTTTTGCTCAGCCCTCTTTTTTCGTCGCTGCTTTTTCATCGCCACTGCTGCTTCCACCAAGGGGGTGATGGGAGGTACACATGCAGGATGTCAGGACAGCAGTTGCTCCATCTGTTTTTGACACCAGCTGTATCAAAAGTCTATTTATATATTTTTCTTTGCCTCATCCTGTTGCCTACAATTGGGCAAGCAGAAGTAGCTACTCACTACTCTGTTCTCATGAAGCTTTTTGTGCCTTTCAGATCCATACTGCATAAGAACAAACATTGCTACAGGGCATCAAACCAATGGCCCAGCTAGCCCATTTTCCTGCCTCAGAACAGTCTGAACCAGGTGCTTCAGATGAAGTGCACAAGAAAAAGGGCAATTCTGGAATGTTCCCTCCCCTGATTCACTCCCTGCTTCCAGCAGTTACAGGTTTATGGACATCCTGAGCAAGAGATTGCAATCCCTCACAATCTTGGCTAAGAGCTATTTATAGACCAAACCACCAAAAATTTGTTTGTTTTAAACACATTTGTATGTTTGTCTTCACAACATCCCTTTGTAATGAGTTCCACAGAATAATCATGCATCATGGGAAAAAGTACAGTGCAGTGGAACCTCATTATAATGCAGTATTTGGAAGCCACATCATGTACTGCGTTGTATCTAAATTTGTGTTGTAACATGGACAAGCAGGTATGTGGAGTCAGCTTCTTACTAGGAACCAGAGTATTTTTATTTTATGCCTAGGTCCAGTATGAATGAAAATCTCTAGTCCCTGATAAGAAGCTGACTCTATGAGTGCAGCCAGGTGAGCTGCAGCGGCCTGATCCCCACACTGCCTCGTGGCAGGCAATCACTACTGCCACATTGCGTGGAACTGGGCAAACAGTTGTGGGGAAGCTGGGCGGGCCGGCCATTGCCAGAGCTGCCACCACAGCCGCGGCAGGTTGCAGCACCAACCACACGAACAGGCAGTTGGTCCTGCCCCGACTCTCTCCCCTGGCCCGACCAAGAGCCCGCGCCATGACATGGCCACATTCAATAGCACCTGTTGCTCAAGGCCCCGCAGCAGTGCTCCCCGCGTGGTAGGGCAAGCGTGGTCCAGGCACACGAGTTGCCCCACCATGTTGAAGTGGTGTTAAAGTGGAGTTAGTGTCATGTCTGTTTTCACCCTCTGTCTCATGTGGCTTCACCTGATGTGCCTGCAAGGCTTGCGCTGAAACAACCGACTGAGCCCAGCAATGATCCCTTTAGGCAATGCAGTACTGAGGAGGTTTCTTCTTGGTTGGGATCTTTTGACAAACTGCTGACGAGCTTTCCTGAGCATTTCAGAGGGATTCCTGTGGCATGCTGCACTGATCATCTTGTTTTTTGCACCCACTTTAAGTTGAATTTAAACAGGGTACTTTACAATAACAACATGCAATATTATAGGTAATAAAATAATAATAATTAATAATAAAAAAATATAAAATGCGTTGAGAGACATAGTTACAGGTGAATTATATCTGAATTATCCTTATGCACTATAATGAGGTTCAATTGTACTTTCCTTTTGTTTGTTTCAAATCTGCTGATACTTTCATGAGATGAAATGTTATTATGAGATATTATGATGAGATAGTATATGTTATTTATTTGTTATATATGTAAACAGCAGCTTCCTACTCACTTTCTCCACACCACCCATAGTATACCTCTTGTACATTTCCCTCAGTTATCTCCCTTCTTAGTTGAAGAACAATGATCTTTTTAGTCTTTGATAATCTTTGTTGAGCTTTTCTGTACCTTTTCCAGTTCTACTAAATCCTTTTTGAGATGGGGCAGCCAGAACTCCAAGTAATATTCAAGGTGTGGCTGCAACATGGATTCAGATGGTAGATTTATGATATTTTCCATTTTAGTTTTCTATTCCTTTTCTAAAAGTTCCTCATATTCTGCTTGACTTCCTGACTAGCTACTAGGGGTGGGACACAGGGCCTAATTTCGGCTTCGGTTTTATTTCTGTTTTGAATCCCTCAATTTCGACACTCGGTTCTTTTCCCCATTGAAGTCAATGGGAAAGAGAATCAAGGACTGACCAGCTGAAACCCAGGGATCCGGGACTGAACCCCTCCGTCCCGGGCCCATCCCCACCACCCCACTCTGGGCCTCAGAGGGTGGGGATCCATTACCCCTAACAGCCGCACCCCCACCTGCTGGGGCCTGGCTTTACCCCCACGGCCCATGTACTTACCACCGCTGGTCCGAGTCCAGAGGGTGGGGGTGAGTGAGGAACATCGGGCCATTGGCTCCTCTGTTGATGGCCGGGCCTCCTCTGCTGCTGGCTGGTGGTGAGAGCTGGCTCCCCTACCAGGCTGATGGGCCTTCTCTGATGCAGGGTGGCCACCAGTCAGCTCCCACCACTAGCCAGCAGCAGAGTTTATGCCATTTTGGATTAGGATAACATACGCGCAGAATGGCTTTAGCGACCATTTTGCACATGTGCACTGCTGAAATAGCAGCATTCTCCTCATTCTTCAGACCAGCAGCAGACCGCTGGACCAGAAAGAATAGGAGAAGACCTGGCTGAGGAGCTGGCTCCACTGCTGGAGGCCAGGCCTCCTCTGCTGCTGGCTGGAGCCAGCTCTGCTGCCAGTCGGCCAGGCCTTCTCCACCGCCCTGCAGCAGAGAAGGCCCAGCGGTCCAGCAGCAGAGTCAGCTCTTGCCACCATCCAGCAGCAGAAGAGGAGGCCTGGCTGCCGGCAGCAGAGCCAGCAGCCCGCCGTTTTTCACTCACCCCAACCCTCTGAACCCAGACTGGCAGGGGTAAGTACACAGGCCTGGGGGGTTGGGGGATAAAGCTGATCCCGGGTGGGTGGGGTTGTTAGGGGTAATGGATCCCTAACCCCACCCTCCTAGGCCAGGAGTGGTGTGGTGGTGTGGAGGAGGTTTCCCCTGCCGGCTGGCTGGCTCTTCCCACTGAAGTCAATGGGAACACAAGATCCGAAAATTGGGAACTGAGATGGGTCCTTCAGTTTTAACCAAAACAGCCATTATCGGTCTGTTTCGGTTAAAACCGAAACCAAAGTCCCACCCCACTAGCTACTGAACATGTGGAGATTATTTTTTCAGTGAACTATTTACAATGGCTCCAAGATCTTTTCCTTGGGAGGTAGCAAGTAATTTAGAACAAAACGTTATGTATGAAAAGTCAGGATTTTTCCCCCCAATGTACATTACTTTGCACTTACCAAGACTGAATTATGCTTTCCATCTTATTGCCCAGTCATTCAGTTTTGCAAAATCCTGTAACTCTTTGCTGCTTGGAATTGATTTGGAATTAACTTTCTTGAATAATTTTGTATCATCTATAAATTCCACACCCTACAGTCCATCCCATTTTCCAGATCATTAATGAATATGTTCACAGCATAGGACCAAGTGGGGATTATTGGGGTACCCCGCTGTTAATCTCCCTTTTGTGAAAATTGGCTGTTAATTCCTATCCCTTGTTTCCTATATTTAAACCAGTTGTTGATTGAAAAAAAAGACTCTTCCTCTTTTCCTATGGCAACTTGGTTTTCTTAAGAAGCTTTGGTGAGGGACTTTGCCAAGGACTTTCTGAAAATCCAAGTACACTACCATCAACTGACTCTCCCTTATCCACATACTTGTTGACTACTTCAAAGAACTGTAATATATTTGTGAGTATATAATATATTATAACATGTTTGTAATATATTGTAATATAATTGTATATATTTCTCTTCATAATAGCCATATTAAATAATAATAATTTTATTTTTATACAGTGCCCCCCTGCCATGGCACTCTGAGCGCTTCACATAGAACTAATTAACACAACTTTAAACCTCATAACAACCCTGTGAGGTAAGTTAGGTTGAGAAAATATTGTGACTGTCTGAAGACCACCCAGTGAGTTTCTGGCTAAGGTGAGACTTGAACCAGGGCCTCCCCCTACCTCCCGGTCCAGGTACTGTGCACTTATCTTCCCTAATATATTGGGTGCAATCTAAGAGGCAGTGTATGCTGCCCGCCAGCACAATGACCGGCCAGGAAGTGGGTGCACATTTGTGTATGCACCCTGCGCGCAGCAAGCCACTTGGCGCAATGGCGTGCCCCATCTGATGTGACCCTCCTGAGCCCACACACCCTGCAGCCCAGGGGATGGAGCAGGCACAGATCCTGCTCCATCCCCCGGGCTATGGGGTGTGTCGGCTCAGGGGGTCAGATCAGGAGGCGTGCGTCGTTGCGCCAAGTGGCTTGCTGCTCACGCACGGTGCATGCGCAAATGCGCGCTGGCATATATTAACTGTGCCTGGCATAGGTGCAGTTTTTAAGGGAATGTTGGATTGCACCCATTGTGTTTGTCTATGTGTCTAATCATGCTATACTCTTATTACACTTTCTCCCAACTTGCCTGCTACTGAAATTAGATAATTGGCCCTGGAGCCTTGTTTTAAAAATCACAGTTACATGTTTTTTTAGCTCAGCCTTGGGGTATTTTTATTGCTGATTTTATACTGTTGTTTGTATTTTGTTTATTTATTGATATATTCTTTATGTTTGTATTATATTTTTTATGGTTTTAATATGTTGTGAGCTGCCCCGAGCTGCTATAGCAGGAGACGGAGGACAAGAAATTGAAATAAATAAATAAAATAAACAAGCCTCCTATTAATCCTCTCTAGAACTGAGGTTGACTATAATGATTGTTAAGTACCACAGTTAGTAATTCTGTGCTTCTGATTTTTGAGTTTCTTCAGAACTCTTGAGTGAATAACCATTTGGTGTTGGTGACTTATAACTGTTTAGTTTATCAATTTGCTCTAAAAACTCTTCAAATACCATGCCAACTTGAGACAGTTCTTCAGATTTATCCCCTAAAAAGAAGAGATCTGGTGTAGGCGTCTCCCCAGCAACCTTTGCAGCCAAGACTGATACAAAGAATTCACGCAGCTTTTTTGCAATTGTCCTATCCTCCTGGAGTGCTCGAAATTCTAACGTCCCCACCAGCTCTTGGGCTGTACCCAACACGTTAGTATGTACTTTAAGTCATTTTAATTAGTTTTCATGGCTGCTCCACAAAGGCCTTCTTGATCTGCCTTGTTACAGTTTTAACATTTAACTTGCTAGTACTCATGCTCCTTTCTGTCCTTCTTGTTTAGACTTTATTTCCACTTTTAAAAATATGCAGCTTTGCCTTTCATACTCTTTTTGCATTGCTGATTATTAGCCATATTGGTATTCTTTTAGGCTTCTTGCTGTAGTTTCTGATCTGAGATTGTAGCAGAACAGGCTATCTTTACTGTGAGTCTTGGTAGGATGCGGTCCATAGAGTCACTTACTCTCAAGGATTTAGCTCAAAAGGCACTTTATTTATATACAGTCCAATCTCTTATCTTTATACAGCTCTATAGCCAGGAGTCAAGCCTCTGGCATCCCCAAAGTCTCCAACTGTAGCCCAGCCAAGTTCCTGCTTCTAAGCCCAGCCAGGTTCCTGCTTCTGACTAGCTTATTTCAGTTCTTCATGCCTTATCTCAGACTCTCCAGGTTTCTGGGTCAACCACTCTTCTCTGTGGCCCAGTAACTCCTGGCTTGAGCACCACCTGCTCAGCCTAACCCAAGCCTCCCTAAACCAGGCAACCCCTCTGGGTGAGGCTTAGTTTGTTAGCAGGGCTCAGCTCCTCAGCCCTACTGCCTCAGTCTCTGCTGGCCAGGCACAGTCCTCCCTGGGCCAGCTCAGGCTACAAGCCTTTTCCGACTCTTACCTGAAGAGTCTTTAGGAGACAGAGACTCACTCAGCTCTGGTGTGCCTCCTAACATCTCTCTCTAGCTCTGGCTCTGCCTTTCACTGCTTGGGCTGGCTTTAGCCACGCCCATACACACCTGGTGTACGTTAGGCACTGTCCTATATTCTGCTCAGTGCCTGCAGCCCTGCTAGCACACTCTCACTATGCCCAGGCTAGCTCTCTTTTCTTAAAGCGCCAATAACATTCAAGCACTCTGGCCTGCTACAAAAGTATACATTTATTCGGAGCCTCTCTTATGATGTTTTTAAACAGACTCTGTGCGTGCTTTCAAACGCGATGGATAGCCAGCTTTAGCGCACGTCACTCCACGGCCACCGTCATGTTAAAAAGTGGCCACGCTGTGGCTGCCAGATGTTTGCCCGGGCCGGAACCCAACTGTGATAGCAGCTAGCCCAGGCTGTGACATGGGGAAATCCCTAAGTCACAGCCCAGGCTAGCTGCCACTGTGGTCAGGATCTGGCTGTCGGACCCAGAGTAAAGTTGGCTTTCATGCCTGAAAGCCCACTTTACTTGGATCCGGTCTGGAGTCCCAGCGGTTTTGGGTGCCATGGCAGCTGTCACTGGCCACTGCGTGCCAGTGTGGGCCGCTGCGCACAGTGCGGGGTTGGGAGGACATATATCTGTGCGTTTCCTTGCCCCCTCCCAGGCACTATCATTAGTTTGGTGGCCGGGCCAGATCCCAACTGGACTGATGGAACCCACCACTGCCTGGGTAAGTCCGTAACAGCGATAGGTTTAATCACATTTGAAAACACCCCATGAATCTTGCACAAATTTCACCTTTCGACTGCTCCTTTTAATTTCCTACTAACCATCATTCTTATTCTAGTGCAGTCCCCATTTTTTAAAGTATATATTACAGTGGTCAGATGTTGAACTTAATTATAGATGCAGGAATATGAAGAAATTTAGACAGCTCTCCATCCTTCACTACTGGACTCTCACAGTTTGTTACTCTTCCCAACTCCTCCTACATAGGTTTCAAAAGTTTAACTGCCTAAATAGTGAGTTTTCCTCAATCATAAAATCTGAGTCTTTCTCCATGGAGCACCAGTTTTATACTCCATCACCTGTTCATAAATCACTTTTCTTTGGCTAGTCAGTCATACAGTAAACTGGAAAGGCTGCCTTGAGATAGGTTCAGCAGCATGATAGAACATAATGGCAACTACCCTTTCAATAAAACAGCCCCTAAATGTGATCATGTGTGTTAGAGTTCCAAAGCAGCATTGTAGTTTGCAGGAACATGATCACACTTTTGACAGGTCTGAAATATGAGGGGAGGGTGAAGCACAAAACAAGCACATCTGTGGGTGATCACAGGTTTATTGGTTCATTAACTGATAACTGCATAATTGTTTACTGCACCCTAACCCAAATCTTGGTTTAATAAAATGAAGTTCAAGAGCTGGCTCAGTGGGGGAGATTAGGATCTGAAATTATCATGCTCCTCTCCTAGCCCTCTTGAACCGCAACAAAACTACCTCCTAACCCTACTCTAAGATGGAGGAGGGGAAGCACTTCTCTCTCCCTGCAGCTCCCAGACTGTTCTGCTGAAGTCCACTATTCCCAGTTCTTGGACAGATACTAATTGCTGCACCACCCACAGCAGAGGTGGCTCAGGCTGCAATGGCTGCTGTCTAGAAGGTGCCTGAAGCAGTGGCAACGAGGTAGGGCCATCAGTGACCCGATGCCCCCACCAAGCCTCAGAAGACTGCAGAGCAGAATTCCGAGTACAGTATGGTGCAAATCTTGCCCACATTCTGTGCAGCAAGTATGGCTCTTTATTGTTTGACTCCTCCTGGGCTTCACATCGTGAGTCAGTTAGCGGGAGGGACACATGTGACATTAGAGAAGTGAGGTGAGGGCATTAGCTTAACTCCAGCACTTCCCATGGCTACTTTCTCTGTGTGTCCACCTCTGTGGAGCCTTCCAAGGAATCCTGCCCACCCACAAAATTTAGGAGGGACAAATCTACAGGCTTATGCACATAGCGTATAGTTGGGCGGAGGGCGTGAATCCCCTCCTTGTACTTACACTGATGCTTTGTGACCAAGAATGAAAGCTTTGGGAAGGAAGAAGTGAAAATCTATGGAAGTTCTTCCATAAATATGAAGGACACAAACATGTAAACATAAATCATGCCCAAAATACAACCAATGCCAATATATGTTCAGATGTGAACAGTGCTTTGAAATAAGTTTTGCAGAAATGGATGCAAAGGCTGGCATGGTCCAACTTCTTTTTGGTGATTACGTTAGAGGATAACATACAAAACTCATCTACAGAAGTTAAAATGGACCTCTCAATGATCTCTTATAGCCCAAGCTGGTATATTTCACCCTATTTTTAACTTTTTTAAAATTGCAAAGTATCTCTAATTACAGATTTGCATAATTTGTATTTGTAAAGGTCAGTAAATGCACACAGATAAAGAACCTATTATGGCAACTCATGTACAAAAGGAGTTTTTCCTTTTTCATAAAAACAAAATAAACAAACAGACAATAAACATATCCTACAAGATCAGCACGATCACCAACCCAAAATGTTCAAACATGATGATTCAGGCATTAAAAGATCATGGGATTGGCTTAAAAAAATCACAAAAGTCTGAAAAACAATACATTTGGGGCTCTTTTTATTTGTTCTGTGGTTTTTGAGCTTTACAGGTTGCAATCACATTCCTAAGCTTTTCTCTGCACCCCCAAGTGCTAAAAATGTATTTTTCCAATGAAAACGGATGGTTCTCAAGATTTCAGCTGTTGGGGCTTTTGCTATTCAACTCTTGACAAAATAGCAGGAGTTGGCTACCATGCAGCAATCTAGAAACACATTTTAAAACAGAATTTGACCAATACAGACAATTTGGGTGAAAACAGACACAACACTAACCACCCTTTAACCACCCTTGGTGGTTATTTATGCATGTTGCAGGGCTGTATTGGTGCCCTATGCAGTCCTGAAACATGCATAAATGACCACCAAGGGTGATTAAAGGGTGGTTAGCGTCATGTCTGTTTTCACCCATGGTTTTACAAATCTGGAGGTCCAATAATACTATATGGTTGTCAGATTATTTATTTTTTACCAAGTCAGCTAAGAGTGACAATTCTCCTTGACTTTAGCTCCCTGCGTGACTAACACAGCCTGTGTTTCCATGTGCTACCACACAGAGTCTCCAATTCTCCATGAATCTTGACTAGCTCAATCCTGGTAGTAACTGCCCTGGCACAGTTTGGTTTTTATGTCCTAGGCTACTCCAGCTCTTTAAAAAAAATTGCTATAGTAGGATTTTGCAGATACAGTGTTCTGAGCATTATGGACCAAGCCTGTAAAATGTGAGATGCACAGGGAATTAGTACACTGATAACTTCCTAAATCCAATCTCTCATAGTGCAAGGTGCTGCATTATGGGTTTACAAGGTGATTGACCATCCAAAAAAGTTCTTCAGGAGATGACTTGACTTCCTCTATGGTAAAGGGGAGGAGTATGTACTTGCTTCCTTCAATTTAAAGTAGAATGTACATGATTAGAAAAATATTAATGTTTTAGTCAGTACCACACTGTGCTTTCTGCCACCAAATTTTCAAAATTCTTCCTTCCTGCTTTCCTGTCACAGGCCACAAGAATAACAAAATATCTGTGTTGGCAGTGCAGTGGGAAGAGGGCAATCTGGTATTGTACTACTTCTGGCATTAGTCGGGGAGTGGCTGTAAGAGCGATAATCTGTTAGTACTGGCAAAACAGACACCTTAAAAAGAATGAGGCTTTTATAAGCCATCCTTGTCATTGGGTGTTTTCAGATGGATGTGGGGCTGGCCACCCCCGGACCTGCTCTGGGGGTGCACCCCTGTCTGCCCGCTTGCAGCCTTGCCTGGATCAGGTTTAAACAGACCCAGCAGCTACTGTGGCCCACAGTCTGCTCGTGTGGCATGCCCCCCCCCACCATAGAGTTGCGAGTGGATCATCGATGGCTCTAGGTTGCTGCCAGCAACTCTTTGGTGTTGCCCAGGGAGACCCCCAGTAAGAGCGGAGCTGCAGTGGCCATCTGCTGAGCAGACAGACAGCAGCTCTGTGCCCTGGGTTTGAGCGGCCCGCACTACTGGCAGTGCTCCTGGATGTTCTGGAGCACCACCTCTGCTCCATCTGGCGGCCTGCCTTTAGACGGACGGGCCACCCACGGGTGTGACGGAGCAGAGGCAGGGATGCTGTCCATCTAAAAGCACCCATTGTCTAGAACTACAGCACAGGCTAACGAAACTTGAAACATGTTGCCTTCTGTTGACATGTAAAGGTTACCTTGAGGATACAGTCTCTACCAGACAGATGGCTAATTTCTTTACTCTAACCTTATTCTCCAGTGCTTCAATGTTAGCATGATGGCCTTCCCCTGGAGTCAAGCCCTAATTGCTGTCAAATGTTCAGAGACAAAAGTGGTGTCTACATATCATTCATGCAAGTGCCGTTGCTGGGTTGTGAATTAGGCAGTAGCAGTAGCAACAGCAACAAAAGCCACTTGTCAATTTGCTCCCATGCAAGCCATTTTGCTCAAACACAGGCTCACATTTTAAAGGATCAAGGCTCGCAATTTCAGTTTCAATAAAGGCAGGCTCACAGTCAGCGGGAGATGATATATGTTTCAATGAAACATCCTTAGCTGTTTCAACCTAAGCTGGCTTTGCAAAGAGTGCAGGTTTTGTTTTTGTTTTTAAAAACAACCTTTTTAAGCCTTTTCATTGAGGAAATATATATATTAAATTTTTTTGTCCTTGCTCCAACTAGCTCCAAGTAGCAATTCAGTATGAAATTGGCACTGAGCACAAAGTCAAGACCCAGAGTCCCTCATTTGTCTTGTTCACACGTAAAACATATTTTGGAGCTGGCTAACGTCTTGCCTCCTGGAAGCTCTGCTACCATTGAACCGACAGGTAATACTAATGGCCAGACTGGTGACAGTCAGCTACTGGGTGTCTGACTGGAGGCACATTCATCTTCAAATTATGTTGTGTGACAGTACAGGCTGCTGACACCATTTTAACATGCAGAGTGACTCCTCGGGAGGCTCTTCATTATGCATTCAGTGGGCTATTTTCAGGCTAAACAGCATGTCAGGGAGCCCAGTTGTTGCATTTATCCCTTTCTACCTGGGCAGAGGAAACAGTGCATTGTCCCTCAGGGGAACTGATATATATTAAAATCCACACTTTGATACTCCTAATAGACAGAAATGGATACACACAATATGTACTTGCAGAAACAAAGTCTCTAAATGCAAGACTAAGAAAAAACATGTTAGCAAAACAGCAACTATTGAGAAGAGAGAATTTGGTATTACATGAAGTCTATGAGACGTCCCCACGCACATGAAAAAGCATATAGAAAAATTTATCTTCTCTTCGCTTTCTCTCTGTTACACAGAGAAAGATTCTCTCTCACTGACACACACACATTTCTCTCGCGCACACCCATTACTGGCACAATATTCTGAGCAGCACACTTTCAATTTCCTGTTTCTAAAACTGACTAATAAAATATTTCACTAGCATCTCCAGCAGCATTCCAAGCAGTCCTGGAGAGTCACAAGATGAACTAACTCAAAATTAGCATTCAGACCTCCCTGAATTGTGACGCTTCAGACCTGCCTGCCACACAGGGCATTTGGCATTACCAATGAGGCTCAGGGGGACCTTCCCTCTCTTTCCCAGCATGATTTACTTCACTTGCTAAGAATACTTCATTGCTTGCCCTTTAACAAATTCCACTGGTGAGCTACACTGGTGACTTCCTGTTAATGGATTCATGCTCAAGTCTGAAACTCCAAAGTAATGACCGAGGAAAGAAAGAAAAATCAATATTATTCCTCTTTTCACTCTCCTCTAACTATCCACCCTTGATGGGGAAAAATACTCACTGCTGAGAAGATACTTTCCCCAAGCCTCTGATAATGCCTCAGAGTTTTGCTGTTGGCAGCATTTCTACCAAACAGCAAGAAAACAGTATGGGTCTATCTGTATTCAGTGGCACAACCAAGGTTACTCAGATGGGGAGGGCAACACACTTTCCTTGAGGGGGTGGGGGAGGAACAACTAAGAGGGGAGCTAGAGAGCAGACAGAGATAGCAGAGAATTGCCTCCGCCCCTCCCCCTCCCGAGATGGGGTGTGTGTGGCCCTTTGCTGTGCCCACTAAAAAGGAGATGGGACAAGAGAGGGTTAATGTTTTTCCCCACCGTTGGGGGGCTGCAGCCAGGCCCCAGAGCGGAGAAATGAGCCACGCCCAAAGTCAGGGAGCGCAGCCTAAGCTGCTAGGTGGCTCAGGCTGTGCTCCCATTGGATCCGGCTAGGCACGTGGTCCCCGCCCAAGGGGCAGGGCCCGTGAGCAGAGATGCCACTGTCCTGGCCTCAGTCGAGTCCCCCCGCCCCCCCCCAAAATTGTTCGGGGCATCACGCTTCCACCGCCTGTTCGAGGGGGAGGGTGGCCAAAAAAGGGAAACCTCTTCACGGGGGGGCCGGCAGGGGTGGCTACGGGGGAGGGAGTAACCCGGCCCCTGCCGGCAAGAGCCCCAACGCCAGTTAAGGTGACAGCACTGGCTCGAGCTCTCCACTGGTACCCCAACAAAAAGGAAGTCGAGTACATAGTCGATGGCTTTCAAGACGGTTTTCGAATCCCAGCATACGTAGTTCACCAACGCCGATGTTGTCCAAATTTGAAGTCGGTGGTGGGGATGGAGGATATAGTTAGCACAAAGATAAGAAAAGAATGTGCCGAAGGTAGGGTGGCAGGCCCATTCCCAGCCCCACCGTTCCCCGACATGATAGTATCACCACTGGGAGTGGTGCTCATAAAGACCCCCGGGGAATTTCGACTAATTCATCACCTGTCGTACCCCCGGGGGGGCTCAGTCAACGACGCTATCTCCAAGGAACTTTCCTCAGTGCGGTACGACTTGTTTGATTTGGCAGTTGCCCTAGTGAGATCCTTTGGACCCGGCGCCATACTCGGGAAGTGTGACATCAAGTCTGCCTTTTGTTTGCTCCCTGGTCACCAGGATAGTTTCCCGTTGCTCGGCTTCCTATTCGAAGGAGGGTATTATTATGACAAGGCCATGCCAATGGGGTGTTCGATCTCCTGCTCCGCCTTCGAGCAGTTCAGCACCCTAGTGGAGTGGATTGTCAAGCAACGGTACAAAAAAGGGGGAGTAACAAAATATCTCAATGATTTTTTATTCGTCGGCTGGGCAGAGACCGGAGAGTGTGCAGACTTGATGCGAACCTTCCTCAGGGTGGCTGCGGAGCTGGGTATCCCCTTGGCCCCCGAAAAAATGGAGGGTCCAGCCACCTGTTTAACCTATCTAGGCATTGAACTCAACACCGAGGAGGCTGTTTCCCGCCTCCCCAGTGACAAACTGGAAGCCCTCCAGGTAAAGATTGGTGAATGCTTGGGGGCGGCCAAAATTACGGTTTGCCAGCTCCAGTCGGTTTTAGGGAGCCTCAATTTTGCCTGCAGGGTGGTGGTACCCGGGCGGGCCTTTCTGTCCCATTTCTACACAAAGCTGGCCGGCAGGCCCCTCCCCCACCATCACGTCAGGGTCACCAAGGAAATGAAGGAGGACTTTCAGATATGGGCAAAATTTTTGGACAATTTTAACGGCACCAGTTTTTGGAGAGATCAACTCCTGCTGGAAGCGGGGCTGCAGGTGCACTCTGATGCTGCGGGTGGGGCTGGTTTTGGGCTAATTTTTAGGGACCGGTGGGTAGTAGCCCCATGGCCCCAGACCTGGGTAGAGCAAGGGATTACGAGAGGCCTTACCTTTTTGGAACTCTTTCCGATTGTAGTGGCCAAGCACCTGTGGCCTGATTGGCTGGCTAATCGTTCAATTCTCTTCTGGTGCGACAACCAAGTGGTTGTCCACATAATTAACACCCAGTCCTCCAGGTCCCCAAGAGTCATGAAGCTGGTGAGGGTTTTCATGCTCACATGTTTGGAACATAACATCCTGTTCCAGGCCAGGCATGTGCCCGGGCTGGACAACAGTGTAGCTGATGCTCTTTCTCGCTTCCAGATGGATCGCTTCCTTCTGCTGGCGCCTCAGGCCCGGGTGAGCCCAGATCCTCTGCCGCCGCTTGTGTATAGCCTTGGGTTGTAGAGCTGCAAACCACCGTGTTAGGATCCCTTGCGCCACGCACCAGGACAGCTTACAGCAGGGCTTTCAGGGAATTCCAGAACTTTCGTTGCGAACAGGGTTGGCCCCAAGGTTTCCCGCTCCCCGAACGCCACATGTTGCAATTCGCCATGTCCCTGCGGCGCAACGGCACTGGCCCGGGTACTATCTCAGGCAAACTATCTGCCCTGGCCTTCGCAAGTAATCTGGCAGACCACCAACTCCCCAACTGGGGTTTTTTCGCCAAGCGATTGCTAGAGAACTGGCACAGGGAGTGGGGAGGGAACCTCGACCATCGAGTCCCGATCACACTACGAGTGCTACTTGACATGCACAAAGCACTATCCCATATCTGTTTTAACCATTTCGAAGTTTTACTGTTTGATTCATTATTCAAGTTAGTCTTTTTTTGAGCTTTTCGAGCAGACGAATTGGTAGCGGACTCAGTTAGGGATACGTCAGGTAGGGCACTACAGTTTAAGGACATCAAGATCGGCCTAACATCACTGGCGTTGAACATCCGTCGATCTAAGACAGACCAGAGAGGGAAAGGGCAGGAAGTTAGGCGTAGTTATGCAGAAATTGAGGAAATGTGCCTAGTTTGGGCTGTGAGAGCCTACGTAGCAGCATGGGGTGTGGCCCCAGGCCCCCTGTTTAAACACGCCAAAGGGCAGCAGGTTACCAGGTACCAATTTATGGCAATTATGAGGGCTGCTCTGGCTCAACTAGAGTTACCCCCGGCAGCATATGGCACACACTCCTTTCGCATAGGAGCTGCAAGCTTTGCTGCTGAGAATGGCATGCCAGAGCAGGGCATCAGGGACCTGGGGCATTGGAGGTCCAGGGCCTTCCAGACGTATGTCTGCCCCCCCCCCCCACCGCCAACCGACCGTAACCGTTTATTATCTCCACAGGTGCATGGCCGCTGCCACGAAAACAGGTGTGGATCATGGGCCACAGCCTGGTATGGTGGGCGGGCAAGGCGGCGGGGCAGACCGGATGGGGAACCCAACTGGGTTTGTCAACACGGGCCCACATCCACTGGATGGGCCGCAGAGGAATGAAGTGGCAACACCTATTGCTGTCTGTTCATACCAGGCTCCAAGGCCCTTCACCCGACATCTTAGTAATCCACCTGGGTAAAAATGACATTCCGCAACGGAAGGTCGTCCAGTTGATCAAGGCCATAAAGTGTGACCTGTGGGAGATTAAGAAACTTTTCCCCGGGGTTTTCCTTCTGTGGACTGACATGGTTGAATGGATGGCCTGGGTGTCCACCCCCGGAAGATCAACAGGACCAGGAAGATGGTCAACCGGGATGTAGTGAAGTGGCTCACTGGCCTGGGGAGCGGGCGTGTAGTTACACGGGCCCTGTCGCACAAGAAACCTGCCTTGTATAGGCGGGATGGGGTGCATCTGTCCCCGGATGGGAATGACCTGTACCTGAAGGATCTCAAAAGGGCCCTAGTTAGTGCATTAGAAAGATTCTAAAGTGGGATGGGGGTCGGGTTCGTCTGGGCAAACCCGGCAAACCCTTAGTGGCAGGGGTCCAGTACTATAAGTTAGTGTAGTAGTTAAAGGGGTCATAATTAAGAGTCATCTCCTTAGGAGATGGGGAGGCCCACCTGCCAGAAAGCAGGGGAGGGCAACCGCCGGGGCCGCCTCCCTGGGAGGGGTGTCATGCGACGGCGGCAGGGACAAGTATGGTCCCCCGTTGGCAGGCAGCTTTCTCCTTACTCACAGTGAATGGAGTGGACCCCCTCACAGACGGTGAGACCACTCGACGGGGAGACGTGTGAGCGTCGTTGGGGTGGCTATCGAGGGTACATCGAAACCACCCCTGTTTCATGTTGGTTTTACTGTTTTCCAGGGTAAAGTCGAGTACTGGACCCGCATCGCACTAGGCGATTTGCCCCCACCTGATTGTGATTGTAATCTGTTAAATAAAGAGTGCGACCGTTTTCCCCGAGGGGTGTAGCTTGTCTCCTTCGGTGCGTCAGCAATTGCCTCTCCCCCCCCCCCCGGGGTGGGGGGCGTGCGGCCCTTTGCTGTGCCCGCTAAAAAGGAGACAGGACAAAAGGGGGTTAATGTTTTTTCCTGCCATTAGGGGGCTGGAGCCAGGCCCCAGAGCGGAGAAACGAGTCGTGCCCAAAGGCAGGGAGCGCAGCCTAAGCTGCTAGGCGGCTCAGGCTGTGCTCCCATTGGATCCGGCTAGGCACGTGGCCCCCGCCCAAGGGGCGGGGCCCACGAGCAGAGACGCCGCTGCCCTGGCCTCAGTCGAGTCCAGGAGCAGCATGGAGCGGCACCCACACACCCTCCCTTTTGCACTTTGGGTTTCACCGGTCGCCAATTTTGGGACCAGGAAGGAATTTTTGCGGGTATCCCAATCAGGCCTCAACAGTGGTTACCCGTTGTTTCGCCTTCCTTACAGTGCACTATATATTCGGCTAATCGTTGTCCCTAGTACACGGGGTGTTGTTGTGCTCATCTACTCATTGTCGCACTCTTGCAGGGGTCCAGTACTATAAATGAGTGTAGTAGTTAAAGGGGACATAATTAAGAGTCATCTCCTTAGGAGATGGGGAGGCCCACCTGCCGGAAAGCAGGGGAGGGCAACCGCCGGGACCGCCTCCCTGGGAGGGGTGTCGTGCGACGGCGGCAGGGACAAGTATGGTCCCCCATCGGCAGGCAGCTTTCTCCTTACTCACAGTGAATGGAGTGGACCCCCTCACAGATGGTGAGACCACTTGAGGGGGAGACGTGTGAGCGTCGTTGGGGTGGCAATGAAGGGTACATCGAAACCACCCGTTTCATGTTGATTTTACTGTTTTCCAGGGTAAAGTCGAGAACTGGACCCGCATCGCACTAAGTGATTTGCCCCCACCTGATTCTGATTGTAATCTGTTAAATAAAGAGTGCGGCCGTTTTTCCCCAATACTGTGTCTTGTCTCCTTCGGTGCATCAGCAAATGAATGGTGGGCACCTAGGAGCTCACTAGTCTTGAATTGGTGGGTGGGAGGAGAAAACAGGCTCCCTGTCATGTCTGGATGATCATTAGATGACATAGGTTCATTAATAAGTACAACTGTATTAACTGAGCATAATAAGGGAAACATAATAACCAAAAATGAACAGCAGGTTCAGTATAAGGATCTCCTATTGGTATAAGCAGATTCAATTAACTTAGAAATATGTAACATTCCCCATCTCCCCTCTAGGGATGTAACACGGCAACCCCAGAAGGGGAATGGACCCGTTAGGATGGTCCGCCCCCGGAGGCTGATGGAACCTCAACGATTCCAGGAGGCCCTGGGGGATCTAACTTTTGACCCTGACAGTCGCTCTATTAATGAACTTGTCTGAGCCTGGAACACCTTGCTCGGGGAGGCCATTGACAGGGTGGCTCCAAGACGTCTCCTACCTCTGTCTCGTCACCGCAGGGCCCCTTGGTTTACCGCGGGGCTGCGGTGTATGAAGCAGGCAGGTACGCGACTAGAGTGACGCTGGCGTTGGACTCGTACTGAATCCGACCAACTTCTCCATAGGGTCCATGTGCGGTCCTATGTTGAGGCTGTGAGGACAGCAAAGAAAGAATTCTTTGCCGCCCTCATACCATCTGCAAAGTCGCATCCAGTGGAGCTGTCCCGGGTGGTGTGGGGGCTGGTCAGTCCAGCCTCCCTCCGCCTGAATGGGGACTTGTCCCAGGCCCGCTGTGAGGAGCTTGCCATCTACTTTGCAGACAAAATCACTCAGATCCAGAGCAACTTCAACACTGGATTAGGAATAGTAGAGATGGAGCACAAGGTGATGGAGGCCCCGTCTGGTCCCTCTTCTTGGGCTGAGTTTCAGGAAGTGATGCCAGCCGATGCTGTGGATGTCCTGGGGTCTGTGACAGCCACCAGTTGTGAATTAGATCCATGCCCGTCCTGGTTTGTGAAAGCCTCCAGGGAGACACTGGCGACGGTGCTGGCAAGGGTAATCAACACATCCCTTCGGCAGGGGAGATTGCCCCCCCAATCTCAAGGAGGCCATGGTGCGCCCCCTGCTGAAGAAGCCATCCTTGGATGTGCACGCACTCGCCAGCTACCGATCTGTCTCTAACTTTCCCTTTTTAGGGAAGGTTATTGAACGGGCGGTGGCACTGCAGCTCCGGGCTCATCTTGACAGCGTCAGTTTCCTTGACCCATTTCAATCAGGGCCCCGCCCCGGCTACGGTACAGAGATGGCATTGCTGGCCTTGATGGACGATCTCCGCCGGGAGATGGACACAGGACGTTCAACATATCTGGTCCTGCTAGATCTCTCGACTGCTTTTGACACAGTGGACCATGGGCTGCTGTTCAGACGATTGAGAGTCCTGGGGGGTCTGGACAGGACTGTCCTTGGATGGTTCTGATCATTCCTCTTGGGGAGAAGCCAGCGGGTTGTCCTGGGGGCTGAGTTTTCCAGCCCCTGGGCCCTGGATTGCGGCATTCCACAAGGGTCTATTCTCTCTCCATTATTGTTTAATGTATATTTGCAGCCCTTGGGGGAGATTGTGAGAGGGTTTGGTGTGCGCTGCCACCAATACGCTGATGACACCCAGCTTTACCTCTCTTTTTCAACCGACCCAGGTCCTGCCGTCTCAGTACTGTCCCCATGTTTGGAAGCCATGGTGGATTGGTTACGGCAGAGCAGACTGAAGCTCAATCCTGATAAGACGGAGGTGATGGCGGTGGGTAGGGTGAGGAAGGTGTCGGCTCCCCTCGTAGAGGGGGTCCGTCCTCTCATAGCCCAGCAAGTTCTGAATCTGGGAGTATTATTGGACTCAGATCTCCGCCTAGATCGGCAGGTGGAAATTGTGGTGAAGGCTGCCTTCTGCCAGTTGTATTTGGTGGGGAGGCTGCGTCCATATATTTCCAGACCCGACCTGGCCACCCTCATCCATGCCTTCATCACCTCGAAGCTGGACTACTGTAACGTGCACCATGTGGGGCTTCCCTTGACACTGGTTCGGAGGCTGCAGCTAGTGTAGAATGTGGCTGCTCGTCTCCTTACAGGGACGAGCCGATGGGAACATATTACTCCTGTGCTCCACACGCTGCACTGGCTGCCTATAGCGTACTGAGCCAGATTCAAGGTTTTGGTCTTGGCCTATAAAGCCCTACATGGTCTTGGCCCCTCATATCTCTGGGACCGCCTCACCTTCCGCGCCCCAGAGCGTCCCCTTTGGTCCGCCGGGAGCACTTTCTTGGAGGTCACAATGGAGAGGGTGTTCTCAGTGGCTGGGTCATGATTATGGAACTCCCTCCTGGAGGAAGCCCATCTGGCCCCAAGTCTGTTGGCCTTCCGCTGGGCCTGCCAGACTTGGCTGTTCTCCCAGGCCTTCGAAGGAGGGGAGGGGGGGATGGGATAAAAGTTTTTTGGGGGGTGATTTTTAGGGGATTTTAGATGTTTTAAATGGTGTGTTTGATTTTTATTTTAAAATAATTTTTGTATTGTATTTGTATTTTTGTATTGTAAGCCGCCCCAGGATGCCATGGGCATGAGGGGGCAGCTAAGAAATGCAAATAAATAAATAAATAAATAAATACATTAAGTCTCTCTCTGCATTTTCATTGTTACTGAAAAGGATTTTGAACCAGAGTGCTAATTCATGTCCGATTCCCAAAGCTTTGGAGAAGTTTAGATTTCCAGTAGGAATCACTCAGATCCAAACGTTGCAATTAATTCTGCTCGCCAACCCACCATCTTGAAAGCGAACACCGTCAAACTTTGGTGCAGCCTGTTGTATCTAACCCTGAGCTCCTAGGTGCCCTTGGAATCCAAGTCCCATAGAGTTAGCCTCTGTCTACTTAGCTTCTCCCCAAATTTTTAGTCTAGAACACATACATCTGGAAAAAAGGTCCCACGTATTTAGTGCCTTGCAACATCACTTAGAAGCAACTCTCACAACATATAAAATGTTAATTGAATCTGAATTGACATTTCTTTGGTCACTAGGACTGAACTTAGAAATAAGTTCAGCGAAACAAGGAGTACAAAGGCATAATACATTTGAAGTTGCAAAGCGCTTACTGTAGAAGCACAGAATAGTAGGGGTGGAAGGATCTCATGAAGCCACCTCATCAGCTCCCCTACACTAAGGCAGGATTAAATATACTTAAAACATCCTCAACAACGTTTATCCAGCCTTTATTTTTTTAAAATAAATTTCCACAACTCCCATTATTTTCACACCTCCCATCATGTTTCTCTTCTGGCTAATGACTGCAAGGAGATTTACAAACTGATTCTCTGGTAGGCTAGGGAAACTCTTTGCTATGTGACTGTCCCTACACACAACCCTGGTGTAAGAGAAGAACACAGATGTCATGTTGTATCGACCCAATGGTCCATCAAACCCAGCCTCTTGTCTCTCTTAGAATCTAGCTTTGGTAGTGTCAGAGAAATATCCAATGGGTGACAATGGAGTGATCCATTTCCTCCTACTCATTCCCATTCACCAACAGTCATCCCCTGACCAATTTGACTGATAGACATTTATGGATCTATCCTCCAAAAACATATTCAATTTTATTTACTTTTTAATCTTAGTTATTCAACTGGCCTTCACAACATTCTCTGGCAATGAGTTTGATTTTACATCAATCAAACAACAGGATAACTGTACATCGCGTATTATTCACCATTTTAGTTTTTAGGTGCAAGAGGTATACTGGGGGTTCAGTCAGATACTGGACAACAAGGCACAGAAGAACGACATGCATGATGTGAGCCATTATAGTTTCATCTTAGTAGCAAGGATATGTCTAAGGAAGTCTCCGTTCACATTGCTCCAAACTAGTGCTCAAAATGCAAATCAAAGTATATCAGTACACTATACAATATCCTCACAATTCCAAATCTTTGTTTTAGTTCCTCTTGGTCTCAGATGTAGAATTGGGAGTGGCAGGTTGCACCACTACGCTATCCTTCAGTAACTTAGGCCGCTTTTAGACGAGCGGCGCGCGATTCAAAGTTTGAAAATTCACTAACAAAAAGCTAAAGTTTAGAATTGTTACTGCAGTTGGTGTCCACTATATAAGGCCAACCCTGATGGGTGATCTTGTAAACTATAAATCTGAGCAGAACTAAGGCCATTTTTAGACGAGCGGCATGCGATTGTGCATCGTGATTGTGCATATTTTGAAACGTCCGCCTGTTGCAATTAGACGAGACGGAAGTGGGGTATGATGCGCATATTATGGCGGTGGTGCATTTTTAAAGTCCACAAATTAAATAGCTCACAATCGAGCTATTTAATAAGCGGACTTTAAAAATGTGCCACCGCCATAATATGCTCATAATAACCCACTTCCGTCTCGTCTAATTACAACAGGCGGACGTTTCACATTATGCGCAATCGCGATGCGCAATCGCGATGCACAATGCAGCTCGTCTAAAAACGGCCTTAGTTCTGCTCAGATTTATAGTTTACAAGATCACCCATCAGGGTTGGCCTCATATAGTGGACACCAACTGCAGTAACAATTCTAAACTTTAGCTTTTTGTTAGTGAATTTTCAAACTTTGAGGATTTTACAATTGGTACTGTAATCTCACATTGTTCCATCAGTACAGCGCCTGAAAAAGTACAGCCACCTTTCAGCCCCTGCTCATAAGACCAGAAATGACAGCTTGAACTGAGGAGATGCTGTGAAGAACCTACGTGACCCTTCAAATAAATCTCCGGATTCCTGTTTCAGCCAATCAATTCTGCTCTCCAAGTGTCAGCTGGTAACTGACATATCTGTCAATACCACAAGTGCTGCAGCCACCGGGGCAGGTTGTATTCACAGTTGGAAATGTAGTTCAGCAATTGCTTACATTTAGGTAAAGGCTAACCTTGGATTATGCATTTCACACTGTTGGGGTTAAAACAGGGTTACGGACTGGTTTAATACCAGTACAATGTTTCCATCTGAAGCTGAGAGCACAGAATTTACCATTAGTAATGTTTCTTCTTAGCATGATTTGCTTAAAGAAAAAAATAATTCCTTTCTCAAATGCTCACAAAAAAACAAGGAATGTTCCTAGATTAGACTATGATTTACCTGTATTCTAGAAAGAATGGAGATTAACCCATTTTATTATATTCGTCTATTTATTTATTTGAATTTTTATCCCATCCTATCCCAAGGTCTACTGCATTTCAAAACCTAAATTATAAAGAATATGTTAGACAAATATATTTTGTTAAAGATTGTAATCAAGACAGAAGAATGATCATGCTGGCTGAAGCTGTTAGCATCTCTTTCCTGCCTCAGCTACAGAACAAGGAACTGAAGCCAGTGCCACAGTGCAACTGTCAGGCCCCAGGAGTTTGGAGTGCTGCCCCAACTACAGGTGCCACCACTCAGGCCTGACTTTAGTCTGGTTCTTTCCTCCCCATGTCTCCTTCTGTGTTCTCCCAATCCGTGCCATACCACACCCATTTCCAGCTGCATACCATTGCTCCAGTCCTGCCTCCCAAATTCCCAGGTGCAGCCACACAAGTAACTAGCACCCGATTTTCACACGGCCTCATGCTGGGCAATCGCAGCCACCTTGCTGTGGTGTCAGCATGGAGAGCCGGGCACATAGACGTGGGAAACCAGGCAGATGGAGCTGCTGCCATGGTTGAGGTAAGCATCCTGCCTCCCTCCCATATCCAGCCCAAGTGAGGTCCTGCCCCCAGGCTGCGACGTGGCAATGCACAACAGGCAACAGTGCCCACTGCTCTGGCACTTCCTGCGCAGCAGGGCAAGCATGGCCTGGACACACGAGCTGCCCTGCCTTGGGTAGCTTTTCCCCACTTGGGGTAAGGCTGCTCCACGACACGTCCTTGGAATTTTGCTGAGGATGCGTCACGTAGCAGTCAGCTGCTTCCCCTGCCCCACGGCGGGGGTCATATCTGGTGGGCGCCGGCCACATGATACTCTCCATCACGTGGCCTGGCTACCCAGAGTGGGGCAAGGCTGGCCAAGGCATGGTAGTCTTGTGTGGCTTCACCCTCAGATTGGCTACCTGTTAATACTTAAGGTGTGCTTCTAGCCACTGGAGGTTGGGCGGAGCAACTGCTCTTCTCACCCTCTGGGCGATTTCCCATGATACCTACTGCACACGATTTGCCTCCGGGAAAGAATCCAGAAGGCAGAGCATGTGCAAGATTTGTAATGTGGGACCAGCCCACTCCCAATCCCACTTTTGTGCTGGAGATCCTGCGGAGGATTGCAGAGTAGGGAAATCCAGCTCTGCAATCCCCTGCAGGATCACTGGCAAAAATGCAAGGGTGGGGGGAGGGGCAGTCCCACATTACAAACCCCACACATGCTTTGCCTTCCGGATTCTTTCCTGGAGGCAAATCTTGGCCCTTCATACCTCAGGGACTGCCTCACCCTCCGTGCCCCAGAGCGACCCCTTCGGTCCGCCGGGGGCGCCTTCTTGGAGGTCCCCTGTGCAAAATGAGGGCCCACAATGGATAGGGCATTCTCAGTGGCCATGCCACAATTCTGGAACTCCCTCCTGGAGGAAGCCCGTCTGGCCCCAAGTTTGTTGGCCTTCCGCTGGGCCAGCAAAACCTGACTGTTCTCCCAGGCGTTCAGAGGCGGGGAGGGAGGTTGGGATAAAGTTTTGGGGGGTGGTTGTTTTTAGAAGCATTTTTAGATGTTTTAAATTTCTGTGTTTTATTGTTGTTTAAATTATTGTTATTCTTTGTATTGTAAGCCGCCCCAGGATGCCATGGGCATGAGGGGGCGGCTAAGAAACATAAATAAATAAATAAATGTGCAGTAGGTATTGTGGGAAAGTACCCTGTGTGTCTGTCCTTATTGTTCCTACCTGTGTTCTAGCTTGGTTCCCAGTCCCTTGTGTTCTCCCATTCTCTTGCTCCCACTTTTCTCTAATCCCTATAGCTTATCGTTGCTGTTTGTATGTTGCTATATTGTTGTATTTTTGCTTTGTTGTAAACCGCCCTGAGATGCAATCAGCAAGAGGGGTGGTACAAAAGTCCAATGTAATATTATATTTATTATTATTATTATGTGTTGCTCATCTTGACCCAGTTGTTTCCTAGCCTTGATCCCCTGTACTCCTTTAGTTTCCAGGCCCCCCGTTTCCCCAATGCTTCAAAGCCCTTGTACCCCTCTAGCTTCCAGGCTCTGCTCCCCCCTTGCTTCCAGAACTCTGGTTCCCTCCTTGGCTTATGTTCCTTGCTCCCTGTTCTTTCCTGGACCTCAATAATGAGTCATATGCTCTTTGAGGCTGGGAAGGCTGGTTCTCTGTGATGAGCTTCAGTCTCTCTCAGATCAGAGGACAGTTGGCTGAGAAGTCTTCCTTTCATAAGAACATAATAGTGCCATACTGGGTCAAACCAATGGTCCATCAAGTCCATCATTCTGTCTCCAATGGTGGCCAATCTCTTTCTCTTGGAAGAAGTACCCAACAGATCACAATGGGCAATCCATTCCCTGTTGTTCCAGCTCCCAACGGTAAGAGATTACGTTCCCAAAACCTACTTGGCTAATAGCCGTTCATGGACCTATTCTCCTAGAACTTATCCAATCCCTTTTTAAAACTAGCTACAGTACCTGCCTTGACCACTTCCTCTGGCAGTAACTTCCACAAGTTAATTGTGCACTGAGTGAAAAAAAATACTTTCTCTTACTTGTTTTAAATCTGCTACCTGTTAATTTCATGGAGTGTGCCCTTGTTCTAGTACACTTAGAGAAGGTAAATAACTGCTCCCTATTTACGCGTTCCACATCACTCATGATTTTATAAACTTCTATCATATCCCCTCTCAGTCGTCTCTTCTCCAAGCTGAAGAGCCCTAACCTATCAAGCCTCTCCTCATATGGGAGCCGTTCCATACCCTGGATCATTTTTGTTGCCCTTCTCTGTACCTTTACTAGTTCTACTATGTCTTTTTTGAGATGGGGTGACCAGACCTGCACACAGTACTCCAGGTGCGGTCGTACCATAGATCTATATTGAGGAATTACGATATTTTCAGTTTCATTCTCTATCCCTTTCTGAATGATTCCTAAGTTTCTGTTTTCTTTTTTGACTGCCGCTGCACACTGAGCTGAGGATTTCAATGTATTGTCCACAATGACTCTAAGATTCCTTCCTGAGTGGTAACTTCTAATTTAGAACCCAGCATTGTATACGGTTTGGGTTATTTTTCCCCATGTGCATCACTTTTGCCATTTGAATGCCCAGTCTCGCAAGATCTTCCTGCAATTCTTCACAATCCGCTTGGGTTTAACTACCTTGAATAACTTTGTGTCATCTGCAGATTTGATCAACTCACTCTTTACTCCCTTCTCCAGATCGTTAATGAGTACATTATCCAAATGATTCGCCAACATTTCAAACTGATAGGATACATCATCCCAATTTTATAACAAGTAGAATTTTCATGATTTTAACAAAGAATGCAAGCTGCCTTAACTATAGAGCCGCTCCAATGGCTCTATAATATAGTGCCCATGCGGACACTGTCTTAAGACCCAGGCAGAAGGGCTGGCAATAGTTTAATCAGGAAATGACACAACAGTTATTACTGTGGCCAAATGCTTGTTGGGTAGAAACATGCATAGTAGGAGACAAAAGAAGGTAATTTCCACCAGTAACTTGTTTGCCTTGCACCAACTACTACTTATAGAGCTACTTGGCATACATAGCACTTTATAGTCACAGATTTTCAAAGACAAGTCCCTGCTCAGATGAACATGGATGAGGGGAACACAGGGACAGACACACACACACACATAATCCCATTTTACAGATGGGGAACTGAAGCTGAGACGTTGTGACTTGCCCAAGGCCACCCAGTGAGCTCATAGCTAGCACAGGATTTGAAACCTGGCTTCCTAGATCCAAGTCCAGAACCGTAAACACTACACCACACTGGCTCTCTAGGCTGAGAGGTTGTGACTTGCCCAAGGTGGCACCCAGCGAGTTCATGGCGAGGGCGGGATTTGAATCCTGGCTTCCGAAGTACAAGTCCAGCATCTTATCCCCTATACCACACTGGCTTGATGACTTTCTGCTGTACTAATGACATGAGTGAAAATGCAGGGGTGGGGAAACATTTCCCTCCCAAGAGGCACTTTGAAAACTAGCACAATTCTGAGGGCCACATAGAAGTTGGGGGTGCCCTCAGGAAAAGGAGGGTCCAGATCATGGATCTGTCCCCCATCCCTATGTACTTGTCATCATCTCTGCTCCCTTACCATCTTTCAGTGCTTGGGAGTATGAAAAAGGTCCAGGAGCTGCCAGGTCCTGGAACTGGAAAGGGCGCAAATAAAAAGTAGCCATGGGCTGCATTTGACCCCTGGGCCTGAGGTTTCCCACACCTGCTCGAATACCAGGTGAGGTTAAACATTCTGACTAACACCTCAAATTATTTCCCTGTTCGATCACACTACCCTTTGTCTCACCTGTATTTAGTTTGTACAGCTGCTTTTCCTTTCTCTCTTCAGCACTGGCTACGTCTGCCAAGTACACACAAAGTTAGGTGTCACTGAAAGAGAGCCCATGGTGCCTCACAATCTCTCTAAGAAGTCTCCTGAGAGACAAGAAAGACCCCACACATGGAAGAGCTTTTTATTTTGGGCTGAGGAGCAGTTGCCCATCAGGATTCTCTGGGTTCTGTCTGAAACCTTTTTTTGTCAGCATCTGAGTGTACCACTGTTTCTAGTCTACTTCTGTTAGTTTTCTAAATGACAGCAGGACCATGTGACTGACAATACAGAAGGTAGCGGACAGGCCCAAAAGAGTGCGCACAGAAGTTAGTTCCTGGTCTGTGACCATCCATTCCTGCCAACATGCCCATCAGCACATACATCCTGATTGTGAGAACCTCCGAGGACAGGAGCTGCCATGGCTTGATTACTACTTTTGCTCCCTGATTTTGCTATTCTTTTACCCATTAGGTCTACAGATGCATTCACTGTAAAAAGGGGAGAAGGTATCTGTTCGGAGTTAAGCAATGTCAACGTAGCTGCTAACATAAGTGTCTATGTAGCACTTTATGTGCCTAGTGACTCTCCATCTAGCTCTAAGTTACCAATTTAAGTGTTCATGGGATTTTTAAAGTGGTACTTAAGTACCTCCTAAGATCCTATGGCATCTTATTTCCAAGGATGTTATGTGCTTAAAGTGCAGGTTTGTAGTGTGCCTAAACAGGCGAACCACCTTGGCTGTATCCACATGAGCTGGGGCGGGCCCAATCCCCTGCGCACTCCGTGGTGGGCAAGCATAGCTGCCACACTTTGGGCCAGCAGGGACAGTTGGCCACAAAGTCCACTTCCCTGCAGCTATCATCAGCTCCTTCATGTTCTGGGACAGGCTGAGGAACCTGCCACACAGGGCTGAATGCTCCAACTCCTGCTATGCTGAAGGATTGGCTGTTGGGGGGGGGGGGCATGGAGGAGCATGCATGCTCCTCCCCCCACCTAACGGCTAGTCATGGGGGAGGGGAGCCTGGGAGGAGCGTGCATGTGCCTCCCTCCCTACCCTGACAAACAACTGATTGGGGGAGATCAGGGTGGGGAGAGGGGCACACATGTTTTCCTCTGCTGCCCCGTCCCCAATCAGCTTTTTGTCAGGATGGGGAGAGAGGCACATGCACGCTCCTCCGAAGCTAGTCTCCCCTGCAATTAGCTATTAGGTGAATATCTGGCTGCCGCCAGGCATATAAGCCACTGCATCTCATGGTAACGTTGCCCAAATTGGGATAAGGCCATCTAAAGTGGGATAACACCTCATGTGATTGTACCCCTTGAGGCTTAGGCAAACAGGTGCTGAGCAGGGAGACCCTTGGGTGCTTTATAAACCTGGCTCTAAGCTCCACTTCTAGTGTGGCGAAACTTTGCACTCAGTTGCACTTTTACAGCCTCACTGAAAACATCACTAAACATTGCAGAAGGCAACAGAATTGAAAAGGTGTAATAAAGAAAAAGTTTGACCTTCTGAATCTGTATATGGGAGAATATTCACAAGGAAGAAAGAACCCAGCTTGATTTTCAAATCCCAGGCAGCACTAGAACAACCTAAATTCAGAAACTACAGCTAAGTATATCTGGAATTTGAAATGAAGGCAAAGAGAAACCCATAATGTCTTCTTCACAGAGTTCCTACTCAGGAAAGAGCTGTACCTTAAAGCAATATGGAGAATAGCATTTCTATTACATACGTTTCCTGGAAGTTATAAATCTATGCTTCCAACTCTCAAATGAAACAAAACAGAACAGGATTTTTTGCAAGACCATCCATTATAGCTGACATGTGCAAAATATTGCATTAACTCTTTCACTACTGATCTTTGACCACACCTACCCTGCTTGAGTAATGAATTAGCCATCCATTAGAATCTATCTTCACACATCATGTTTTAGTACATCTTTCACTATAAAATCTGAAAGCCAAGGACAACAGTTTCAGTTCAGTGTCAGGTACCTGCTTCAGCTGAAGGGTATGCTCTAGATGAAGGTACCTAACACACTGAGCAAAAGTCAAGAAATGACTGGACTTCATTTGGATATCACTGTGATTCAGAAACTGGAGAAATAATCTAGTGGTCACAGTGTAAGTGAGGGTTAACAAGTGTCGATCATACACATTTATAGGTGATATGGAAGAATTGTCAGGTGGGAACATGGGCGATGCTAGAATTAGTTTATGGGAGCAATGGGGTGACAAAGCCTATTGTTGGGGAGCACAGATTTTGCTACATACTGTATGATGCTACCCTACTTTTCTGTGGAGTAGGGGCAGTGGAAGGTTAGCAGGAAATATTTTGTGAGGGAAGGAAGGACCTGCTGTGCCTTGCTATCTTGTGGCATAATCCCTGGGAGAGGAGGAAGCACCAGTTTTTTTTCCAGTCCCCTCCTCCCTGATTAGGAAATTCCAAGCTCTGTCACCTCTTCCATCTTCTTCCTGTTCTGATTTAAACAATGCACTTGGTTGCTGCTGCTCTCAGCCTCAGAACCGAAGCTTCTGAGGTATATTGCAGACAAGTGGGAACTATGTGTCACTGCTCTGCTCGGTAGAGTGATATTCTCTGTACGGAACAGGAGATCTCATCCCCTCCCACTGCAAACCCTGGAGTGTAGAAAATGGTCCGCCCCACCACCTCTCATTCCACATGGGAACTACAAACTTCTCCATCTCCTCAGTTGTTTCTCTGGTAACAGTATCTCTACAGAACATAAGAGAGTAAGACGACGAGATTTTAATTCCATTTTATGATTTTAACAACTTTGTTTCAAAGGCAAGCCTCTTTTTAACTCTCTGGTTTATATTTAAACAGCAAGAAATGAGGTTTAACATGTTTTTCAAAAGGGATAAAAAATAAGGGGAAGAGAAAATGGAATGTATACTAGGAAAACATACAGACCATTGCAAAAAGAAGCAAAAGGCTTAATAAAAAGTCAGGACACTCCTCCATGTTTGTTTTGTGCTTGTGCTAACCCTTAGTGCTAAGATGAGTCCCTTTTACTTTCACTTCATGAGAGTGAACTTCACTTCATAGTCCACTTTCATGTCATCAGTGTAGAGTTAGTGCTGCTACA
The DNA here is from genome assembly GCA_003113815.1 of Sphenodon punctatus. NCBI lineage: Eukaryota > Metazoa > Chordata > Lepidosauria > Sphenodontia > Sphenodontidae > Sphenodon > Sphenodon punctatus. The sequence continues at coordinate 5,602,511 of QEPC01000136.1, read as the reverse complement.
AAACAGGTAGAGTATGGTGCCCTTAAAAGTTTACACTACAGACTAGAGAGGAAGGATGTGTTTATGTTTAAAGCAAAGGCCTGAAACACAGAACATCTAGATTATGTTACTTGGCATGCTCATGCACTTCCAGTGCAACCTTTGGCCAATCATACTGTCCCCTCCTGCCTTACTGGGACAAAGCCTGACATCAAACTTTAGAAAAACTACTCTCCAGTAAGAATTTTGTGTCACTGTTGTCTTCAGGATTTGGCCCTACTGCTTGAAAAAATTAGCAGGCAAATCTGTATTCTCCAGCATCATACATATTTAATGCCTGGTCTATGGAGTGAAGTATAAAGGTGCATTCAGACATTATGACAGTCTCCACCCTGTAAACCTCTGTGGCAGTACCACAGGGTTGTTTTGCGGTTACAGCATGGTAATATTTTTGCGACCTTTGACTAGATCTACTATCCTCAAGGTGGTCTGTGGTAGAGGAACCCCAGATGCAAAGTGAGAAAGGAATGCCAGTAACACTCACTCAGTAGAGGTCACACCACCTACCAAATAGGCTACTGTGGGTCGGGACGCAACTCCCATTCTTCCAAGCCACTCTTCAGCACAGCTGATGTACCTCACACCTGTGAAAGGCATCTAGGGAAATTTGCCCTCTCTTCATCTGCAGCATCTTGCACAGGTCAGGGCCAGACCAATAAGCACATCCTTGCTCCCCCGTACCTCTCTGCACTTATCGCCCTCCATACTCCAGCCCGTGCACTTCGCTCCTCCTCTGTCCCTTCTCTCACCCTTCCACGCCTTCCCTGCTCCCCTAAGCGCCTTCGTCCCTTCTCACTTGCTGCCCCCCATGCCTGGAACTCCCTCCCTGTCCACATCCGCCTTGCCCCCTCCCTTCATACCTTCAAATCTCTCCTTAAAACTCACCTCTTTCGCTCTGCTCTGTCTGACTCTTTATCCTGCTGAGCCACTATTCCTATACCTACGATCGGTTTACCCTTATCCTTGCAACATGGACCTGCCTGCTGTCATTCTCATCGTAACCAAGCCAAGTACGTGCACTTGAGACCTCGCATCTTCATGAATGTTAGACCCCTTGTCTCTCCCTCTGTTCCCTTTCCTATGTCTCTCCTCCAGCTCCTGTCTCTCAGATTGTAAGCCCTAGGGGCAGGGACTGTGTCTATTTTATTACCTTGTAAAGTGCCAGGTACACTGCTGGCGCTATATAAATATTTGTTAATAATAATAATAATAATCCTCTTCTACCTGAGCACTGCAGCCTATTAGGTACACTGCCCTCACCAGTGAGACCCTGTGCAGTGTAGGCACAGCAGAACTATGTTATTAAATGTCTAATTTAATTTTGCATTAATCCTGGAATATTCTGAATGTTAATTCTGGAATATCAGAGGTAGTCCACAGGGCAAAGGGTGAAAGTGACTAGACTGGGTGAAAGTGAGGTGGTCAAATCTGTAAAATGTGTGCAGGTTTTTACATAGTTGCAGAGTTTACCAAGTGCATGTCTCTGCCACAAAATAGCAAAGCAGTGATGAGAATGGTATAAATACCTAGATGGCTAGCTATGTGGTATAAATAAATACATATGCACCCTGCATAAGCAATGTACATCAAAGCATGTGGTTGTTCTAGATATTAATCAAGGTGTGACTTGAGACAATAAGTGCCCACATTTTTAATCACACAGAAGTTAGTTCACCCTTAAAAGTCGTACACTGTAATACTTTTATCATTTTAAATGATCTCCTATGTACATGTAACAGCTACTGAAGTGTGGCTTTCTTTACAGGAGATCTTTGTATTCAGTTGGGATATCTGTTAGCCAGAGTCCTCCTTTCATAATAGCCATTGTCACAACCAGGGGCACAGGGAATAGAGGGGTCATGTCCCCATCCTTTCAAAGCTACTAATTTTATGAGCCACTCAGACGTAAGGATATAGAACCTGCTCTCTCTGGTCAGAAAACAGTCAAAACAAGATGCTATAACACGTTTTCAAACTTGGTCAACTTTAGTCAAGTACCCCTAAACCCATGCTCAGGCAGCTACATAAACGCAGCCTCATAGAAATGGCACCTTTTATCCCAAAGGAACCCACAGAGCGAATGAGTACTGGCAGCTCCTGGTCACTTCGGCCAATTAACGTGGAACATCCAAATTCGTAACATTTGGCTAAGAGATTAAATACACTAATTTAACTTGTTTTGTTAAATACAGCTTGGGTAACAAATTAAATGGGTTTGGCAGTCACAACACACAGAGCAGCCTACCAAATTACCACACCGTTTGCCAGGATGGGCAAGGACTGAGCTGCATGGGGCAAAAACTTGAGCAGTGCGAACCTACAGCAGGTCAGGCTCTGGCCAGAGCTCCCAAACTGCGCCAGAATATGACAAACAATTCCCTGCATGGTTTTGGAGTCCATGTGAGTTCAGAGAGCTCAGTACCTTGCAAGAATGCATTCTAGTTACTGCAGAATCAGGCATATTTTCTGTATATGTATCGAAAGGAGATGACTGTTTGTGTTTATTATTTATATTAACTAGCATGGATTATTATTGTTTGCACTACAGTAGTTTACTAGAGGTACTGTCCAAGTCCCTGTCTCAACTCCATGTTCTTGTTAATATAGTATCTCTAGTTTCTGGTAGAAGTATCCCTAGTTTCTACTAGAAGAAACTAGTACTTCTAGTTTCCTTAGACATGAAATGAACATATTTGTTTCTTGCACCGGACAACACTCTGAAACACCAGGGTAGTATCTATGTTCCCAAAGATTTAGAAGGGGTCATTCTGATCTATATACCCTCTATTGTTACTGCAAAAGGAAAGGAGAGAATAACATGCTGCTCCCTCACTGGCTTCAGGCTGATACTATAATGCTGCTTGGAACCCTGTTATTTTTATTATCACCATCTTTACGACTATCCAGGGAAAGAGCTATCACAGCTTTGCGGCTTTCACAAGCAGCTGTCCTACTGTGCCACGGCTGTCGACACCAGACCAGAGCACTATGCTTTTTATGGCAATTCCACTTCTAATGTGAGAGATGAGGAGCATGTAGAGTCACGCAACAACCTAGCTAATTGAATCTGTGCCACCAGTGCACTAAATGCTATTCACTTAAATCGCACTCTCTCTTCCTCTCCTTACCGCCCTCTCTCCCTCCTTCTCTCTCTCTCTCCCCTCTTCCCTGTGTTCCTCCCATCTCCATATCCCTCTTCTCCCACCCCCAAGCCCCGTCTGCTTTCTAATCCCTCCAGGGCGATTAAAGCAGGACCAACAACAAAGAGAAGGCGACACGAAAACCTATTATTTATACACTGCGCTATGCTCTTTCATTCAGTTCACTGAGCCCACCCCTGTGCAGGTATCCCCCCTCCTCCCAGGAGCAGGGGGCTAATGACCTCCACCAGCTGGGCTACCTGAGGTGGTGCACAGTCAGAGAGGTTTTTTCTGAGCCTAAGAGGCACTCTTCTCTCTCAGAGCAATTACCACGAATGATTTATGTGGCCAGTCAAGAGGGCCTGCCAGGGTTCTTATTTCATCTATGAAAAAAGGAACTCTGTTGGAATTTTATCAGGGAGCTCAGATTAAATTGACAGCTGCCTTTTGTTTTGTTTTTAAAGACCTTCCTTTTGGAGCACTGCATTCTGTTTGGAAATGGAAAAAACCAAGAAAAAAAATATAACAGAAAAATCCATTTTCTTCCATACTCTCCATATGCATTTTAAAATGGGGCCAGTTTTAGGAAGCTGCCATCTGAGGATGATTCTGGATCACACTGACTAGGAACAACATTTTATTTCACTCCACTGAAGCCACCAAGGCAAGAGTTTTTTCTCCTGGTACAAGTGTCAGTTAGGCTTATGGAGGGAAAGGATGCAGTCTCTGTTTGGAAAAGAGACCAATCCATGAATTCAGTTTGAAAATGCTGCCCTAGCCCACCACACAGGGAGAGATGCAAGCTAGACACAGCGACAGAGACAGGCATGCAGGGGCAGACACACGCAGAGGCATGTGAAGGCACAAACTCCCAGAGATACACAAAGAGAGATGCAAGCAGCCAGATATACAAATAATAAACATAGACATACACAAGCAGAAAAAAACACAGAGAGGAACATGTCAACAGACTCACAAAGACACATAGATACACACAGAAAGACACAGGAAAATATACCTAGGGAAATATGCACACACAAAGGGAAGCCTTTGCAGACACTCAAGGCAGAGAGATGAACCGACAACATATGCTCCCCCAAACACACAGACCTACAGACATTCAACTACAGAAAGGCAGATAAAACACAGACACAAAAACCCTGACAGAACAAGCACACCAAAAGCCAGATAGACAGACAATAAACAGACAGAGCTGGTAAAACCTCAGACACTACACAGAGTAAGAACAATCATTAACCAACTGTGCTGCCTAGTTCCCTTTTCCCCTGTCTGCATATGACAACAGGCTTTCAGCCGCCAAGCATACAGGAAAATATTTTGGTTTTTAATAAAAAATGTTTGTTCTTTATTTAAGCGGCACAGTCTCATACAAATACACAAAATCAAGAACACATCAGTTCTAGTGTGTTTCAATCTAGATTTTTTACCATCATGAGCAATTCTACCCATTTTTAGTGTAAAAAATTCTTCCATCAACAAATGCATGTTACAGTTTTGGGAAAAGAGGATGGAATAAGATTCAAATGAAAAGACAAAGAGAGGGAGAGGGGAATAGCTCAGAAGCTACAATAAAACATCTAATACAAAAAGTATGCTAAGTGCAGTGTGCGATATGCCACACAGAATAGAGGTATGTCTAATTTAAAGGGCCAGCATCAACTTGAAACCTATGGGACCATTAATTGAAAGTAGTTTCAATACTACTACCTGTACTCAACTCCAACCCAATTTTTGTGATTTTACAATTACATCTTCAGATTTTAAAAGGACATTCTCCTAAATTTTGCTGTAGCAAAGAAAAGGCTCACTGCACAGAGGAATCACAGAAACTGACTATACACAAAGTGCTGTTAAATGCACAAAACAATTAAACCGGTAATAATAATAGGGGGAAATTACTGTCCTCACTAGGCTCTCTTTTTCTTTCTGGTTATCTTAGATATGTTAATTAACACATATGAAAACTTGAGTTAGAGTTTTCAAATGGTCAGATTCTTTAAGAGGCAGAGATGTTTTGTTGCTGCAAGTCCTGCAGACAAGCACTGCAAGAAGCACTGTGCAGTTATAGCAGCCTAGCTAATTCAAATGTGATGCTCTTCAATTGTGCTGCTCTTTCTTGGCCCTGCTGCATACCTATACATTAGCCTAAATGGCATTTGGTGTGCTTATGAACTGGTGCAACCACACATATTTAAAGGAAACCGCTATACCACCTATCCGTAAAAATGAACAGCAAGACAGCCAGCCGCAAGTGGTTGGTGTCTGGGCCATTTATTAACTCACCTTGGACCAGAAACATGTGCTCCTGGATTGGTGTTCCTGTATGGTGTCCTACCAAGGCATGTTTTGGCTTGCCCTCTAATGGGGGAGCCTGGCTGTGGAGCCTAGAGGCTCCACGCACTGGCCGTGAGGCCCGCTCAACTCCTTCCAGTGAGTGGGGCTCGTGAAGCAGATGGGTGGGAAGGAAGCTCTGGATGACGACTGAGAGCCCCAACCAGAAGGGATGCAAGTTCCTTCACAAACCCCCCTTCCCAGTTGGGAAGGAGCTGAACAGAATTTGCAGCCAGCACATGAAGTAGCCAGGCGGGTAGGAGGCTCTGCACGTTGATCATGAGCCTTGCTCAGCACCTTCCCAGGCAGGCAGGAGACAAGAGGGAGACGAGCGGTGCTTATGGCCAGCGTGCAGAGCCTCCTTCCTGCTGACTGTTCCTTGCACCAGTGTGGACCAGACAGCTGGGAAGGGACCCTGGGAGGCACTGTGAGTGCCCATTGACACTCACCCGCCTCTCCGTCTATTGCAGGCTGTCACGCACAGGATGCGGGCGAGTGTCACACAACATACTCAGCTCACAAACAGGGCTATCATCCCAGTTATTAATACCCCATGTTGCCACTCAGAATTCAACTCACCTACTTTATAGAGATAATGGGTGTCTTTAGACTTAACGTCAACAGGTGTTTGAATGTGTGTTTTGACCTTGATATGAACACCGGTTTGGCCCTGTGTTCACCATGTGAGGTTGGACAGACACACAGCCCATCTTGAGGCAAATCGGTGTTTTGCTCACCCCACCCCAATCTCAGCACATAAGTGCTGCCGCTTCGTTCCCCATGTTGTACCTGCTAACATGCCATGCAATATCATTAGACACAATGTTGGCCATGTGTTCAGCTGGAACATGCAAACTGTCCTATGGTGTTCACATCGCGTGTTCAACGGGTGGCCAAATTGGTGTTGGGATTGTTATGGTGCTTACACACAACAACCAAACACGTGCTTAGGTGTTTTGACACCCAATTTTTGTTATGTCTAAAGATGCCCGGAGACTCTCTAGGCTACTTTTTAGAGGAGCAGTCGATGTGTGCTGGGACAAGGAGGTGGAAGAGAAGAGATGGCTTCTTGGTTAAGGCAGCAATATGCTGATACTTTCCTGTATTCAGAGTTGCCAAATGTGGCTCATCCTGGGTGTTAAATACCTTTTTTGAAAGGTAGTTGTATAGTGACAAATAGCTAATAATTTGGGTGACTTTTATAGCAAACAGTGATCTCTTGAGTACTCTGGGCCATTCCTGTGGCTTCCGCTTTGGGAGCCAGTGGAAGATGGGACTGTGCAGGGTCTGTTGCTCTAAATTCTCCAGAGAGATTGTGCGGTTGCCATGTTGGTCCCAAGTGACAGAGTTGGAGACAAGGTGGTTCGAATGATAGCTTTTATTGGACCAACTGCTGTTGGTGAGAATGAGCAAGCTTTCGGGCCACACAGGGCCCTTCCTCAGGCACCTCGCTTTGTTTAAAACTGCTTTCACAAAGCAAGGAGTCCGGACACTCCAACAGAGAAGTAGGCCGAATTCTAGAACAAGCCAGCCAAATCCCTCGAAAGAACCTACTAAAATACATAAAGAAAGAATCCTCTAGCTGCACCCCTTTTGTTCTCACCTACTACCCCACACTGGAACCTATATGTGACATCATCAAACAACTACAACCCATGCTTGATGGGGACAAAACCGTAAGAAAAATCTTCCTTGAGCCACCTCTACTGGCCTTCAAACACCCCCCAAACCTCACACAACTGATAATCTGGAGCAAACTACTCACCACCCACGACACCCCCAAAATCAACAGGAACAAGAACTAGCTGGAACAGTAGATGCAAAACCTGCCAATACATTTCTACCACTAACACCATTAGCACCCACCATGGAAAACCATTCCAAATACAAGCCAACTACACCTGCAAATTCCAAAATGTAGTATATTTCATTCAGTGCATCAAATGCCACCATGGGAACTACGTTGGTGAAACCCAACAGCCCTTACACCTATGTATGAACTCACACAGACATACAATTGTAACAAAGCCATCAAGTCTACAGTGGAAAGTCACTTTTCCCAGCATGGTCACTCCACCTCCGACTTATCAGTCCTCATCTTCAAAGGAAATTTACACAACATGGGCCTAGGAACTAAAATTCATAACTTTGGGTAATTTCAGCCGTTACGTGATCACAGTCAACCACCCTGAATCACAGTGGATTCAGGGTGGTGGCTGCGATTGCCGTAATGTCTATTTGAGCCCCGCCAGATGTTCACCACAGTGAATCTATGGCGGGGGGTGTGTGTGTGTCAAAGCTAACCACGGTTCTGGACCTGAGGCTGGCCTCAGGTCCAGAACCGTGGTTAGATTGGCCACGATCCGGGACGGGGCTGACAATGGCGGTGATGCATGTCTGCTTGCCAGCCCCATCCTGGAATCAGGCCCCAATCATGGGATGGGGTCGGGCGCAGCGGCCTAATTGGCCGCTGTGCCTGCCCATCTCCCCATGGGTGGGCGGCTGAGGGAGCGCGGTGGGGCGGGGCTGAGCGGCCGCACATCATGCCGCCCCCTCCCCGAACCCCGGTAGAGATCAGGCTGGCACATCTAAAGGATGGCCAGTGTGATCATGGACCGGGATCCGAGACGGATCCCGGTTCAGGGTTCAGCGTGGTGGGCCGAAAATACCCTTTGACACAAAAAACAAAACTTGTAATAACTTACAATCTACAATCTACTGCATTTTAAACTTTTGTTATCCTTTGTATAATGTTTCTACATATTCTGCATTAACTGCTGCATACCATATCCCTTTCTTCACCAGCCTCACTGTAGACTCACCAGATTTTTAAGTCCATTCTCCTTTACTGTTACCTTCAGTGTATTCCCTCCATGTTATACCCCACCCCCCTTCCTGTTTCCCCCCTTCACTCTAAATTCTCATATTCCCCTCCCTCTTCTGTATATAGATATCATTCTAACTACTTTGGGTGTTTTTAGACAAGCGCCTCCCCCACCCATCATCCACCCATGATGCATGTTGCAGGGCTGCCTAGGGCGCCAATGAGGTCCTGCAACATGCATGGTGGATGGGTAAGGAGGTGCTTTTCTGAAAACACCTTTTATTTTTATTTTTTTAAATTTATTTATTGGCTGCCCCCTCATGCCTACGGCATCCCGGGGCAGCTCACAGCAAATAAAACAATACTAAACTACATAAAAACATCAGCAATATAAACAGTTAAAACTACCCGCCCCCCATCCCAGAATTCCCCCCCTTCCTCCCCTCCGAAGGCCTGGGCGAACAGCCAGGTCTTACAGGCTCGGCGAAAAGCCATCAGACCCGGGGCCAGGCGAGCTTCCTCCAGGAGGGAGTTCCAAAGCTGCTGCCTGGCCACCTAGAACGCCCTTTCCATCTTGGCCCCCCGTTTAACACGGGAGACCTCCAGGAAGGCGCCCCCAGCAGACTGCAGGGGCCACCCTAGGGTGCGGAAGGCAAGGCGGTCCCCAAGGTATGAGTGGCCCAGACCATATAGGGCTTTATAGACCAACACCAGCACCTTGAACCTGGCTTGGTACGCTATAGGCAGCCAGTGCAGAGCGCAGAGCACAGGTGTAATATGCTCCCGTCGCCTCGTCCCTTTAAGGAGACGGGCCTCTGATTCTGCACCAGCTGCAGCCTCTGAACCAGAATCAAGGGAAGCCCCACATAGAGCATGCTGCAGTAGTCTAGCCTCGAGGTGATGAAGGCATGAATAAGAGTGGCCAGGTTGGGCCCGAAGATGTATGGGCGCAGCTTCCGCACCAGATACAGCTGGCGAAAGGCAGCTTTAGCCACCGCCTCCACCTGCCAATTCCGATGTAGGCCCAGATCCAAACCACCCCCAGACTCCGAACCTGCTGGGCTATGGGACGGCAGACCCCCCGCCCCCAGAAGAGGGGTCTGCACCTCCCTCGCCCTACCCACCACCATCACCTTCGTCTTATCAGGATTGAGCTTCATTTGCTCTGCCACATCCAATCCACCACAGCCTTCAAACATTGGGGAAGCAACAAGACAGCGGGACCTGGGTCAGTCGAAAACAAGAGGTACAGCTGAGTATCATCAGCATATTGGTGACATCGCACCCCGAACCCTCTCACGGTCTCCCCCAGGGGCTGCATATACACATTAAACAAAAGCGGAGACAGAATCGAAACCCTGCGGAACGCTGCAGGTCAAGGCCGGGGGCTCGATGTTTCAGCTCCCAGCACCACCTGCTGGCTTCTTCCCAAGAGGAATGAGCGGAACCACCCAAGGACAGTCCCGTTCAGAACTCCCAGGTCTCGCAACCGTCTCAACAGCAGCCCATGGTCCCCAGTATCAAAAGCGGCCAAGAGATCTAGCAGGATCAAGAATGTAGAACATCCTGCATCCATCTCCAGCGGAGATCATCCACCAAAGCCACCATCACCGTCTCAGTACCATAGCCGGGGCAGAACCCAGATTGAAAAGGGTCAAGGAAACTGATACGGTCCAGATGCGCCTGGAGATGCAGAGACACGGCCCATTCAATAAGCTTCCCTAAAAAGGGAAGATTAGAGACAGGACAGTAACTGGCAAGTGTGTCCACATCCAGTGAAGGCTTCTTCATCAGGGGGCGCACCACAGCCTCCTTGGCAACAGCCTCCCCTGCTGAAGGGATGTGTTAACCACCCTCACCAGAACTAGCCCCAACGTCTCCCTGGAAACTTTTACCAACCAGGACGGGCACGGATCTAGTTCACAACTTGTGGCTTGAACAGACCCCAAGACATCCACTGCATCGGCCAGCGTCACTTCCTGAAACTCCTCCCAGAAAGATCGACCAGATGGTGCCTCCATAACATCACGCTCCTCACCTACTGCATCCAACCCGGTGTCGAAGTTACTCTGAATCTGAGTGATCTTGTCTGCAAAGTAGGTGGTAAACTCCTCACAGCAGGCCTGAGACAAGTCCCCATCCAGGCGGAGGGAGGCCGGACTGACCAGCCCCCGCACCACCTGGAACAGCTCCACTGGATGCGACTTTGCAGACGCTATGAGGACAGCAAAGAATTCCTTCTTTGTTGTCCTCACAGCCTCAACATAGGACCGCAAATGGGTCCTATGGAGAAGTTGGTCAGATTCAGAGTGAGTCCGACGCCAGCATCGCTCTAGTCTCCTGCCTACCCACTTCATACACCGCAGCCCCTCGGTAAACCAAGGGGCCCCTGTGGCGATGAGATGGGGGCAGGGGACATCTTGGAGCCATTCTATCAATGGCCGCCCCCAGCAAGATGTTCCAATGCTGTACCAGCACATCAACAGAGTGGCCATCAGGGTCCAGGGATAACTCCCTCAGAGCCTCCTGGAACCGCTACGGTTCCATCAGCCTCCGAGGGCGAACCAACCTAACTGGTCCATTCCCCTTCTGGAGGGCGTGCGCTAGGGGGCTGGTCTGCAGGAGATAATGGTCCGTCCATGACAAGGGTATAGATCTTACATCCCTCACTAATGGATCACCCGCCTCAAGTCCAGAACAGAAGACCAGGTCAAGGATATGTTCCCCCACATGAGTCGGGCAGTTGACCACTTGGGACAAGTCCATGGTTGCCATGAACTCCCGCTCCGCTTCTACAAGGCCGGCATCGGCATGAGTGTTGAGGCATTGGAATGAGTGTTGAAGTCCCCAAGGACCATGGTCCTGGGGGAGTCCAGCACTACCTCCGAGGCCAGCCTCCCCTCTTGTACCTAGTGCCTTCATAGTCTATATTAAATGCCGTGTACCTTTAATTATGATTTTCTTAGCACTTCTCCTTCTCGGTGACTGACAAATGGTGCTTTCAAACGTAACCGGTTCCACCACTGCCATGGGCCTCTCTGGGTGGTGGTGCAAGCCAATACTCTGGCCAGGACTTGGCCCAGCTGCTGAACAAACGTTACAGCAGATGGAGATGGAGTGGGGAGATGCACATGTGTGCGTCCACCCGTCCCTGACCCCCAGCTGATGGGCAGTCATGACAGCTGCCATGGCACCCACCACACACACACCCAACTGTGGTAGGTACGGTGGCCATGCTAACATGATGGCACACTTTACACTTGGTTGGGCAGTTGTTCCCCGGGTGGTGTTGGCATTTCCCCAACTAACAGCCTGGGCTAAGTGCCAACACTGCCCGGGCAACAGCCTAACACCTGACAGCAGTTTTTGCTGTTATGATAGCCTGCATTTCCACAAGGGCCAAAATGTGGAAATGCGGACTGCCGTAACATCTGAAAACACCCATACTCTGTCTCGATTGCCTATATTTGGGACTAACACGGCAACCTTACTTTCTCTAGACTGGGTTCACATCTAACAAAGTAGTACAGTGATATCTTTTATTGGACCAATATATTTTATTGGACCAACTCTAGTTGGTGGAGGTATGCAAGCTTTTGGACCTTACAGGGTCCTTTGTCAGGCAAGTGAGGAATTAGAACTGAAGACTGAGTGAAGTGGAGAGGTATATACAGCGATTGGAAACAATGGCAAAGAGATGGGAGGAGGAGGGGAGAACAAGCCCCATGCAGAAGGTCTGCAATTCAAAAGGGTGGAATACAACAAAGTGGGAAGAATTCATATGCAAATTCACTTCACCTGATAAGCTGTTTTCTACCTTACCTCCCAACCCATATGGTTGGCCTATCTACTTTAGCCTATCTATGTGTTTACCACTACTCATTGTACCTTTTCTCTGACACCAATATACACCCTTTATAGATCTGTTTTTATATGTCTGGAATCTCTCCTTTCTCCCTAATTCCCCCTCCCCCCCAGCATGAGTTTCCTTCTTATCCACTCCCACCCATTCCTGCCTCCTGATATACCTGGCCTGAATTTGCTCAGTTTATTAATAGAGTGTGGGCACGCTCTAATAGTTAAGGTGTGTTGGGGCTCCATTAAAAAGCCCCAACATCCTATTTGCTATAAAATTGGCATGATTAATGTTAGGATCATGGAATTTGTAGTGAAGGATCACTGGAGTAAGCAGCTCATGCTGTCCATATTTCAGCTGAATCAGTTGCATAACAGCTGAGGTATCGCAGTTTGATAACAAGCCTGTTTTTTCAAAAGGTAGACCGTTTCGATATCGGCAGGGTAAAGGGATTTTGTGTTGGTTGGGAGGAGGTGTAAGCCTTTTAGAAAATTCAAGGAGGCTGGTGGGGTGTGCCTTTCCTTTATTTTTTGTAAATCCGGTTAGTAGTTATTAGGGGTGGGAAACCGGTAGAATCCGGTATCCGATAATGCCGGTATCGGGCGTACCGGCATTATCGGATTTGGCCCGGTAATCCGGACCGGGTACCGGATTCCGGGGTACCGGATTTTTTTTGCATTGCAGCCATTTAAAAATGGCTGCAATGTAAAAAAACTTAAAGCCCCAGCAAAGTTTTTTTTTAAAAAACCCTCCCCGAGTCCAGGCTGCGCGGGTGGAAGGGGGGACACCCCCCACCCACCCTGCCCAGCCTGGATTTTTGTTT